>CM069166.1:9685110-9707610 GCA_035221665.1 Okamejei kenojei
GATGTTGTTTATAAAATGGAATTGGTATTTAGATAACGGGTTAAGGGGAAGTGTAGAAGTAATTATGAGGGGGTTACCAACACCCGAGGTTGCGAAGAGAGAGAAACAATATCATGCGTGTGCACCTTATCAGCTGTGTAACGCGGTTTAGGCCAAAGCAGCTGAGATTGATCCACAACTGATTAGTGACAAATATCAATAGACAGGATTGGTGGTGAACGTTAGGGGCAAATGAGAATCAAATCAAGGGGGTTCTCATTGTAACTGTCAAGCGCAGCAGGGGGAAGTAAGCGTAGAGTGAATAAAATCAAACACAGGAAAACATAAGATGCCCACATTCTCCCTCCTCCCTCCCCCCCCCCCCCCCCCCCCCCCCCCCCCCCACCACCACCCAACCCCGGCTTACCATTCAAGAAAACGATGAAAGTACCACTGGCCCTGTACTAAACCCACTTGCTTTCACATGCCTTTGCAAACATCAATTTATCCCTCACCTCGCGAATATGTTCTGCGCCTCAAGAGTACCTGCATCTCAAATCTTCCAAAGATTCACCTTCTCTGTTCGGGAAGAAGAAATGCCTTGGCCACTGCGACCGCATTCCCCCACGGCTCACATAAACCGCTAACCCTGTTTGTGATTCTAACCCCACCAGCCCGCAGCACCATCCACAGCGCTCCTCTCCCAACCAGCTGTGGCAATCTAGTGTGTTTTCAATGTATCACTACTCCATTCTTCCTGAACACCATAAAGCTTGATTTCGCCGTAACATGACTAAACAGAACAAGAAGCCGTCAGTGAGAATCATTTTTTAAAAGGGTCTTCGAGCTTCCAGACAATTATGACAAATTATTTTTGGGTCTGTATTGCCATGAAATACATCATTGAAACGTCACTACTCCGGGCATGAGCCAGGAATGTGAAGGTTTTTAGTGGGAAAGTATCATCATATGGTTAAAAAAAAGAAAACTGTTTTTTTTTAAAGTAAAACGAGACAGATCTGGGAAGCTGAAATAAAACAACAAATGCTAGCAATAGACAACCTCTGACAGACAGGGAGTTAATGTTTCAGTTTGGTGCTTTTTCCATCCAGAAACGAGAACGTTAGAAAGAGATCCCGTCAGCGGTGGAGTTTGCCTGCCTCACGCCAGAGACAGGGGGTTCGGCTCATGAATACGGCGCGTCTGTACGGAGTTTGTAACTTATCCCCCCTGTGACCGCTTGGGTTTCCTCAGAGTGCTCCAGTATCCTCCCAACATTCCAAGTGCGTGTGCTAGGTTTGCAGGTTAATTGGCTTCTGTAAATTGTCCCTAGGGTGCAGCATTAATTGGCTTCTTGGGTAAATTGTCCCTAGATTAGCACAGAAGCTAGTGACAGGTGGGGGTAGTTGATTGGCACGGAAGTCGCTGGGCCGAAGGTCTGTTTCACTACCTGTTAGACTATCTCGATAACTAAAATGAAACCATGTTTTAAGATACAGAACATGAGGTGAGAGAAGATGGTGAAGGTCTTGACATCGAAATAAAACAAAAATGCTGAAAATGCTCAGCACAGGTCCAGGCAGCATCTGTAAAAATGAAAGAATTAGTTCATAGTGATCACAAGTACTGTAGATGCTGGAATCATGAAGGAAAAAAAAAAAAACAAAGTGCTGGAGGATAGAGACAACAAAATACTGGAGTAGCTCATGGGGTCCCGGGCAGCATCTCTGTAGAAAATGGATAGGTGACAGTTTTGGGTTTGGGACCTTTCTTCAGATCGATGTTGTGGAGGGCTTTGGCTGGGAAGCGAGGAAATCAGGACGGATCAGGCACGGCAACAGATGAACTCACAGAGGTTTCTGATAGGCTGATTGTTGGCTAGGACATGAGCTAGATGCAGAAGATTGTTCCCCGATGTTGGGGAAGTTCAGGACAGGGGGCACAGTCTTAATAGAATAGGGGGAAAATCCTGTTAAGACCGAGAGAGAAAAACTTTTTTTCACACAGAAGAAGTGGTGAGTCTCTGGAACTCTCTGCCACAGAGGGTAGTTGAGCCAGTTCATTGGCATATATTTTAAGAGTGAGTTGGATGTGGCCCCTTGTGGCTAAGGGATCAGAGGGTATGGAGAGCAAGGCCAGTAACGGATACTGAGTTGGATGATCAGCCATGAATCATTATTGATGGCGGTGCAGGGCTCGAAGGGGCTGATGGCCTACTCCTGACCTAAATTTCGATGTTTCTATGTTGCAACTACACAAACTGAGAGTTAGACGAAGAAACTACTGGCTGAGGGCAGATGCTGGAGAATTCGAGGTTAACAAAAATGCTGAGAAACCTGCGGTCGCAGCATCTAAGGAGCAAGGAGATAGGCGACGTTTTTGGTCGAGACCCATCTTCAGACTGAGAAGGTCTCGACCCGAAACGTCGCCTATCTCCTTCGCTCCCTTAGATCTGTTGTTTTTTTTGTTCTGCACCCGCTGTGTTTCTCCCACATGGTGTGTAACCCCCCCCCCTAGTCAACTTTCCCGCCCCTTCACTGCTACGTCACGTAACCCGCCCCTTAACTGACGTCACATGCCCGCCCCTTACTGGTGACGTCACAACGTTCCCCGCCCCTTACTGACCGTCACGTGCCCCGCCCTCACTGACTCAGACTAATAGGATTCCGTTTTTTTCAATCTCACAAAGTTGGCAGTAATTGGTGTATGGAGTGTTGTACGTTCTCACACCATGGCCTCCTTCAGGGTTTTTCTCCTCCTAGATCTCCGGTTTCCTCCCACATTCAAAATAAGTCAGGTTTGTAGGTTAATTGGCTTGGTAAATGTATAAAAATTGTCCCTCGTGTGTAAGGTTAGAGGGGTTTGACAAACCCCCCGTGCGGGGATCGCTATCGAACGCGGGTGGGCTGGAAGACCCTTTTCCGCGCTGTATCTCTAACAAGAACGATGTGCAATCTCCACCCAGCATGGTACACCTTAATGCTCAAGAATTTCCCTCAACATCCCACCATGACCCTCCCACCCCTCCCCATTGTTCTTTGTCCTATTCAGCATGTTCTTGTCGTTTATACCAGCATGTTCTGGCCTCTGGGCCTTGTCGCCAGGGCAGTGGTTCAATGCCCAGCCCTACTTGCTCACTTGAAGTTGGATGGTGAGCTGCTCTTTAAATTAAAAAACTTGCTGCTACCTCCGCGAGAATGCTCCCGCTCTGGGGTGCCTGGGGAGGGATTTCAGGAGTTCGATCCACTAACTGAAAAAAAAAAAAAAAAAAAAAACCACGTGCAAAATATTTCCACCACAGGCCTTGGAGGGGCACCGTAGATGGTGGGGTCCCATGCACCCAAAGCCCTTGGTCCTTGAGAGTCAAGTTCAAGTTCCACATTGATTGTCACATGCACCAATTAAGGTAACAGTGATATTTGAGTTTCCATACAGCCCATAACAAGTAAAAAAAAACACATTACACGATATAGTTTAACCTAAACATCATCCATCACAGTGGAACCAACATTCCCCTCACTCCGTGACGGGAAGCGATAAAGTTCACTCAATCTTCCTCCACTTTGTTCACTCCGTGGACAGGCCTTGAACCCTCCAACAGTGGCTGCCTACGGACGCCCGAATGGGGGGGTACTAGCCCCTCTCGTCGGGAATGAAACGGAAACTCTGAAAGTTGGGATGGAAAACCAGAACACTTCCGCAGCTCGATTCACGTAAGGTTTGGAAAGTGCTGCTGAGGTAGCCTTGGGAGACGACCGGTGGACTACCACGGGTTTTTTAAAGCGAACTCACACTGTGGTCGGTCACAAAGCAGCCAGGTAACCCCTTCCTTGAGGGCTTAAGGAAACATGGGGTTTTAATTAAAACTTGTTACTTTGTGAGCCTCCGTTTTCTACAATGCCAACAAATCCGGTGGAATTGGCATTATTAATGGGTGGCTCTGCTCATGTTATCAAAACAACAATCGAGTGTCAACGTGCAATCAGCGGGCATTAGACTCCGCGTGTCCGTGTTCTTGTGAAAGATTTTCCTCCCCCTCTCACCTCTAGTTCATTGCAGATATCGATGAGTTGTCTTCTACTCTAAGATGGGGGGGGGGTGGGGGTGGCCATTGAGCGATAATAAGAGCTGTACAACGCAACAGCGTGGGTTTCCTACCCAGTGCAGTTTGCGACTGGGGGTTACAAATTACCTCCTGCGACATTGCAGGGACGGATTTTGGTAGGTAAGAACTGTTAACAAAATCCGCCACGAAATAGAGAATAAAACTCGATCGTGGTTGCGGATGTTTATCTTCCCAGACAGTCCCTGCAGATTCTGGAATTAAAGAACATATTTCCCTTTTCCCCTACTCTTCTGACTGAAAAGGAGTCGACATAAAACGCCATCCATTCCTTCTCTCCAAGACGCATGTCTGTCCGCGTTGGAATGACTCCATATTTGTGTCATATCAGCGGATAAAACTAACCACATCTGCATGGTTCCCGTCCTTCACTTTTTAATACCCGCAGATTCCCAAAAATAAAATGATCACTCGCAACGGCCCACTTCCCCAGCAATCAACAAATTCCCACTGGCAACCAGGGTGTGAAAAATGTAGCGGTTTTCCTTTCTTTTATGCCTTTGGATGCATCGAATTATCCTTGGATCGGAACATTTTAAAAAACTGGGGGAATGTGTTTAAAACGGGAACCAGCAGTCTTTCTTGACAACTGGAGATGGTGAATTGCATCAATATCCATGGTCGTGTCTTAACGAGTTGGTACGTCGGATCCATCGATATTGCTATTCCTTTCCCTGGATCCCCATTCCCCACACAGACCAACATTATCCACTCATTGGATGAAAGTAGCGCTGGCCGATGCACCGCCCCAACAGGGTTAGTCCTGCTCATCCTGTCCATCTCTTACCGACAGACAGCTTCCCATCAATGAATCGAGATAATCAGGCTGCTGGCTTGTTCAGGCCATTTGTTTCCTCAATGTCCATTTGATCCAGGAAGATCTGTTCCTTTTAAACGCACATCCAACAGTCTTCCTACCTCACCCTTTCATCCCTTCAAAAATAAAGCCGCTTGAAGCCTCTGTTCCAAACCAGTGTCTGCTGAGTTTACGCTAAGACAATCGCGGTGTCTACCGCGATGCTCATGGGTAACAGGAGCCAACAGGTTTACCACTGTGAATGGTTTCATTGTTCCACAAAAGATATCGATGAAATGCCAAATCCTCACCCTGGGTGTGATAGGTCACTTGTACCAACACCGAGGGCTCCTATGAGTGCGAATGTAGCGCCGGGTTTTTGGAATTGGGGGCCAGCTGGCAAACATAGGAGGGAAGAGGTCCGGTGCAGGTGAGGGACTTTAGGGTCCTGTCCCACTTGGCCGTCATTTACACACAGCCGTAGTGAACCGCGCTGATCCGCGGCGCGTCATCTTGCGACTTCCAAAATATTTATTCTGTTCTGCAAGCAGAATCTGTCAGCGTATTGACATCATATTGTTAAGTTAAACATTGATAACATTATAGTTTGCTGGAAAAATACATTTACTTTTTAAACATTCTGAATTTAAAAAACCTCCCAACAAACACAAAATAGTATTCCCATTATTGCAGTTTTGATGGTTTTGAACAACCTGGCCTTAGAAATTAGTTTGCAAATTTTTTTTTTAATGTTTTAGGTATAAGTTGATCTTGGTGCTCTTATTTAAAAAAACCTAATTTTGGTTACTATGTGTTCTTTTAGGATATAAAAATTGCAATTCTTACCTAATGTTAACTTTTGAAACCATCCATAGTTTTACGCACGGTGATGTATTATGCGTCACCATGTCTCTGCAGGCACGGTACGAGGTCAGGACGCCTGCGTGCAGACCGCAATGACGCCCGCTTGCGTACGGCGAATGCACGTCACGGCCGGTAGACAAAAAACGCCAAAGATTTTGTTCCCTACACAAAATACTGGAGCGGACGTCCACGCGATACCAGCGCGACGCGCCCAGCATACCCCCGAAGTTTTCTCTCATGCGACCGTCCCCGACCTGGCCACTACGCTACCCGTGCGTCTCAACGTGACGACGAGGTCGCCGTAAATGGCGCGAAATAATGGGGACAAGTGGAACAGGCCCTTTTATGACTGCATACAACCAGAATAAAATCCCAATATTCAGTCAGATAGTGGACGAGCCTCTGTTGGGGGGAGAGACAGGAGGTACACATGCTCAGGTCAAAACAGGGCCTTTTCATAGGACAGGAAAATGAAGCAAATGGTGAATGAAGGGATGTGTGAGAGAGAGGATATAGAGAGGAGAGAGAGGCCAGAGAGGAGAGAACTGAAGAGCAAAGAGAGAGAGAAATGCAACAGGAGAGAGAAAAAAAAGAGAATGCGATAGGGAGAGAGAGACTAGAGAGGAGAATGCAACAGCAGAGAAGAGAGAGAGCAGAGAGAGAATGTGCCATGGGAGAAGAGAGAGAATGTGAGAGGGACAGCGCCAGGGCCGGAGAGGAGGGGGGGAAAGAGAGAGAGGAAGAGCGAAAAGAGTGAAACTGAAAGAAGAGGGACACAGGAAGAGATGGAGCACAGAGAAAGAGAGAGAGACACTTTAGAGAACAATAGGCGACGCAGTGAAATACTGCTGGATAATCTGACTATCGAAAATTTCATTGACCAGAAGATCTGTTCCTTAAACTCCATCCACCTGTCTTATTCTCCCCTCAGCCTTTCACTTAATCCTTTGTTCCTACGAGGGTCTGCTCTGTGTTAAGGCACATGGCCCTTGTGTTGGCTGCATCCAGACAATAGACAATAGGTGCAGGAGTAGGCCATGTCGGCCCCTCGACCCAGCACCGCCATTCACTGTGATCATAGCTGATTATCCACAATACCACAGTACACCATTCCCGACTTCTCGCCATATCCCTTGACTCTGCTATCTTTAAGAGCTCTATCTAAATCTCTCTTGAAAGCATCCAGAGAATTGGCCTGAGGCAGAGAATTCCACACATTCACAACCCTCTGTGAAAAAGTGTTTCCCCATCTCCATTCTAAATGGCCTACCCCTTATTTATAAACTGTGGCACCTGGTTCTGGATTCCCCCAACATCGGGAACATGTTTCCTGCCTCAACCATGTCCAAACTCTTAATAATCTTATTTGTTTAAATAAGTTTTATTTCATCCTCCTAAATTCCCAGAACTAATACAGGCCCAGCTGCTCCATTCTATCAACATATTTACAGAGTGCAACAGGGAGCAAACTGTGTTACTATTGTGAAGGGTTTTCACACTGTTCCCACAGATATTGACGAATGCAAATCCCGAACCCTGTGGCAAAAACACGCTTTGTGACAACACGCCGGGTTTTCCTAAAACCAGTGCAACTGCCGTCGCAGGGTTTCATGCATCACTGCTGCGACCACTGGCATCGGTGCAGAGGACTGTGAAGGTTTTGGGACCTTTAGATTAGTTTAGAGATACAGTGCAGGAACAGGCCTTTCTACCCACCCCTAGTTCCCCGCAGACCAGCGGTCCCCGAACACTAACACTATCCATACACACAAAAAACGAGGGAATGTTCACAATTATTCAAAGCCAATTATTCTATAAACAGCACCGGTAATCAGGACCGAACCCGAGTCCCTGGCGCTGTAAGGCAGTAACTCTACCGCTGCGCCAGGGTCTCACCGTTGCCGCCCTGTATAAGCAAAAACCGTCAGAGAGTAAATCGCCATCATCTTTACGGTTGTCAAATCCTACAGGATGTCCGGCAGATTCCTGGAATTTGAGAAGGAACTCCCTGAACGACAAACCTAACTGAGCATCATTGTGGGGTGGTGCTGGGTCAAACATTGGCTTTTTATTTGTTCTCTGTGACAGATTTAGTCGATTATTCTGAATCATGTAGAGACTGGGAATGAATATATAGTGCGGGGAGACCAGGCTGGTCCCATTGAAAACAGGGGACCATGTGATGCATCGCCCAGGAACTGGTCTGACCCAGAGTTGGCAGCTCCAGCTGGCAAGATCATTAGATAATCGAATGTGCAGGAGCAGGCCATTTAGACTTTCGAGCCTGCACCACCTTTCAATATGATCATGGCTGATCATCCAAAATCCGTACCCCTTTCAGCTTTTTCTTCACCATATCCTTTTATAACAATTCCACTTTCCTGATCCCCAGTAATGTTGTGTCTATCAGCGGAGTAAACCAGCATCTTCGGTTCCTTCCTACACTTAATTATCCCTCAGATTCCCAAAAATAAAGATCAATCACACGCCACTTCCATCAACAAATCCCATGGGCAAACCAGGGAGTGAAAAATGGTTAGCGGTTTTCTTTTATTCCTTTTGACACATCTGAATCATTGGTTCTGAACAGTTTCAGAAACTGGGGAATAGGTTTATGAACCAGACAGGTCCCTTGGAAACTGGAGATAGTGAAATGCATCATCCAGGGACGTGTCTGAACGGGGTTGGTATGTCCGGCCGTCGACATTTGCTAATTCTTCCTCCTGATCCCCATTCCCACACAGACCAACATTATCCCCACCACTCAGTGAAGGGCTGGCCGATGCACCGCCCCAACAGGGTTACTGCTCAACCTGTCTACTCATGGATAGACCGACAGACAGCTTCCCGTCCAATGGAATCGGGGACAAGGCCATTTAGTTCCGCAATTTCCATTTGATCCAGGAAGATCTGTTCCTTAAACGCCATCCATCTGTCTTCCTCCTCAACCCTTCATGCCCTTCTCAAAAAAAGCCTGCTTGATCCTCTGTAGACATCGAGTGTCGCTCTGTGTTCACGCTACAATCCAGCGACACAGAGTGTTTTTCATGTAACAGGGAGCCAACTGGGTTTACCACTGTGAATGGTTTTCATTGTTCCCACAGATATCGATATGAATGCAAAATCCTCACCCTGTGGTGATAAAGCAAACTTGTAAAACCAACACCGAGGGCTCCTATGAGTGCAAATGCAGCGCAGGGTTTCAGGAATTGCCTGGCAACAGTGGAGGGAAGGTCTGTGCAGGTGAGGACTTTAGGGCCCTGTCCCACTTGGCCGTCATTTACAAAACACGCCGGTAGTGACGGTCGCGCACAATCATCTTGCAACTTCAAATATTTTTATCTGTATCTGCAAGTAAGAGTCAGCGTATTGACATCATTTGTTAAGTGAAACATTGATAACATTATTGTTTGCTGGAAAAATTCATTTACTTTAAACTTTCTGAATTACTCCCCAACATCCGCAAAATTGTATTCCATTTATAGCAGTTTAACGGTTTGGGCCCGGCTTAAGAATTAAGTTTGCACATTTAAAAAAAAAATGATGATAGTAAAATTGTTGGTGGTTATTTGGATACAGTGAAAGATGAGAGAGACAGTTGGAGAATTTATAGGAGACGCAGTAAAAATACTCGGTGGATATCTGACTAACGAAAATTCCATTTTGATCCAGGAAGATCTGTTCCTTAACTCCATCCACCTGTCTTTCTCCTCAACCTTTCACTTAATCCTTTTGTTTCCAACGAGGTCTGCTCTGTGTTTAAGGCACATGCCCGTGTGTTGCTGCATCCAGACAACAGACAATAGGTGCAGGAGTAGGCCATTCGGCCCCTCGACCCAGCACCGCCATTCAATGTGATCATGGCTGATTATCCACAATCAGTACCCCATTCCTGTCTTCTCGCCATTCTTTTATTCCTTTTGACACATCTGATCATTGGTTCTGAACATTTCAGAAACTGGGGAATGGGTTTACGAACCAGACAGGTCCCTTGGAAACTGGAGATAGTGAAATGCATCATCCAAGGACGTGTCTGCTATTCCTCTCCTGGATCCCCATTCCCACACAGACCAACATTATCCACTCAGTGACGGGGCTGGCCGATGCACTGCCACAACAGGGTTACTGCTCAACCTGTCCACTCTTACCGACAGACAGCTTCCCGTCCAATGGAATCGAGGGCAATCAGCTTCTGGCTTGTCCAAGGCCATTTGGTTTATCAATTCCATTTGATCCAGGAAGATCTGTTCCTTAACGCCATCCATATGTCTTCCTTCCTCAACCCTTCATGCCCTTCTCAAAAAAAGCCGCTTGATCCTCTGTTACAATGAGTGTCTGCTCTGTGTTTACGCTACATCCGGTGTCACAGAATGCTCATGTAACAGGGAGCCCACTGGGTTTACCACTGTGAATGGTTTTCATTGTTCCCACAGATATCGATGAATGCAAATCCTCACCCTGTGTTGATAAAGCAACTTGCACCAACACCGAGGGCTCCTATAAGTGCAAATGCAGTGCAGGGTTTCAGGAATTGGCTGGCAACAGTGGAGGGAAGGTCTGTGCAGGTGAGGACACTAGGGCCTGTCCCACTTGGCCGTCATTTACATGACAGGCCGGTAGTGACGGTCGCGCGCGTCATCTTGCGACTTCAAATATTTTATCTGTTCTGCAAGTAGAGTCAGCGTATTGACATCATTTGTTAAGTGAAACATTGATAACATTATTGTTTGCTGGAAAAATTCATTTACTTTTAAACTTTCTGAATTACTCCCAACAAACACAAAATTGTATTCCATTATAGCAGTTTGAGGGTTTGGGCCCGGCTTAAGAATTAGTTTGCACATTTAAAAAAAAAATGATGTTAGTAAAATTGTTGGTGGTTATTGGATACAGTGAAAGAGAGAGAGACAGTTGGAGAACTATAGGAGACGCAGTGAAATACTCGCTGGATATCTGACTATCGAAAATTCCATTTGATCGAGGAAGATCTGTTCCTTAACTCCATCCACGTGTCCTTCTCCCTGAACCTTTCACTTAATCCTTTGTTCCAACGAGGGTCTGCTCTGTGTTTAAGGCACATGCCCGTGTGTTGCTGCATCCAGACAACAGACAATAGGTGCAGGAGTAGGCCATTCGGCCCCTCGACCCAGCACCGCCATTCAATGTGATCATGGCTGATTATCCACAATCAGTACCCCATTCCTGTCTTCTCGCCATTCTTTTATTCCTTTTGACACATCTGATCATTGGTTCTGAACATTTCAGAAACTGGGGAATGGGTTTACGAACCAGACAGGTCCCTTGGAAACTGGAGATAGTGAAATGCATCATCCAGGGACGTGTCTGCTATTCCTCTCCTGGATCCCCATTCCCACACAGACCAACATTATCCACTCAGTGACGGGGCTGGCCGATGCACTGCCACAACAGGGTTACTGCTCAACCTGTCCACTCTTACCGACAGACAGCTTCCCATCCAATGGAATCGAGGCCAATCAGCTTCTGGCTTGTCCAAGGCCATTTAGTTCCGCAATTCCATTTGATCCAGGAAGATCTGTTTCTTAACGCCATCCATATGTCTTCCTTCCTCAACCCTTCATGCCCTTCTCAAAAAAAGCCGCTTGATCCTCTGTTCCAACGAGTGTCTGCTATGTGTTGACGCAACATCCGGTGTCACAGAGTGCTCATGTAACAGGGAGCCCACTGGGTTTACCACTGCGAATGGTTTTCATTGTTCCCACAGATATCGATGAATGCAAATCCTCACCCTGTGTTGATAAAGCAACTTGCACCAACACCGAGGGCTCCTATAAGTGCAAATGACGGTCGCGCGCATCATCTTGCGACTTCAAATATTTTATCTGTTCTGCAAGTAGAGTCAGCGTATTGACATCATTTGTTAAGTGAAACATTGATAACATTATTGTTTGCTGGAAAAATTCATTTACTTTTAAACTTTCTGAATTACTCCCAACAAACACAAAATTGTATTCCATTATAGCAGTTTGAGGGTTTGAACCCGGCTTAAGAATTAGTTTGCGAATTTTTTTTTAATGGTATTAGTAAAATTGTTGGTGGTTATTTAAAAAAACCTAATTTGGTTACTAGTGTTCTTTTAGGATATAAAATGTGCAATTCTTACCTGAATGTTAACTTTTGAAACATCCATTGGTTAGCCCCCACCCAATTAACGGTGATGTAATTATGCGTCACCATGTGCTGCACGTACGAGGTCAGGACGCCTGCGTGCGACCGCAATACGCCCGCTTGCGTACGCGATATGTCACGCCGGAGGCACGCAAAGATTTTGTGCCCTTCAAAATCCTGGAGCGCCACGCGATACCGCGCGACTCCATACCCCTCCGAAGTTCTCCATGCGACCGTCCCGCCTGGCCCACACGCTACCCGTGCGTCTCAACGTGACGACGAGGTCGCGTAAATGGCGCGGAAATGGGCCAAGTGGGTCAGGCCCTTTTATGTCTGCATAAAACAGAGAATAAATCCCAAGATTCAGCAGATCAGACAGCCTCTGTGGGGGGAGAGACAGAGTCAATGTCTCAGGTCAAACGGCCTTCATGAGGACTGAAAATGAAGCAATGGGTGAATGAAGGGAGTGTGTGAGAGAGAGAGAGAGAGGAACAGGAAGAGAAAAGAGAGAGAGAATGCAACAGGGAGAGAAAAAAGAGAAAGAGAACGCGAAAGGGCGAGGAGAGAGAGAGGGAGAATGCAACAGACAGAGAAGAGAGAGAGAGAGAGAATGTGACATGGGGAGAAGAGAGAGAGAGTGAGAGGGAATGCGCCAGGGAAAGAGAGAGAGATGAAAAGAGTGAAACTGAAAGAGAGGGACACAGGAGAGATGGAGACAGAGAAAGAGAGAGAGACAGTTAGAGAACTATAGGAGACGCAGTGAAATACTTGCTGGATATCTGACTATCGAAAATTCCATTTGATCCAGGAAGATCTGTTCCTTAACTCCATCCACCTGTCTTTCTCCCTCAACCTTTCACTTAATCCTTTGTTCCAAAGGGGGAACGAGGGTCTGCTCTGTGTTTAAGGCACATGCCCGTGTGTTGCTGCATCCAGACAACAGACAATAGGTGCAGGAGTAGGCCATTCGGCCCCTCGACCCAGCACCGCCATTCACTGTGATCATGGCTGATTATCCACAATCAGTACCCCATTCCTGTCTTCTCGCCATATCCCTTGACTCTGCTATCTTTAAGAGCTCTATCTAACCTCTCTCTGAAAGGCGTCCAGAGAATTTGGCCTGAGCAGAGAATTCCACAGATTCACAACCCTCTGTGAAAATGTTTTTCCTCATCACCGTTCTAGATGGTCTACCCCTTATTCTTAAACTGTGGCCCCTGGTTCTGGACTCCCCCAACATCGGGAACATGTTTCCTGCCTCTAGCATGTCCAAACTCTTAATAATCTTATATGTTTCAATAAGATCGCCTCTCATCCTTCTAAATTCCGGACTATACAAGCCCAGCTGCTCCATTCTATCAACATAGTTAAAGAGTGCAACAGGGAGCAAACTGTGTTACTATTGTGAAGGGTTTTCACTGTTCCCACAGATATTGACGAATGCAAATCCGCACCCTGTGGCAAAAACACGCTTTGTGACAACATGCCGGTTTCCTACCGGTGCAACTGCATCGCAGGGTTTCATGCATCAGCTGCGACCACTGGCATCGGTGCAGAGGACTGTGAAGGTTGGGACCTTTAGTTTAGTTTAGAGATACAGTGCAGGAACAGGCCTTTCTACCCACCCAGTCCGCGCAGACCAGCGGTCCCCGAACCCTAACACTATCCTACACACACTAGGAAATGTTCACAATTATTCAAAGCCAATTAACTTATAAACAGCACCGGTAATCAGGACCGAACCCGAGTCCCTGGCGCTGTAAGGCAGTAACTCTACCGCTGCGCCACCGAGCCGCCCTGTATAAGCAAGAAACAGAGAATAAATCGCCATCATCTGTTACGGTTGTCAATCCCACAGGAATGTCCGGCAGATTCCTGGAATTTGAGAATGAACTCCTCTGAACAAACCTCACTGAGCATCATTGTGGGGTGGTGCTGGGGGTCAAACATTGGCTTTTTTATTTGTTCCTTGTGACAGATTTGGTCGATTATTCTGAATCATGTAGAGACTGGGGAATGAATATATTGACCAGGCTGGTCCCTTGAAAACAGGGGACCATGTGATGCATCGCCCTGGAACTGGTCTGACCATAGTTGGCAGCTCCAGCTGGCAAGATCATTAGATAATCGAAGGTGCAGGAGGAGGCCATTTAGACTTTCGAGCCTGCACCACCTTTCAATATGATCATGGCTGATCATCCAAAATCCGTACCCCGTTCCTGCTTTCTTCCCATATCCTTTTATAACAATTCCACTTCCTGATCCCCAGTATGTTGTGTCTATCAGCGGAGTAAACCAGCATCTTCGGTTCCTTCCTACACTTTTTATCCCTCAGATTCCCAAAAATAAAGATCAATCACACAGCCACTTCCATCAACAAATCCCATGGGCAAACCAGGGAGTGAAAAATGTTAGCGGTTTTCTTTTATTCCTTTTGACACATCAGATCATTGGTTGTGAACATTTCAGAAACTGGGGAATGGGTTTATGAACCAGACAGGTCCTTTGGAAACTGGAGATAGTGAAATGCATCATCCAGGGACGTGTTTGAACGGGTTGGTACGTCCGGCCATCGACATTGCTATTTCTCACCTGGATCCCCATTCCCACACAGACCAACATTATCCACTCAGTGAAGGGGCTGGCCGATGCACCGCCCCAACAGGGTTACTGCTCAACCTGTCCACTCTTACTGACGGACAGCTTCCCGTCCAATGGAATCGAGGACAATCAGCTTCTGGCTTGTCCAAGGCCATTTGGTTTCTCAATTCCATTTGATCCAGGAAGATCTGTTCCTTAACGCCATCCATCTGTCTTCCTTCCTCAACCCTTCATGCCCTTCTCAAGAAAAGCCGCTTGATCCTCTGTTACAACGAGTGTCTGCTCTGTGTTTACGCTACATCCAGCGTCACAGAGTGCTCATGTAACAGGGAGCCAACTGGATTTACCACTGTGAATGGTTTTCATTGTTCCCACAGATATCGATGAATGCAAATCCTCACCCTGTGGTGATAAGTCAACTTGTACCAACACCAAGGGCTCCTATGAGTGCAAATGCAGCACAGGGTTTCAGGAATTGGCTGGCAACAGTGGAGAGAAGGTCTGTGCAGGTGAGGACTTTAGGGCCTGTCTCACTTGGCCGTCGTTTACACGACAGGCCTGTAGTGACGGTCGCGCACATCATCTTGCGACTTCAAATATTTTATCTGTTCTGCAAGTAGAGTCAGCGTATTGACATCATTTGTTAAGTGAAACATTGATAACATTATTGTTTGCTGGAAAAATTCATTTACTTTTAAATGTTATGAATTACTGCCAACAAACACAAAATTGTATTCCATTATAGCAGTTTGAGGATTTGAGCCCGGCTTAAGAATTATTGCACATTATTTTTTGAATGGTGTTAGTAAAATTGTTGGTGGTTATTGGATACAGAGAAAGAGAGAGAGACTGTTGGAGAACTATAGGAGACGCAGTGAAATACTTGCTGGATATCTGACTATCGAAAATTCCATTTGATCCAGGAAGATCTGTTCCTTAACTCCATCCACCTGTCTTTCTCCCACAACCATCCACTTAATCCTTTGTTCCAACGAGGGTCACATGCACCAATTAAGGTACAGCCATACAAGTAAAAAGAACACAATACACGATAGAGTTTAACATAAACATCCATCACAGTGGAACCAACATTCCAACCCGTGACGGAAGGCGATAAAGTTAAGTCAATCTTCCTCCATTTGTTCACCTGTGGACGGGGCCTTGAACCCTCCACAGTGGCTGTTACGGATGTAATAGCCCTCTCGTCGGGATGATCGAAACTCCGATGTCGGGACGGACCAGAACACACTCCGCGGCTCGGAGTTCACAGGTCTAGAGGTAGCCTTGGAGAGCGACCGGTGACGTCCTGGGGCATTTTAAAGCCAAATTCACTGGTGGTCGGGTGCCCAGCAGGCCAGGGTACCCTCCTTGGAGGGCATAAGGGAAACGGGTGGGTTTTAATGATAACTTGTTCATTTTGTGAGCACCGTTTTCTAAATGCCAACAGATCCGGTGGAATTGGAATTTGCCGCTGTAGATTGCACTCTGCTAATGTTATCAATCGAGTGTCTACATGCAATCAGCGGGCATTAGACTCCGCGTGTCCGTGTTATTGTGAAAGATTTTCTCTGTTCATGCAGATATCAATGAGTGTGTCTACTATCCATGTGAGCGGTATATGAGCTGTACCAACACGGTGGGTTCCTACCAGTGCAGCTGCGACTGGGGGTTCCAATTACCTCCTGCGGACAGTGCAGGGACGGATTGTGTAGGTAAGAACTTTACGTCGCCATGAAATAGAGAATAAATCTCGGATCGGGGTTGAGGATGTTAACCCTCCAGGACTGTCCTGCAGATTCCTGGAATTAAAGAACAGATTTCCCTCTCTCATGACTCTCAGTCGTAAAAAGGACTCGACCCAAAACGCCATCCAACCTTCGCTCCAGAGACTCTGTCTGTCCTGACACTGGAGTGAGAGAGAGAGTGCAACAGGGAGAGAGAGAATGCGACAGGGAGAGGAGAGAGAGGGGGAGAATGTGACAGAGAAGAGAAAGATGGAGGGAGAGAGAGTGAGAGGGAGAGGGGGAGAGAGGAGGAGAGAGAGAGAGCACCAGGATGAGAAAGTTGGAAAGAGTGAAACTGAAAGAAAGGGACACAGGGAGATGGAGACAGAGAAAGAGAGTTAGAGAACTATAGGAGACACAGCGGAATACTTGCTGGATGTATATATATATTAAATGGCATTTGGACATGCTGATCTGTTCTGTATTTATTTATTTATGAATACAATATTCTGTTGTACTGAAGCAAAGCACGAATTTCATTGTCCGATCTGGGACACATGACAATAAACTCTATTGAACTTGAACTTGAATGGATATCTGACACTCGAAAATTCCATTTGATCCAGGAAGATCTGTCCCTTAACTCCATCCACCTGTCTTTCTCCCTCAGCCTTTCACTTAATCCTTTGTTCCAACGAGGGTCTGCTCTGTGTTTAAGACACATGCCCGTGTGTTGCTGCATCCAGACAACAGACAATAGGTGCAGGAGTAGGCCATTCGGCCCATCAACCCAGCACCACCATTCACTGAGATCATGGCTGATTATCCACAATCAGTACCCCGTTCCTGCCTTCTCGCCATATCCCTTGACTCCGCTATCTTTAAGAGCTTTATCTAACTCTCTCTTGAAAGCATCTTGAGAATTGGTCTGAGGCAGAGAATTCCACAGATTCACAACCCTCTGTGTGAAAAAGATTTTCCTCATCTCCGTTCTAAATGGCTAGCCCCTTATTCTTAAACTTTGGCCCCTGGTTCTGGACTCCCCCAACAACGGGAACACTCCTGCTTTAGCGTGTCCAAACTCTTAATAATCTTATGTTTCAATAAGATCCCCTCTCCAGAGTACACAAGCCCAGCCGCTCCATTCTTTCAACAATGATACAGAGTGCAACAGGGAGCAAACTGTGTTAGTATTGTGAAGGGTTTTCACTGTTCCCACAGATATTGACGAATGCAAATCCGCAACCTGTGGCCAATACACGTTTTGTGACAACACGCCGGGTTCCTACCGGTGCAACTGTCTTCCAGGGTTTCATGGATCAACTGTGACCACTGGCATCGGTGCAGAGGACTGTGAAGGTTGGGACGTTTTGTTTAGTTTCGAGATACAGCACGGAAACAGGCCTTTCAGCCCACTCAGTCCGCGCCGACCAGTGGTCCCCGAACACTAACACTATCCTACACACACGAGGGAATATTCACAATTATACAAAGCCAATTAACCTATAAACAGCTCCGGTAATCAGGACCGAACCCGAGTCCCTGGCGCTGTAAGGCAGTAACTCTACCGCTGCGCCACCGTGCCGCCCTGTATAAGCAAGAAACAGAGAATAAATCGCCATCATCTGTTACGATTGTCAATCCTACAGGAATGTCCGGCAGATTCCTGGAATTTGAGAATGAACTCCTCTGAACAAACCTCACTGAGCATCATCGTGAGGTGGTGCTGGGGGTCAAACATTGGCTTTTTATTTGTTCCTTGTTACAGATTTAGTCAAATATTCAGAATCATGTTGAGACTGGGTAATGAATATATTGACCAGGCTGGTCCCTTGAAAACAGGGGACCATGTGATGCATCGTCCAGGAACTGGTCTGACCAGAGTTGGCAGCTCCAGCTGGCAAGATCATTAGAAAATCGAAGGTGCAGGAGGAGGCCATTCGGGCCTTTTGAACCAGCATCGCCTTTCAATATGATCATGGCTGATCATCCAAAATCCGTTCCTGCTTTCTCCCCATATCCTTTGATTAACCCCATACATAACAGATATTTCCATAACCCAATAATAGTGGCTAATACATTGTATTCAAACAGTGTTTATTAGAGGAAACGAACATCGCAACATGATTTACCCTGATGTGCAAGAAAACCAGACAAGGCTCAATACCTCTTCCAATCAACATTTAGCAAAGTAAAGCTTTGCAACATTGTTTACAATTATTTACAAAGTGTGTGTCTGGTTTGCATTCATCCAATACATTGTATGCATTGTGCACCTAGTTGTTAGGGTCTGCAGATGTTCTCAGTCCCTTCCTGCAGCTCTGATCTAGGCTCTAGACAAACTGGCACCAATCTGTAGCTTGTCCCACTTCTACAGAGAGCACTTTCAAATTGACCAAATGGCCCAGCAGCCCTGAAGCCTTTACTCAATTTTAGAGTCCTAGCCCCTCCAATCTGGCCAGGATTAACAGCCGCAATGCAGCTTGTCAAAACACAAATGGTTTCTTCTCCTGTATCTGAAGTGCGGAACCACCGACTCCAGTGGCAAGGCCACTTGTGAGGGTGAGGACCTTGGATTTCCGCCAGGCGCAGTATACACGTCTACTCAGTGTTGGAATGGGCAGAAGGGTCTCGATCCGAAACGTCACCCATCCCTTCTCCCCAGAGATGCTGCCTCCCACCCCCCATGCTTCCTGCATCACTGCACGCTGCCCATTCTCTCCGTCTGTCCTGCCGATGCCCAGTGATTCACGGATGCTCCAAACCCCCGTCCCCTCTATGTTCACCTCGGGGTGCAGTGGGATTATGGCCGTCACTTTTGTTCACCAAGTCACTGTTCGACAAGAACATCTGTCCCAGAGGCAGGTAGTCAGCTGTCCCCTAGGCCCAGTCTTTGCCCTGGACTGATGTCCCGGTGTGGGAAGGGGGGGCCTGTGCTGAACCCCGTTATTCATTATACTCTACCTTACCATGGAGTATGTGTGTGTGTGTAAGTATGTGTGCGTGTGTGTGTGTAAGTATGTGTGCGTGTGTGTGTGCAAGTGTGTGTAGGTGTGTGCGAAGGAGGGACTAAGATGAAGATAACTCAGCGGGACAGGCAGCATGTCTCGAGGAAGGAATTGGTGACATTTTGGGCCAAGACTCTTCTTCCGTCTGAAACATCACCCATTTCCTCCTCTCCAGTGATGCTGCCGGTTCCATTGAGTTACTCCAGCATTTTGTATCTATCCTGCGTCTAAACCAACATCTGCAGTTCCTTCCTACACATTAAGGTAAAGAAAGCTGTGGAGATTTATAGATTACAAAGGATATATGTGAATGGCTTCCCTGCTGAGATCCAGATGCGAAGGGGAGTTCCTGAGAAGGACTGGGAGAAGGTGAGACACCGTGGAAGAAGACACAAAGTGCTGGGCGAACATGGCGGGTCTCAAGAGATGGTACCTGACCTGTTGAGTTACCTCCGCACTTTCTGTCTTCTTTTTTAAACAAGCAACTGCAGTTCCTTGTTTCTACAGATCACCAGGGAAATTGGAGCAAAACAAATTGAAAATGTCCACTTTCTGTAACGTGCGGAGAACAGCACCTGTGCAGCCATGGAGAAAGAGTTGAGGGGGAGAGACTGAAAGAAGGACTGCTCCATCTATCTCAGTGAAGGTGCAGGTGTAGCCTGTGCTCAGTTGTGGGACAAGTTGTTGAATGTGAGAATGAGTTCAGCCAGAGCAGCGAGTGTGTTGGTGGCGAGGAACTGGTCGTGTCTCTGCTCAAGGAACAGAATATTAGTTGCTCACAAGGTGAGGTCCATGATATAGACCCAGTAATGACAAAGGATCATCAATGAATTTCCAAATCAGGGTTGTGAATGACTTGTAGGGGAACCTTTGGGTGGTGGTGTTCCCAGTGCCTGTAGCCCTTTTCCTACTTGGTAATAATGCTCACAGGTTTGGAAGGAGCTGTTGGAACAGCCAAGGCAAGTAATTGTCTGACTTCCAAGGATATTTCCTGCGGCACTATAGTCACCACATCGGTGTTTCTGGTCACAGAGACCAGTCCTAGTGATCTAACCAGGTTAACGATTGTCACTGTTTACACAGATATCGATGAGTGTGAATCCTCGCCCTGTCACCATAACATAACTTGTACCAACATGCTGGGTTCCTACCAGTGCGACTGCAACGCAGGGTTTCAGCCATCAGCTTCGTCCACCGGACTCCGTGCAAATAAGACCTGTGAAGGTGAGGACTCTGAGAGAGATTGGTACTCTGATCATGTCGGCTTGAGCTGGTTACATTACCGGATTTCCTTCCAGGGAGGGTATTAGAGAAACCAATGGGTTTTCATGACATTTTGTTCATTTTACGAGTGCTATCACTGATGATTATTTTTCTAAATTCCCGCTGGAGTAGAGGGATTTGAATTCCAGGTTTGCAGATGACTATTGTGACTTTATCCCTGCACCACCAACACACTCAGACACCAGAGTCCTCGTGTAACAGAGAACGTCGCCGTGGCAAAGTGGTGCAGCGATGACTCTGGGTGCTGAGTGTATGGAGTTTGCACGTTCCTCCCGTGACCGCGCGGGTTTTCTCCGGGTGCACCAGTTTTCTCCCACGCTTCTTAGACATACAGGTTTGTTGGTTAATTGGTTTCGTTAAAATTGTGATTGTTCCTTTTGAGTATTGTTGTGGTAGTATACGGCACGCACTCAGTGGGCCGAAGGGCCTGTTTCTGCACTGTGTCTCTAAAAGTCTTAAGGTCTAAAGAACGTCTATGATTGTGAAGGGTTTCTCTGTTTCCACGGATATCAATGAGTGTGCGTCTTCGCCGTGTCACCGTGAGAATCAAATTGGGAATGGGATTGGGAATGCTCCAGGATTGTTTTGCCGATCTCTGAAATTAAGGAATAATTTCCTGGCAGCTGCATTGTGCAAATTCCAAAGGAAATAGCAGAGGGTGGCGGTGTGTTGTGTCAGCTGGGTTCAATCAATCCAAAATAGGCCTTTTGCTTACTTTTCATTCTAAATATATTAGAGATTGGGAGATGAGTTTATGGACCAGCCAGGTTCCTTGGTTGGAGACCGTGTCATGCTGAGGAACATGTCCCATCGGGTCAGCAGTGCAAGCTGCCGTAGTCACTCTTGTCCCATGCTACAGCCTAAACTCAGCTCACTACTAAACACTGGGAAACAGATCGATGGAGCGGTGAGTGTCTTTGGAAGCAGGGCCGGTACAATGCCACCCCCGGGAACTGGTCCAAGCAGCTGTAGCTGGTGAGCTCACTGCAGTCCCAGTTCCCTGGTCCCAGACAATAGAGAATAGGTGCAGGAGTAGGCCATTCGACCCCTCGACCCAGCACCGCCATTCACTGTGATCATGGCTGATCATCCACAATCAGTATCCTGTTCCTTCCTGCTTTCTGCCCATGTCCTCTGATTACAATTCTACTTCCGGATTCCCTGCTCTCACATGATCCAAGGTCACGTTCTGGGTTGCAGCCCTCGTGCGGAGCCATGGAGGATATTTACCTCTTGTAAACGATGTCTCCTGTTTGCACAGATATCAACGAATGTGCTTCGTCTCATGTGTGGCGTTGTAAATTGCTCGTTCTAAGCTTCCCCCAGTCTAGTTTCAGTCAAAAACCATTGAATCAAGCATTTGCGCAACTAATCTTTATTTTGACAAAACACAATTACAGTTTCAACTACTGTACCTAACCACCGCGGGTTCGATCCTCGTATCTGCCTGATCAAGCCCTCTCAGCCTCGCTGAAACAGAGACATGCCAGAAGGTCACGTAGTCCCAAGCGCTCTCCCGGAAGATTGACGCAGGATCTCGTGGCAGTGGACTTTAATAGGTTCCTGGACCTCGAGGGGCCGAACCACATGGGGGTGGTCTCTTTACAATCCAATTACAGATATTGATTAACCCCATACATATCAGATATTTCCCTAACCCAATAATACAGTGGATAATTGTATTCAAACAGTGTTTCTTAGAGGAAACAAACATCGCAACATTTACCCTGATATGCAAGAAAACCAGACAAGGCTCAATACCTCATCCAATCAACATTCAGCAAAGCAAAGCTTTGCAACATTGTTTACAATTATTTACAAAGTGTATGTCTGGTTTGCATTCATCCAATGCATTCTATGCATTTTGCACCTAATTGTTAGGGTCTGCAGATGTTCCCAATCCCTTCCTGCAGCTCTGATCTAGGCCCTAGACAAACTGGCACCATTCTGTAGCTTGTCCCACTTCTGCAGAGA
>CM069166.1:9715110-9882824 GCA_035221665.1 Okamejei kenojei
GAGCATGGGCACCAGTGCAGCGTCAACATGACGTGTCGCAACACCTTTGGGAGTTACCTCTGTGTCTGTGGAGCGGGATATCACCCAGGGCCGGGACAGACACACCAGACCTGTCAAGGTAAACACAGACTTAGGATGAGAGCTGATGTTCAGGGAATCAAAACTGGAGATGACGGAAACACTCACCAAGTCAGGCAGAAGCTGTGGAAGGGATGGTGGGGACTGATTAGTGATGGTTAACATGGCTCTCTGGGTGGGAAATTGTGGAGTACAAATTTGATTGGGTGCTTTAAAAAGGTGACAAAGAAGACACTTGCCATGTTTGCCTTCATTGGTCAGGGCATTCAGTACAACAGCTGAGATGTTGTGTTACAATTGTGCAAATGTTAGTGAGACCACTCTTGGAATATTGAGACCACTTCAGGTCGCCCAGTCTGACGCTGCACATGGTGGGAGCACCATGGTGGAGCTCTGGGTGAGGGGCAGAGGTGAGGTCTACTCTGCCCGATGGGTGAACATCAGGAGGGTGACTGGTGGAGTCTACAGGTGGCACTGACATCTCTTTCATGTGATTCTTACACCAGTCGATCCGCTCAATTGTTCCGACTCGGGAAAGCAGAATTCCACAGTGCTGCGGTGCAGTCCCAAGCAGGTATGTGAACGGCCTCTGACTTCCACAGAGACACAGCGATTAGATCCACACTGCTGGAGCGACTCAGCGAGTCAGGCAGCACCTGTGGAGGGAATGGACAGACCACATTGAGTGTCGGGACCATCCTTCAAGATTTCACATTGTAGTGTCCACTACAATCAGACTGAAGAAGCTTCACGACCTCGAAACATCACCTATCCATGTTCTCCAGAGATGCTGCATGACCCGCTGAGTTCCTCCAGCACTTTGTGTTTTACACTATGTACCATACCCTGTAAAGTACATATATAAAGTACATAGGTGGTGTTAGCTACAGGAGAGATTGGACAGACTAGGATTCATTTTCACTGGAATGCCAGGGGTTGCGGGGAGACCTGATAGAAGTATATAACATGACGAGAGACATGGATGGGATAGACAGTCAGCTTCAGGGTGTTTCAAGGAGTTGATCGGGGGGCAGGTTTTTTACACACGGGATAGTGGGTGCCTGGAACACACTGTTGGGGGTGGGGGTGGAGCAGATATGACCATGGTGTTTAAGATACTTTTGCATTTGCACACAGATATGCAGGGAATGGAGGGATATGGGTTATGTACAGGCAGATAAGAGTTGGTCTTATCATCGTGTTCGGCACAGACATTATGGGCCGAAGGGTCTGTTCCTGTGCTGTACTCTTCAGTGTTTATAAAGGCAACTCTTCTTTATAAGCAACTCCTTGGTGTCATTGCCACCATTTAAGCCGTGGGGTCCATTCAGAGTTGCCATGGTACATGACACTCACACCACCCCTGTACACAAGCAATTTTACAGCTTTTATAGTCAGACATTAAAAAGTAATTTGGAAGATTCTTTTTCTGATTGCTTGTAACGTTTGACTAATTATCCAGCACGGCCAGTCCAATATATCTAACTGTTGTCTTGTTCCATTGTCCAGTTAACCTCTGCAGAAGACATGCTGAACAAAGCTGTTTGCTTCCAAGATAAAATGTGTCAGAATTTCAGCGTGGAAAGTGATATCAAGGTAAGGTTTTACAAACCGTACGAGTTTAGCTTCGGATATAAATGGTGATCGTCTGAGATAGAGTCACGAGGATATTTACAAAGATTCTGTGGGCGGCACAGTGGCGCAGCGAGTAGAGCTGCTGCCTCACAGCGCCAGACACCGGGATTTGATCTTGACTTTGGCTGTTGTCTGTGTGGAGTTTGCACGCTCTCTCTGTGACTGTATGGGTTTGCTATCCTCCCACATCTGAAAGATGCGTGGGTTTGTAGGTTAATTCGCTTCTGAAAGTTGCCCCTTGTGTTTCGAGAGTGGATGAGAAACTGGGATGACATGGAACTAGTGCGAACGGGTGATCGATGGTCAGCGCGGACTCGGTGGGCCGAAGGGCCTGTTTCCGTGCTATTTCAGACTTCCAGCATTCAATATGACGGAGACGTCGAGAAATGAAACAAGCACTTTAGCCCAACTCGTCTATGTTCACCAAGATGCCCCACCTAGGTTCATCCCATTTCCCCAAGTTTTGCCCATATTCTCTCAACATTTCTGAACCATGTAACCACAATGTTTTGCTTTTCAATATATTGAGTGTTCTCTTCACCCGTAGGTCATGGAAACCTTTACAAACACGGTTCTCAATCACTCACTGCTGGAAACCATGAACACAAATGAAAGGCTGACGGTAGTAACAGCCACATTGGACCTTGTGGACAATATGGCCATGGCGATAGCTCTCACTCTGCCCAGTTCACAAGTGAAGACCATCACAACAGATTCATATGGTAAAGTACTCTCCGTGGGAAACATTCACCATCGCAACAAAGGTTCTCGTTGCTAGTTACTGAGTGTGTGGAACTGGATTTAAATAAAGGGGAGGCAATGTGGAGTTTACTTTAAAATAATCAGCTTTGGGCCTGAAGTGCCTGTTCATCACATGGTGTTGAATAGATGAAGATGGATTGATTAAGATGTTGGCTCTTGGTTGAAGGGAATTTGGGGGAAAAGTCCCAGAAAATGCTGGAAACACTCGGCAGCTCAGGCAGCATCTGAGGCAAGAGAATCGGCCGATGTTTCAGGTTAAAGATGTGAACTCTTTCACTTTCCACTCATTCTGCCTGAGCTGCTGAATCCACCGCTTGCTGTGTTTTGATGTCAGAGTTGCTGAGACTGCATGGAAAGGGCTTGGTGAAACACAACACACCTGGAATGGTGAGGTGTCCCGTCTCTGGTGTTGTACCTGTTGCGACAGCTCCGTAGGAAGGTTGCTCAGGGGTCATTGTCAGCCGGGGTTCCTGTTTCATTTAGGAACGAACTACAGATGCTGGTTTAAACCAAAGATAGACACAAAAAGCTGAAGTAACTCAGCGGGACAAGCAGCATCTCTGGAGAGAAGGAACGGGTGACATTTCGGGTCGAGACCCCACTTCAGACTGGTTAGAGATAAGGGAAACGAGAGATATATACAAGTCGAGAGATAAAGAACTATGAATGAAAGATGTGCAAAAAAGTAACGATGATGAAGGAAACAGGCCATTGTTCGCTGTTTGTAGGGTGAAAACGAGAAGCTAGTGCGACTGAGGTGAGGGAGGGATAGAGAGAGAGAGAGGGAATGCCGGGGCTACCTGACGTGAGAGAAATCAACACTAATACCACTGGGCTGTAAGCTACCCAAGCAAAATATGAGATGCTGTTCCTCCAAATTGCATTTAGCCTCACTCTAACAATGGAGCAGACCTAGGACAGAAAGGTCTGTATGGGAATGGGGAGGAGAATTAAAGTGTTTGGCAACCGGGAGATCAGGTAGGTTCAGGTGGACTGAGAAAAGTTGTTGAGCTAAACGATCGCCCTGGTTCCCCGCACTGTGCAGTGGTGACTGGAACTCGCCTGTGCTGTACTTATACCCACAAACTCTAACTGTAGGTGTAGTAGCTGTTTAGCTGCCCACTGTTCACACTCAACTTACAACCTTCTCTAAAGGAAACAATTCCTCCTTCTCTGGCCTGTCCATGAGACTGGTGTTCCTCAGTGACTGGATATTACCACTAAATCTTGCCTGCTCTCTCTCTGAGGCCACATCTTCCCTCATGCATGGTACCCAGGTGCAATTTGACTGAACCATCTTCATAGCAATTCAATTACGCTTCAACAGTGACATCCATCAGGATGTTCTGAGGTTGAGAGAGAGACAGGGTTGAGGACCAGTCAGCCCAGACTCTGTGCTCAGGGTGTGGAAGTGGAACTCCACACTATACCTCCAGGCTCACAGGCAAGAGCACTACCTGAGCAACGGCTAACAAGTGTTGGCAAGCTGTTAGACCTTGGGGATTGTTGCAAAGCATGTGGCAGAGAGAGAGAGAGAAATCAGTTCTGTTGCCATTGCACGCTTCACAATGTCTGATCTTTTCTCATAGTTCTGAAGGTCCAGGTGATTGAAAAGAAGAATAGCAGTGCGGACCAGTTGGTGGAGATGCAGGTTGCGAGCAATGTCATGAAGATATTCTGGAGTTCAATCACTGGAGGCACTAAGCCTGGTAAATGTTTTGTTTCTTTCCCATCCTTCCATACCTGATGGGTAGATATCACAGGAACTGATAGAACATAGAAAACAACACAGCAGAGGAACAGGTCCTTTGGCCACAACCTCAGTGCGTAACATGAAGCCAAGATAAACTAGCCATCCTGACCATGATCCATACTCCTCCATGGCCATGTGCCTATCTAAAACCTCTTACATGCCATTATTGTATCAGCTTACACCGCCATCCCTTGCAGCATGTTCCAGGCACCCACCGCCATCTGTATTAAAAACTTGCCCCGCATATTTCCTTTCTCACTTTAAAGCCAAGCCCACTCATCTAGATATTTATGACATTCAGAATATCTACTCATCATTTAATTGTGCAGAATGATATCTTCTCCTGTGTATGGCCATGTGTAACCACCCACAAGGCACAAGTCAGGACTGTGATAGATCACCCTCCACTTGCCTGGATGAGTGCAGTTGCAACAGCACTCAAACTAACCTGACACTGTCCTGGACAAAGCAGGCCGCTCGATGATCTCCCGATCCACCACTGTTTACAGCTGGTTTTAATGCTCAGGGTCCCTGTACAGGGCATCACTGGAATGGGTGGTGTGTGCTGTAGACCTGCCTTTATGTCCAGTTTCTGGAGTCTTACACCTGACGTTTCTCCACACTCACCAATGGTTGAACTGTTATCTCCGGCAGAGTTTGCGGCTGTTTCCTTTCTCGTATTCAACGACATGGAATCCCTGTTGAACAGAGAGATTAAAGGAGGAAACTCAACTCAGAGGACGGTCCCATTGAACTCCAAAGTGGTGTCAGCCACGATCAGCAACAAAGTCGCCAGCTCCAAGCTGAAAGAAATGGTCAATTTCACTCTGGAACTCAACCAGGTTTGTAAATACCACCCACGGTGTTTCCCGGTGGATAATGGGCTCCCCCAAAGGTACAAAGGGAAATAGTTCCTGAACTCAGAATTCAACTCCTTCTGCCTCTATTGGGTAAGTCCCCATAAAATCTGTGTCACATAGTGCAGGAAATTGCAAGGTGTTATCTAGGACTAACTGGCCATTGTCTGCAGAACCTGCCTGAGCTGCTGAGTATTTGCACCATCTTGTGTCTACGCTAGACTCGGATGAGAGGATTGGCTCTGATTGCACTCTTGGTGAACAAGGGAGAAGATGAGGAAGAACCTTTGCTCTGGGTGATTTACTACTGGGAAGTCACCGTACACTGCGTAGGGATGGGTGTCCACGTGACCCTGGTTAACCCACCACACCCTGCAGTGTGAAGGTTGGGAGGGCAGCAGACACACTGAGCCTGGCTTCAGGCCTGATGTCTCCACGTAAGCTGGGTCTGAGCTGGTTCAGGTTAGTTTATGGTCACTCCATTCACCGTTACTCAGGGTCAGTACAAGGAGACCTGATGCAGGAAGAGGAAATGCCACATCTGAGGGAGAGGGGAGAGGGTTAGAGATAGGTAATGAGACGGGTCACAGGATGAGACCCTGTGCCACCATTTCTCAGGTGGTGGTGAAGCTGTAGTTTCAGAGTACAGCCGCCATTTCAATGAAAGACAGGACAGATTGATGTTTTCTGTGCCAACACAACTTGGGGAAGAGTGAATGCTCAACCTGTTATCAGAAAGATTCCATCGATGGTTAACAGTCTTTGCTCTTCTCTGCCGCAGGAACAGAAAGACAACGAGAAGCCAACCTGTGTGTTTTGGAAGACGACGAAAGGGGAAAGTGTCTGGTCCCGTGAGGGTTGTGTAACGTATGGTTTCAATCAGACACACGTGGACTGCCAGTGTGACCACCTCACAAGCTTTGCTATTTTAATGGCTCCTGTTGATCTTGAGGTACGAGGTCGTTCAACAGAAAAACTAAAGAGGGAACAAGTCAGAGAAACGGAGTGAAGGAGACACGCAGCATTCAAACAGACCCTTCAGCCCACCATGTCCATGCTGACCCTCAAGCATGTATTGGTCTGAAGAAGGGTCTCGACCCTAAACGCCACCCATTCCTTCTCTCCAGAGATGCTGCCTGACCTGCTGAGTTTCTCCAGCACTTTGTGTCTATCTTCAGTATAAATCAGCATCTGCAGTTGTTTTCTACACAATGCTACTACTTGGTCTGTTGCCTTCTACACCGTGGTGATTTAAGTCGCACCTTAGAGCGCTGTGAGGTAGCTGTCTCTCCCACCCACTCAATCTGGGGTGTCCCAGATCACAGGCACCCACTGGGTGAAATCATTCCTCCTCAAATCCTCCCCAAACCTCACACCCTTTACCCTACACCTATACCCTCTGGTTTTAGATGCCTGTGCTGTGGTATAACGTTTCACATTATCCACTTCATCTACACCCATCCCATTCATAATTTGTGTACCTTAATCAAGTACAATCAACCTTATGGGAGATCATGAACTGAGGGACGTGGGTTGAAGGTGAGAGGGGAAAAAATTAATGGGAACCTGAGGGGTTCACACAATTTTTTTATTATACAAATACTTTTATTCAAAAAATAAACAAACATACAAATGACCAGAATCAAATACTGCCTCTGTTTACAGTTTTACAAACGATAATCAAATTAATATAACACCAACTTTATCAACAAAACACTCGACCTCCTATGGCGACCAACATTCACAGAAGGCCTCCAAAGTCCCTGTGGACACCGCGAGTTCCCTCACCAGGGACACACGGGCACGGATGTAGGCCCGGAAAAGGGGCGGGCAGTGGGTGGCAGGTATTTGAAAGTAGTTGAGACAAGTACAATGGTAACATTTAAAAGACGTTTGGACAGGTGCAGAGGAATGTGGTCCAAATACGGCAAATGGGACTCGAGGGTTCTTGAATGGGAAGCATGCTAGAACACAATGAATGGTGTTCTAGTGGTTGACTGGGCCTGGCCCAAAGCTCCAGCCTGTTGTCCCTGGAGACACTGCGAGTATCAGAGCCTCAGGACATCAGGGAGACAAGGTTTCTCGATCACATAAGAATTGATAGTCAACGTTCTAGAACATGATGAGTTGGTGCCTGTAGATCTAGAACTCACGGAGAACTGGCCCACAGCTCAAAACTGTTGTTCATGGACAATCTGGGGGTATCAGAGGCCCAGACATCAGGGTTGGTGCTCACGAGGGAATTGATAGTTGACGTACTAGAACATGATGAGTTGGGGCCTGGAGATCGAGCGCTCGAGGGGACCAGGCCCAGACTCCATCGTGTTGCACCTGGAGACCCTGCCGCTGCTGTGGTGTGAACGTTGTGTCCCACATTGTGCCCGCTGCAGGATGACCGGCACTTGGAGGTGATCACCTACATCTGCCTCATCGTCTCTCTGCTGTGCCTCGCCGCCTCCATCGCCATCTTTGTCAACTGCAGATCCATCCGGAACGCCAACAGCACCGTCCACAAGCACCTGAGCTTCACCCTCTTCCTGGCACAGTTCGTCTTCCTGATAGGAATGCGGATTAAACATGAGGTGAGAAATCCAAGCTGCAGCTTCAAATTCTCAGCCCTCTCCTGAATCTTGACCTGATCTACACCTCTCATCATTTCACATACTCCTTTCAGATCTACCCTCAGCATCCAAGTATTGCTGCAGAGAAAATAATACATTTGCTCAACTTCACCTGGCAAATCCCTCTAATCCAGGCAGCTTCTTGGTGAACCTCTTCTGCACCCTCTCCAAAGCCTCCACAACCTTCTCATCATAGACTTGGTTGAATTACAGATTTATTTAATTATTGGTGGGATTGAAGTTCACGTCCTGGGTCCAAGTCCAGCAATTGACCCATTCTGCATGGCTGCTGGGATCAACAGAAATGTGCAATTTAATTACACCACTAGACCTTGCTGGAGATATTGAGACCCGGAACTCCTGCAGAACTCCAAATTCATCATTCCAAATTAGGTGTAGTTTAATTTAGAGATACAGCTCGGAAACAAGCCCTTTGGCTCTCCAAATTACGTCGACTAGCGACCCCCACGCACTATCCTACACACTCTGGACAATTTACAATCTTTTCTTACCCTCTCAAATTAACCTACAAACCTGTACGTCTTTGGAGTGCGGGATGAAACTGGAGCTCCTGGAGAAAACCCACGCGGTCACAGGGAGAATGTACAAACTCCGTACAGACAGCACCCGTAGTCAGGATCTCTAGGCAGGCAGTTACTCTACCACTGCGCCATTGTGCCACCCTAATATCCAGTCACATGTATAGTGACGATAGTTTCTCTGGGTATCTGCATGTGTATGTCTCTGCCCGCCATATCTGACCATTGCTGCCTGTCTATGACACACTCTGCTACCACCCAGTGCTGCCCACTAACCCGGCTGTTGCCATTGTCTTTAGGTGGTGTGCGGCCTGATTGCAGGCTGTTTGCATTACCTCTTCCTCGCCGTCTTCGTCTGGATGTTCCTGGAGAGTTTGCAGCTTTTCATCATGTCCCGACACCTCACCGTCACAAACTACAGTCGCACACACGTCATCAAACCAAGATACCTCTACATTTCCAGCTACGTCGTGCCTGCTGTGATAGTCGCTATCTCCGCGGCAATAAAACCCAAAGGCTACGGGTCGAAAAATCAGTGAGTAACAACTTATGGACAGGAATGTTTCAGTGGGGTACGGGCCAAACGCTGGCACGTGGGACTAGGGTAGATGGGGCAGCTTGGTCAGCATGAGCATGTGGGGCCGAACGGCCTGTTTCCATGCTGTATGACACTGCCTCTGAAAGGGAAATGTCACAGCTCTATAGCTGACTTATTCCAACACAGTTGGAGGCCATTTGGTCCATTGGATCCATGCAAGATCCCAGCAGACTGATCCCAGCAGTCCCATTGCCCCTCTCCTTATCTCCCTGCATCTTATTCTCTCAGTAACTCTGACTCTTTTCCCACCCACCTACACTGTGGGGGAACTCACCGCAGATCGTCATCTCCCCCTCATCTTTAACAACTCCAAAGATGTACAGGTTTGTAGGTTAATTGTCTTGGTTTTAAATGTAAAATTATTCCCAATGTGTGCAGGATAGTGTTATTGTACAGGGATTGCGGGTCGGTGCGGACTCGGTGGGCCGAAGGGCCCGTTTCCGCACTGTATTTCTAAACTATACTAAACTATACTAAACAGTGACCCTGTGTGTGTCAGTGCCAGCTCACAGCGCTGGGACATCCACAAGTACTTCACGAGCCGAGTGTGAGTCAGTAACAAAACTCTTTCCTCCTCACAGCTGTTGGCTGAGCCTGGAGTCGGGCTTCCGCTGGAGTTTCCTGGGGCCGGTCTGCCTGGTGACCGTGGTAAGCTTCTCTCCGGTGACTCCCCCCAACCCAACAACACTTCACGAAATGCTTCACTGCTTGCAGCTGGTGGCTACTCCATGGAGTCGGAGTCATAGAAAGATACAGTGTGGAATCAGGCCCAACTCGCCCAACTGGCCAACAATGTCCCAGCTACACTAGTCCCACTTGCCTGTGCTTGGTCCATAATCCTCCAAACCTGTCCTATCCATGTACCTGTCCAACTGTCTCTTAAACGATGGGTTAGTCCCAACCTCAACTACCTCCTCTGGAAGCTTGTTCCATACACCCACCACCCTCTGTGTGAAAGTGTTACCCGTCGGATTTCTATTTAATCTTTTCCCCTTCACCTTGAACCTATCTCCTTTGGTCCTTGATTCCCCTACTCTGGGTAAAAGACTCTGTGCATCTACCTGATCTATTCCTCTCATGATTTTGTATACCTCCATAAGATCTCCCCTCATCCTCCTACGCTCCATGGAATAGAGACCCAGCCTTCTCAACCTCTCCCTATAGCTCACACCCTCTAGTCCTGGCACCATTCTCGTAAATGTTTTCGGAACCCTTTCAAGCTTGACAATGGTTCACCTGAATGCTGCCTGCATTAGAGGGGATTAGCTACAAGGGGTTGGACAGACTTGGATGGTTATCCCTGGAATACCAGAGGTTGAGGGGAGAACTGATAGAAGTAGATGAAATTATGAGAAGGATAGATAGGGTAGACAGTCAGAACCTTTTCCCAAGGTGGAAATGTCAAAGACTAGAGGACAAAGCTTTAGGTGAGAGGGGCTAAATTTAAAGGAGATGAGTGGGTTTTTATTTTGCACAGAGTGTGGTGGGTGCCTGGAACGTGCTGCCAGGGATGGTGGTGGAGGATGATAAGGTAGTGATGTTTAAGAGTGGTTTAGATAGGCACATGGATATGTGGGGAATGGATATACAAGAGGAGAAGGTTGCTGGGAGAGGTGAGGGCAACAGAGTCTCAGACAGAGGGAGATAGGGTCACGGGGTGAGGGGAGAGAATGTGTGGGGGGCAGCGGGAGCGAAGGGAAGGCACCGGAGGGAATTGCGTGTGGGATGTGGCGGATGCCGGCCTCAGGAGACTATATCTCTCCCTCTCCAGGTCAACACCGTGCTGCTAGCTTGCACGCTCTGCCTACTGAGGAAACATTTTGCCTCACGCAACAAGGAAGTGTCGAAGCTCAAAGAAACCAGGTACGTGGAGCAGAGAACATAGAACTGTACAGCACAGCAACAGGCCCTTCAGCCCACCATGTCTGTGCTGACCACGTTCAACGTTGCAACTCATCCCATCTGCCTACATGCGGACCATATATCTCCATCCTCAGCCTGTTCAAGAGCCTGTCTGAATGTCTTAAATATTCCATGGTATCTGCTTCCACCTCCTGTCCTGGCAGCGCAGTCCAGGCACCCATCACTGTATAAAAACAACTTGCCTCTCATATCTCCCTTAAACCTTCGCCCTTACACTTTAAACCTATGCCCTCTAGCATTTGATCTCCCCCACCCTGAGAATACCAGACCTTCTACGCTTTCTATCCAACCTCTCCATCCCTTGTATTTGAACTGTCCCCTGGTGACTGAGTGGGCTGAGCTGGGAGGGAAGCTGGATTTGTTTACAGATGCAGCTGGGAACCAGGCCCTGCGGCCCACCGACTCCATGCTGACCATTGATCACCCATTCACACTAGTACTGTCATCCCACTTTCTCATCACTCCCTGCACACTTGGGACAATTTCCAATCTATATTACTAAAAGTCTCATCTTGACCACTTCCTGTTGTTCTGTATATTGATTTTAGAAAAAACGCTGCCACTTACGGCTGTGATTTTTGGCCATCTTACTCAGAGTCCCGCTCTGCTGCTCAGGCCAAGAGGACTTTTCCCATCAAAAAATAAAAGAGTTGTTAGTGTATAAAAAACGTTAAGATTCTCTCTCCTGAAGGCCACGTCCCTTCCGGAGTGGCTACAAAAACCCGGAAGTGTGGAGGTGCCTCAGATCTCTGCAAGATGGGGGAGTGAGAGGTCGCAATTCTCAGTCTGAGCTGTGAATAACACAAAACACATGTCTACTAAACTGTGAGTGGTTTTACTGACCTGTCAGTGCCCTTAATGTGGTTTGAATATGTAGTTTGAAAGTGCTGAAGCTGTGTTGCCTTTGGTTGGAAAGTGCTAAAGCTGTGTTGCCTTTGGTTTGAAAGCAGGCATGTGCCGTAAGTAATTAGTCAGAGGCAGTGGCTTTTAAAAATCTTGAAATGCGCGCATGCGCAGATTGTTCTCTCCCCGGTGAGCTGTCATTCGGCTTTAAAAAAACTTGGAAATCGTGCATGCACAGATTGTTCTCTCGACTTTTATAAAGTAATTTGTCTTCAGTAGGTCCTATCTCTCAATAAAGTATTTAAAAACATATAGCTCAAAGAAATTTACTTATCATGTTATTTGTACATAAAGTCCATTCTTCTCTCTTTGTTTCCTGTTGTACCAAACTGTTTTAAATGTTCTAATTATTTTTGTTCCTTTGCGCAGTTAAATTTCTTTAAGTTCTGGCGTTGGTCTGCCATTTTCAAATTTTTTGGTCTTTTCCTCATAAGTTTGCTTCGAGAAACTCTTCAGGTAATCACTATCCACCTTTGAGAAACCCGCCAAGAAACATGCGCATGCGCAGTAGACCGATGCGCATGCGCAGTGCGCAGCGCAGTACATGCACGCTGTCCACGGTGTAAAGGCAGAATTTCAGCTGCCTTTACGGACCGTTCCCACTGATGGCTTGAAGCACCGTCAAAGGCACATGAGGAGCACATATTTCCGCATTTTAAATGTACTGCGGATGAAAGGCACGGGAGAATTATGCCTCCCTAAGAGATCGATTTCTTAGGGAAGCATAATTCTCCCGTGCCTTTACTATTTATGACCATTTTACATACGTTTTATATATATTTGATCTATATTTTAGATTAAATTTATATATATAAAATAATGACCTTTATAATTTTAGTCAGGGTAGGCACTGCCTACCTTGCCTACCCTGACGGCGCGTGCCTTTGAAAGTGCTAAAGCTGTGTTGCCTTTGCTTTGAAAGTGCTAAAGCTTTGTAGCCTTTGGTTTGAAAGTGCTAAAGCTGTGTAGCCTTTGGTTTGAAAGTGCTAAAGCTGTGTTGCCTTTGGTTTAAAAGTGCTAAAGTTGCCTTGCCTTCTATATATAATTTTAAAGTTTAATCTTGACTACTTCCTGTTTGCTTTATATTGATTTTAGAAAAATCGCCACCATGTACTGCTGTGCTTTTTGGCCATCTTACTCATAGTCCCCCTCCGCTCATCAGGTGCCGAAGATTTTTCCCAACGATGAAAAATAAAAGAGTTATTAATGTTTAAAAAATGTTGAGATTCTCTTTCCTGTCAATTATGCCATTAAAGCCACACCCCTTCTGGTGGGAGGGGGAGAGACTATAAAACTCGGAAGTGTGGGCGTGGCTCAGTCTGCTATGTCCATACTAGCCCTCTGGAAACCAGTCCCTTTCAACGCACAACACCCATACTAGCGCTCCAGAAACCCCCCCGCCCACTGGCCACCAATATTGGAACTGGTGGAGAGGTGGAATATTGCGTTGGGGGACCAGCCCTCCCGTGTGATGCTGGGACCCAACGGGTCCTACTTAGTCTAGTTAACATATAAACCCACACGTCTTTGGGGTGAGGGAGGATACCGGAGCACTCGGAGGAAACCCACGTGGTCACAGGGAGAACGTTCAATCTCCACACAAGCAGCATCCAAGGTTAGGTCTCAAGCCCAAGTCTCTGGCACTGGGAGGCAGCAGCTCTATCCGCTGCACCACTGTTCCGCCCCTTACGTCAGGATCAATTTCTTCATGATGATGTTCCCATTGACCTGCACAGGAACAGGCCCTTCGGCCCACAATATTTGCACCAATCAAATCAGGTGATTATATGAAAGATGCACTGATTTTATAACTTCCTTTTGGATGTTCAGAATGCCCCAAGAGTGTGAAAGATCCCACATGGAAGGAGTTTCTTCATGACAATGTTCCCATTGACCTGCTCTCTTCTCTCCTTGTGCACAGAACCCTGACCCTCAAGGCTGCCGCACGGATGCTTGTTTTGGGAAGCACCTGGATCTTGGGAATATTCCAGGTGGATGAGAGCACCATGGTGTTGTCCCACTTGTTCACCGTCATCAACAGTCTGCAGGGGCTGTTTGTTTTCCTCATTTACTGCGTCTTCAACCGCCAGGTGAGGAGAACCTCCCCAGAGAAACCTTCCCTCCTCTGATGCTGCTCTTTGCACTCTGACACGGCTGTGGTCAATGTTCACACTGTCTTTCAATGACCCTCGGACTGGGAGCAAGAATCGCCCACTTGCTCCTTCACATTCCCTCCGCCATTTAATAAGACCAGGCTGATCTGTTGTGATCTCCCACCTTCGTTCCCATCCACCCTCGATCACCCTTCACCCCTTCCTGATCCAGAAGCTCCCCATCTCTCTGGGAAAGTTTTCCAAGAGCCTGCTCCCACTGCTTTTTGAAGCAGATTGGTGGTGTTTTGGATGGTGAGGAGGGTAGTCTCAGGCTACAGACAGTTATTGATCAGCTGCTGAGGTGGGCAGACCAAAGGGAAATGGAATTTAATCCACGATAAGTGTGATGTGTTTTGGTAGAGGATGTTATCAGGACTTGGGGGTCTGTGCTATAGGGTGAGGTTGAGCAGACTAGGACTATATCCCTTGGAGCGCAGGAAGATGAGGGGTGACCTGATAAGGTGTACAAAATCATGAGAGAAGTTGATTGGCGAGATGCACAGTCTCTTGACCAGAGTAGGGGAATCAAGAACCAGAGGATATAGGTTTAAGGTGAAGGGGGAAAGATTTAATACAAATCTGAGGGGTAACATTTTCGCACAAAGGGTGGTGGGTGTATGGAACAAAGTGTGTGAGGAAATAGTTGAGGCAGGGACTATTGCAAGGTTTAAGAAACAAGTAGGCCAGTACATGGATAGGACAGGTTCAGAGGGATCTGGGCCAAACGCAGACAGGTGGGACCAGTTGGTCGACGTGGGCATGTTGAGCCGAAGGGCCTGTTTCCACACTGTATGACTCTTTATGACACTTAATGGCAGGATACACATGAATTATGGGGTATTCAGGGACAGAGAGACCTTGATGTACATCCTTAGTCCACTGAGGGTCACAGCACAGGTGTGTAGGGTGGTAAAGACGGTTATAGGTTGCCACCTTCATTGGCTGGGACAAAGAATACAAGAGCAAGGATGGTATGGGGCAACTTTATAAAGCATTGGTGAGGCCACGTCTAGAACATTGTCTGCAGTTGTGGTCACCTCAGTCTAGAAATGACATGATTGCTCTGGAGATGGAGCGGAGGAGATTCACCAGCACGTTGCCCAGAGTGGAGAGTCTCTGTTATGGACGGAGACTGGGTTTGTGTCCTTGGGGCATAGAGGGCTGAGGGGGACTTAGAGAGGTGTACAAAATGATCAGGGGCAAGGATAGTATTAAATCTCCGTCACAGCAGAGATGTCTGTTATCAGAGGGCAGAGGTTTAAAGGTATGGTTTAGAATGGATATAAGGAAGAATGTTTTCACTCGGAGTGGGTTGGAGTTTGGAGCCACTGCCTGAGAGGCTGTGGAGACACGGACTCTCACAACATTTAGACAAACACTTGAATTGCCAAGGCATAGAAGGCTACAGGCCAAGTGTGGGTAAATGGGATCAGTATTGATGGTTACTTGATTGTCAGCACGGAGAGGATGGGCCGAAGGGCCTGTTTCTCTGGTGAACAACTCTGTGACTGAAGAGAGATCCAGAAAATCACGACCCTGCGAGAGAAAATGGTGGACAGGCCAACCCCAATGGAGCTGGTAAGAAGAGGAAGCATCTTGTAGACTCGCTCCTGAGTGAGTGATCCCATGGAGATGCTAACGGCAGAAGCCACTGGATAAGTGTGAACTCTCACTTGACTTTGGGACAAAGTGCGTTCAACGGTTGGAAGTTTTCTCCATGGATTGAAATATTCCCATTTTGTTGAAGGTGGCGACTGAATGTCGGAAATGGTTGACCAGAAAACACAGGAGTTTCACCACCGAATCCTCACAGATTGAGATGAACTCGACTGAGGTAAGGAGCTTTATCCGGACACACAGAAATCCTCAGCTGGTCAGGCAGTGTCTGTGGAGAGAGAAACCAAGTGAACGACTCCGGTCGATGATCTCACATCAAAGTAATCAAGAATAGATCAATCTCCAGCTTAAAAATATGCATTAACTTGGCCTCCACAGCCGTCCATGGCAATGAATTCCCCAGATTCACCACCCACTGACAAAAAAAAATCATTATCTCCTTTCAAAAGGTATGTCCTTTTATTCTGAGGCTATGGCTCAGTGCCGTCAAACGCTCAGCATCTGTTAGCCCTATCATTCCTGAGATCATTCTCGTAAACCTCCTCTGGACCCTCTCCAACGCCAGCACATCCTTCCTCAGAAATGGTGCCCAAAACAGCTCGCAATGCTCCAGTAGCGGTCTGACCAGTGCCTTATTAAACCTCAGCAGTACATCTCTTTGTCCCGTTGTTGATTCCCAGTAGAAGATGCCCTATAGTGGTCATCTCCAACAAGTCCATATTCATCGACTGAGCCCTGACATTCAATCACATTATTGTCGAATCCCCCTCCATCATGTCCTGGGGGTCACCACTGGCTCGAAAGTCTGGTAGATCAACAAGCACAGTGAACAGAGGATCCTTAGGTCCATGATAGACACAAAAAGCTGGAGTAACTCAGCGGGACAGGCAGCATATCTGGAGAGAAGGAATAGGTGATGTTTCGGGTCGAGATCCTTCCTCAGGCTGAGAGTCGGGGGAAAGGGAAATGCATCAGGTTTCATGATGTCCATGAGGTTGGTCTCAACTGTGTGTTGCTAAGAAAGAGACAAGTCATTGCAATCTCATTTTGTTTTATCCAGACTTATAAAACGTCATAAGCGGAAGGTTCAAGACTCAAGGACAAGATTTATCTCAGTGGATTTTCCTCCTTACATGCTCTCTCACTGTCGTTCCCCATCTCGCTCTGCTTTCCACCCCGAAGATTATGGGTTGAAGTCACGCTCCAGAGGTGGGAGATTTACGTTTCAGGACTGCTCGCTCCTCCAGTTATTTGGCTCATCCTGGGCTTGTGAAAAGACACTGTAGAATGTAAGGCAGTGTCTGAAAGTTAAAGGGAATGTGTGGATGAGCATTGGCTTTTGTGCATGTGACCACAAATATATTTCTGGACTTTTGCTCATTTTCCAAGTTTTGCCCAACCATCCCGCGTTATTCAGCGTTGTTCCCCCTGAGATACTCGGCAGTGCGAATAACACTCTGGCAACACAGTTGGCATCTGATCTGAAGTCAACGTCAGCCCAGTTTTGGTCTTGACCTCATCCCAAACGTTGGACTGGTGCAAGTGCATGGTCCAGATACACACAGATCATGTACACACGTGTACACCACATACTGACAGATGCAACACACCTACTAAACAGATCGGGACAGAACGTGGACATGTACACAATTCATATAAAGTACACAGACAAAGGTACACACAAAAACAGACATACACACACATGCATGTATATATGGACACATACACACAGATGTGCACATACTCAGACGCACACGCAGACATACACACACATGCACATACACAGACAATCGCACACACCGAACCGCACAGGCACATATACAAAGACACACTCGCAGACCCACACACACGCAGACCCGCACAAACAGACCAGCACACAGAGACACGCGCACACACAGACCCGCCACAGACACACACACACAGCCCCACACAACCAAAGACCAGCATACACAGATCAGCACGAACATACCACGCACACAGACAAACACACACACAGACCGGCACTCACAGACACGAGCACACACAGACGTGCACACATACAGACCCGAACACACACAGACCCGCACACACACAGACCCGCACACACACAGACCCGCACACAAACACAAATAGACCCCGCAATGACACAGACCTGTGGCATAATTGCAGCAGAGACACACCACTCAGGATCTGAGGCCAATCTTAACTTTTCTTTGATTGCCCAATGCAGAATCGATGGAACGAATATCACACCTTATCCCGTTCTCGTCCTGTGACAGTGAACCTTCATGAACAGAACCAACTTGTAGCTTCTTGCTTTATTAATTTAAAAACAATGCTTATGTAAAACATACTTCAACGATTTTTCTTACTGCATAATGTGGTTTATTTACAAGGGAGCCTATGCTTGGAAATCACTGCACTGTTGTTCAAAGTTCATTTAATCAAGCGACACAAATAAATATTATTGCATCTACAATGTCAAATGCAATGACTAATGCTTAAGTGTAGATGAGATATTAAAATCCTGTGACCTGTAACGTCACCTGTCCATTCCCACCACAGATGCTGCCTGACCCAATGAGTTCCTCCCCAGTGTTTTGTGTTTTACTGCAAAGTAAAATCACAGAGTAGTTAAATGCTCAGCAGGGCAGGCAGCATCTGTGGAGAGAGGAATATAGTTATGGCCTCAAATTGGTGACCATTCACCCATTCTGAAGCATCACTGACCTGAAATGTTAAGTAACGAAGCAGACTGATCTCTGGCATGACAAGACTGAAGAGAGATTAGGTCTGACGTGGACACAAGACACTGCAGATGCTGCACTCTTGTATGGAATATAATGTGCTGGCGTAACTCAGTGGGTCAGGCAGCATCTCTGGAGGATGTAGATAGATGTGTGAGCGCAGGCACGTGCTCTGAGTAATTACTCAGGGTAAGCAGTCAGTCGGGCTTTTTAAAAAAAATTAAACCGCGCATGCGCAAATTGTTCTTTCTGTAAAAATAAAAAATCAAAAAAAGACAATAACAATTCAATTTTCCCAAGGCTTCCAAGTCTCCTTTATTCTGAATTACTGAATGGGTGGAAGGGGAGGTTGATGGCAGGTGGACAGATGGTGGGAAAAACGGGAGTACAGGGAAAAGTTGAACCAGTTGTCATCTAATTGAATGACAACACTTGTTCATGGAACCAATTGGGGGGAGAGTTCCTTTCGCAGCGTGTGAAGAGTCTGTGCCGGGGTTAAGTTGCGGGGAGGGCAGGAGTGTTGGGTCGGGGATAATGCCATAACTCACTCACACACCGCTGCCGCGGCACTCCGGGCACCCGCACTGTAGCTGGGGATAGAAGCAGCTCAGGTAGCTGCGAGTGGCCGCCGGGAGCTGACAGCAGAACTGGCCGCTACTTCAGCACCTTCTGCCGGCCCGCTCACCTCTGGCAGTGCTCTCCGTCTGAACACCTCTCACCTGCCGCTCGCTCATGTCAGCGGCTTCCTGCAAATCTTTAAATTCCCACAGGCGAGTAACCTCAACCTCAACCTGACATGAGTGAGGCCAGCGAGCGGCAGGAGAGGTTTTTAGACGGAGAGCTGCCAGAGGTGAGCGGGGACCGGCAGAAGCAGCTAAGGTGGCGGCTGGTTCCGCTCTCCAGCACAGCCACGAGAGTAGCCAATGTCCAGAAGTAGCACGAGCTACTTCTCCACCCCCGGCCACAATGCAGTGGCATTGCACGCCTCCGTGCAAGGAGCGTTGCAAGTGGCATGCTCCCGACCCGTCCTTCACAACATTCGTGCCCTCCCCGCAACATTACCCCGGGCCAGACTTCTCAAACGCTGTGAAAGGAGCACTCCCCCCACCCCCACACCCTGTGAAATACAGTATTTTAAAACATAAATACAAAATGTACTTAGCACATTATTGGTACACAAACTCCATTCTTCTCTCTTTGTTTCCTAACATATACTTAAAATAATGTCAATCTATATTTGAAAACCCCGCCAAGAAACCAGCGCTACACATGCGCAGTACGATGCTGCGCGTGCATAGTGCTGCAAAGGCAGAATTTCTGCTGCCTTCAGCCCAGCTTGAAATTGACGCTTGAAGCAGCGCTGACAGCGCGTGGGCTGCACAGACCTTCAAGGGTTACAAGTGCTGCAGATGAAAGGCACGGAGAATTATGCCTACCTAAGAGATCAATCTTTAGATAGGCATAATTCTCCCGTGCTTTATTATTTATATTTAGTAAATACTATGTTATAATTTTAGTCAGGGTAGGCAGTGCCTATCTTGCCTACCCTGACGGCACATGCCTGGTGTGACCCTTTTTCATAATAGGTCAAAATTTGGTTTGCATTCATTTGAGTTTTGAAGAATGAGGGAGGATTTCATTGAAATTCTAAAGAGGAAAGATTTGCTGGTTTCTTGAACACTCCTTGCACCACGGCACCATTCTTCAACTCGTTTCAGCAGTCTGAAGGAAGGGTATCAACACAAAACCTCGTCTGCGTATTCCCTCCACAGATGCTGCCTGACCCGCTGAGTTCCTCCAACGCTTTCTTTGTTGCTCAGGATCCCAGCACCTGCACTTCCGTGAGTCTCCACTGAGAGGCGCACTCCTATCCAATGACAGTCAATGATATCCACAACCCAGGCCAAAGGCTGGTCAGTCCCAACAACCTGATGACTTGTATCTGGAGATAGACAATAGGTGCAGGGGTAGGCCATTCAATGTGATCATGGCTGATCATCCCCAATCAGTACCCCTTTCCTGCCTTCTTCCCATATCCTCTGACTCCGCTGTTTTTAAGAGCCCTATCTAGCCCTCTCTTGAAAGCATCCAGCGCCCTCTGAGGCAGAGAATTCCACAGACCCACCACTGAGAAAAAGTGTTTCCTCATCTCCTTTCTAAATGGTTTACTCCTTATTCTTAAACTGTGGCCCCTGGTTCTGGACTCCCCCAACATCGGGAACATGTTTCCTGCCTCTAGCGTGTCCAAGCCCTTAACAATCTTATATGTTTCAATGAGATACCCTCTCATCCTTCTAAACTCCAGCGTGTACAAGCCCAGCTGCTCCATTCTCTCAGCATTTGATAGTCCCGCCATCCCGGGAATTATCCTTGTAAACCTATGCTGCACTCCCTCAATAGCAAGAATGTCCTTCCTCAAATTAGGGGACCAAAACTGCACACAATACAATAGTGGTCTCACTAAGATTCTGTACAATTGCATGACCTCTTTGCTCCTATATTCGATTCCTCTTGTTATGAAGGCCAACATACTATTCGCTTTCTTCACTGCCTGCTGTACCTGCATGCTTACTTTCAAAGACTGATGTATAAGGACCCCCAGATCCCGTTGTACTTCCCCTTTTCCCAACGTGACGCCATTTAGATAGTAATCCGCCTTCCTGTTTTTGCTACCAAAGTGGATAGCTTCACATGTATCCGCATTAAACTTCATCTGCCCACTCACCCAACCTGTCTAAGTCACCCTGCATTCTCATAGCATCCTCCTCACAGTTCACACTGCCATCCAGCTTTGTGTCATCTGCAGATTTGCTCGTTCCATATATCTGCCCCTCTGAGTGAAACAGTTGCCCCTCAGCTTCCTATGAAATTGCCCCTCTCTGAAACCTCTGTCCTCTGGTTTTTGAGTCCCCTGCTCTGGATAAAAGACTGCATTCATCCTATCTATTCCCCTCATGATTTCATACACCTCTATAAGATCAGCCCTCAGTGTGGGGTCAGACCATGCCGGGCAGAGAGTGGGTGAAGAGCAACAGGGATTCGCCATCAGCATCACCCCCTCGTCAATCGCAGTCTCTCGCTCCGCACCATCCGTGCTGTTGATGTTTGTATCTCTGTCCCTCTCTGCAACAGATGTGGACGAATGCGAGCATGGGCACCAGTGCAGCGTCAACATGACGTGTCGCAACACCTTTGGGAGTTACCTCTGTGTCTGTGGAGCGGGATATCACCCAGGGCCGGGACAGACGCACCAGACCTGTCAAGGTAAACACAGACTTAGGATGAGAGCTGATGTTCAGGGAATCAAAACTGGAGATGACGGAAACACTCACCAAGTCAGGCAGAAGCTGTGGAAGGGATGGTGGGGACTGATTAGTGATGGTTAACATGGCTCTCTGGGTGGGAAATTGTGGAGTACAAATTTGATTGGGTGCTTTGAAAAGGTGACAAAGAAGGCACTTGCCATGTTTGCCCTCATTGGTCAGGGCATTCAGTACAACAGCTGAGATGTTGTGTTACAATTGTGCAAATGTTAGTGAGACCACTCTTGGAATATTGAGACCACTTCAGGTCGCCCAGTCTGACGCTGCACATGGTGGGAGCACCATGGTGGAGCTCTGGGTGAGGGGCAGAGGTGAGGTCTACTCTGCCCGATGGGTGAACATCAGGAGGGTGACTGGTGGAGTCTACAGGTGGCACTGACATCTCTTTCATGTGATTCTTACACCAGTCGATCCGCTCAATTGTTCCGACTCGGGAAAGCAGAATTCCACAGTGCTGCGGTGCAGTCCCAAGCAGGTACGTGAACGGCCTCTGACTTCCACAGAGGCACAGCGATTAGATCCACACTGCTGGAGCGACTCAGCGAGTCAGGCAGCACCTGTGGAGGGAATGGACAGACCACATTGAGTGTCGGGACCATCCTTCAAGATTTCACATTGTAGTGTCCACTACAATCAGACTGAAGAAGCTTCACGACCTCGAAACATCACCTATCCATGTTCTCCAGAGATGCTGCATGACCCGCTGAGTTCCTCCAGCACTTTGTGTTTTACACTATGCACCATACCCTGTAAAGTACATGTCGCTCCACAGGACTTTTGTTCGGCTAAATTTGGACCATTGCATACAGTTCTGGTCGCCACATTACAGGGAGGATGTGGAGGATCTGGAGAGGGTGCAGAATAGTGTCTGGATTAGGTGGTGTTAGCTACAGGAGAGATTGGACAGACTTGCATTCTTGTCACTGGAATGCCAGGGGTTGAGGTGAGACCTGATAGAAGTATATAACATGATGAGAGACATGGATGGGATAGAAAGTCAGCTTCAGGGTGTTTCAAGGAGTTGATCGGGGGGCAACTCACTTACACACGGGATAGTTGGTGCCTGGAACACACTGTTGGGGGTGGGGGTGGAGCAGATATGACCATGGTGTTTAAGATACTTTTGCATTTGTGCACGGATATGCAGGGAATGGAGGGATATGGGTTATGTACAGGCAGATAAGAGTTGGTCTTATCATCGTGTTGGGCACAGACATTATGGGCCGAAGGGCCTGTTCCTGTGCTGTACTCTTCAGTGTTTATAAAGGCAACCCTTCTTTATAAGTAACTCCTTCCTGTCATTGCCACCATTTAAGCTGTGAGGTCCATTCAGAGTTGCCATGGTACATGACGCTCACACCACCCCTGTACACAAGCAGTTCTACAGCCTTTATAGTCAGACATTAACAAGTAGATTTGGAAGACTCTTTTTCCGATTGCTTGTAACGTTTGACTAATTCCCCAGCACGGCCAGTCCAATATATCTAACTGTTGTCTTGTTCCATTGTCCAGTTAACCTCTGCAGAAGACGTGCTGAACAAGCGCCAGACACCGAGATTCGATCCTGGCTTTGGGTATTGTCTGTGTGGAGTTTGCACGCTCTCTCTGTGACTGTATGGGTTTGCTATCCTCCCACATCTGAAAGATGTGCGGGTTTGTAGGTTAATTGGCTTCTGAAAGTTGCCCCTACTGCATCGAGAGTGGATGAGAAACTGAGATGACATGGAACTAGTGTGAACGGGTGATCGATGGTCAGCGCAGACTCGGTGGGCCGAAGGGCCTGTTTCCGTGCTATTTCAGACCTCCAGCATTCAATATGACGGAGACATCGTGAAAGGAAACAAGCACTTTGGCTCAACTCTTCCATGTTGACCAAGATACCCCATCTAAGCTCGTCCCATTTCCCCATGTTTTGCCCATATTCTCTCAACATTTCTGAACCATGTAACCGCAATGTTTTACTTTTCAATATATTGAGTGTTCTCTTCACCTGTAGGACATGGAAACCTTTACAAACACGGTTCTCAATCACTCACTGCTGGAAACCATGAACACAAATGAAAGGCTGACGGTAGTAACAGCCACATTGGACCTTGTGGACAAAATGGCCATGGCGATAGCTCTCACTCTGCCCAGTTCACAAGTGAAGACCATCACAACAGATTCATTTGGTAAAGTACTCTCTGTGGGAAACATTCACCATCGCAACAAAGGTTCTCGTTGCTAGTTACCGAGTGTGTGGAACTGGATTTAAATGAAGGGGAGGCAATGTGGAGTTTACTTTAAAATAATCAGCTTTGGGCCTGAAGTGCCTGTTCATCACTTGGTGTTGAATAGATGAAGATGGATTGATTAAGATGTTGGCTCTTGATGTTAATGTTACCGCAATATTTCCTGAGGCAGAAAATGAACAGAACTGTAGATTGAAGGGAATTTGGGGGAAAAGTCCCTGAAAATGCTGGAAACTTTTTCCAGAATTGGGGGTTGTCAAAATTAGGAGCATAAGTTTGAAACTTAATTGTAATAAATCTAGGCTTATTGATAGATATGGATATATAATTAACATAATTACTGTTATATCTAAGTATATCATTAATGTTGGAAACTACTTTTTATTTTGTTTTTCCTCTTTGAAGATACATTTCTAATCTAGCTATTGGAGTACGTTTTATTTTATATATATAATTTTGAACTTTGTATCGCTCTCCCTTCCAATTAATAATAATTGGTCAAGGGGGCAGAGCGAAACATATAAAAACATCTACGGAAGTCAATAAGAATTTTTCTACCACCTGTTGGTGGTTTGTTTTTAATTATAATATCTTTATTTTTGGATATTATAATATCACTTTTTGTTTGTTAATTATCTTTTCACAACTCTACACTTTCTGGTCTTTTTCAAGGTTTATTCTGATGGGGAGATGCCAACAAAACGTAACAGCTGGGGATGACCATCCTTCATCAAGGTTCTTGGTTGCACCATATGAAGTAAAGGTATTAACATGATTCATAATGCAAGACGATAAACAAAAGAAAACTGGAGGAATCACATTTTGTAGTTGGAATATAAGGGGCGCTAATGAACCAATTAAAAGGGGTAAGATCTTTGCCCAATTAAAAGCCTTAAACAGTGACATTATTTTCTTACAAGAGATGCATCTGAAATATCAAACACAGATAAGACTGAAGGCAAATTGGATTGGGCAAACATACTACTCTTCATTTACTTCTAAATCTAGAGGCACGGCTATTATCATTCGTAAAGGTATACCATTTAAATTAAAGAATACTATAGCAAATAAAGAGGGGAGGTACGTCATAGTCACGGGAGAAATTTATTCTACTCCACTTAGTTTGATAAATATTTATGCTCCTAATTTTGACAACCCCCAATTCTTTAGTAAAATTTTGGATATAATTTCAGAACTTAATCATCAAAATGTGATAATAGGGGGAGATTTGAATTGTGTTTTAGATCCATATTTGGATAAATCAGCAAAACAAAAAAGGACTAACATAAAATCTAAAACGAGTGAACTCCTAAATACCTACATGAAATATACTAATATAACAGATGTATGGAGGATCGCTAACCCAGTAGGTAGGGAATATTCATTTTATTCAACAGTACATAAAACATATTCACGTATTGATTATTTCTTAGTGGACACAAAACTAATTCCATATACATATAATTCTAAATATCATAATAGTATTATTTCTGATCATTCCCCGTTAACTTTTTCTTTAAAATTAGAAGGAATGCCTGATAAAAATTCGTTTTGGAGGTTTAACCCCCAAATTTTAAATAACTCACAAGGTTGCACATATTTAAAAGAGCAGATGAGATTCTTCTTTGAGACAAATGATACACCAGATATTTCACCCTCCTTATTATGGGAAAGTTTTAAGGCATTTATTAGAGGAACTATAATCTCATATCAAGCTTTCCAAAATAAAAAGAATAATACTGAACAATTGCAGTTAGAACAAGAAATTAGACAATTAGATTTAGAAAATGCCAAAGAACCAACTATAGATAAACATAATAACATAATAATACTAAAATATAAATTAAATACAATTTTATCGGCCAGAATAATAAGATTATTTCAAATTACAAAACAAGAAAATGTTGAATTTGGTGATAAACCTCATAAACTCCTAGCACGCCAACTGAAAAAAAGGGACACAGAAAATACAATTACTAAAATTAAACCAGACAAAGGGGAATTACTAATACTACCTAAAGATATTAATAAAAGATTTGCTCAATTTTATCAAAACTTATATACATCGAAAACCTCTGCAAATAATACTCAAATTACAAATTTCTTAGATAAGTGTAATCTTCCAAAATTAAATATGGTGGAACAAGAGGGATTAGGAGCTCAGATTACACTACAGGAAATAGAAGAAACAATTAATTTGTTGAAGAATGGCAAAACGCCAGGACCAGATGGCTTTAGTAATGAATTCTATAAAAGATTCTACGAGATAATTTCTCCACGGTTGCAAGATTTATATATATACACTTTTAAAGAAAATAAACTACCAGAAACACTAACTGAGTCAACTATTACACTTATACCAAAAAAGGATAAAGATCTAGAAGACCCAGGCTCATATAGAGCTATTGCACTCCTAAATACAGACCAAAAAATATTAACAAAGACCCTAGCGAGAAGATTGAGTAATTATATTAGTAAACTAATAAATCCGGACCAAACAGGGTTCATACCAAAGAGATACTCATTTAACAATTTGAGACGGCTGTCTAATATAATGTACTCACATAATACTGAAGAAGAACTAGCAATTATCTCATTGGATGCAGAAAAAGCTTTTGATCAAGTAGATTGGCAATATTTATTCAAAGTATTGGAAAAATTTAACATAGGAGATAATTTTATTTCATGGGTAAAATTATTATATGATAAGCCGACGGCTAGAATACTGACTAATAATATATTATCCCCGAAATTCCAATTAGCAAGGGGCAATAGGCAGGGGTGCGCGTTATCGCCCCTGCTATTTGCACTAGTGATAGAGCCTTTAGCTGAAAGTATAAGAAGCCATCTGAATATTCATGGGTATATTACTAAACACTCAAATAATAAAATTTCATTATGTGCAGACGTCATTATTATATATTACAAATTCGCAAATTAGCATACCAAATATACTAAATTTAATAGAGGAATTTGGTTCTTTTTCAGGATATAGAATAAATTGGAACAAAAGCGAAATTATGACGATAAAACCTCAAGAGTCGACAAATCTGTTGAAATTCCCTTTTAGAATTACAACAGAAAAATTTAAGTATTTGGGCATCCAAATTACTAGGAACTATAAATCATTACTTAACGCAAACTATATGCCTTTATTAACTAAATTAAATGGGTTGATTAAATTTTGGAAGACACTGCCGATGTCTTTAATAGGCAGAATAAACGCAATAAAAATGATCTTCTTACCACAAATATTGTACCTATTTCAATCGATACCAATATACTTACCTAAAAATTTTTTCAAAAAATTAGATTCTGATATTATAAACTTCCTATGGGATTATAAATCACACAGAATTAAAAAAAAAACACTTGTGTAAATCTAAAGAATCAGGGGGACTGACACTCCCTAACTTATTGTATTATTATTGGGCAGTGAATATTAAAAATATAATCTACTGGTCGGACAGTTCTGCCCAACAGGTAGATTGGATAAGAATGGAGAAAGAGGATTGTTCCCCTTATAATATAGGAGCGATCCTTCTTTCCCCGATAAAACTGAACAATGTAATATACAAGAAGAATCCAATTATTCATAGTATAATACGAATTTGGAAACAAATAAAATTAACTTTGAAATTAAGAAAATTATCGCTTCTTTCTCCAAAAGCTAATAATCCCTCATTCAAACCATCCATTATTGATAAAACGTTTATCCATTGGGAAAGAATAGGAATTAAAACGATGGGAGATATGTATAAAATGGGAAATTTTTTATAATTCCAACAACTACAACTAAAATATAGTTTGAAAAGTAATCAATATTTCAAATACCTTCAAATTCAAGATTATTTGAAGAAGTATATACAAGGATATCAAACTTTAACCCCAGATCTATTGGAAGGAATGAATAGAAAGGCAGAATCAAGCAATTTAATATCTTACTTATATAATATAATTCTAAATATAGAAACACCAACGACAGAGGCAATTAGAAGAGACTGGGAACAAGAGTTATTGATAAAAATTCTGAACGATAGATGGGATAAAAATTTATTATATGTAAACAAATGTTCAATGAATGTAAGACATAACCTAATTCAATTTAAAATTTTACATAGATTATATTATTCGAAAACAAGACTGAATAAAATATTTTCAAATGTTTCCCCCATCTGCGACAAATGTCTAACTCAAAATGCCACTATAGCACATTCCTTTGTCTCTTGTACAAAACTGTATACATTTTGGAATGAAATTTTTGGAATTTTTACAAAACTATTTAACACAAAATTGAACCCCAATTTCGAATTGATTATCTTTGGATCAATGGAAGAGGGAAGTAAACTAACTATATTCCAAGAAGCTTTTCTTAATTATGGTCTAATAACAACGAAAAAACTTATACTTAAATTTTGGAAAAACGCACCTACGCCAACATTCAAAATGTGGATCTCAAACATGTCTGAAACGCTACATCTTGAAGAAATAAGATTTACTAGGCAAAGTAGACCAATTCTTAAAGATTTGGTCTCCATTTATCAACTTTTTACAAGCATATGGTGCAACATAACATAACCTTTAAATGGTTTAGAACTGGGTGACGGATTCGTAAAAATATGAGATAGGTAGATCTCTCCTAATCTCTCTTTTTTTTTAACTTTTTCCTTTCCTTTCAATCTTTTAACTTCTCATCTCTGTCCTTTATTTCTTTTGTTTTCTGTTTCTACTTGCTTGTCTATCTATTCCGACACTCTTTATTTCTTTTTTCTCTCCTGTTCTTTTATTATTGAACCAAAAGTATGAAGTTGTACAAGAATGAAAATATGTATTTATGTATTAGGTACTTAAGTACCAGACTACTGTACTTACTTCTAACAAAAATAAACAAACAAAAAAAATGCTGGAAACACTCGGCAACTAAGACAGCATCTGAGGCAAGAGAAACGACCGATGTTTCAGGTTAATGACGTGAACTCTTTCACTTTCCACTCGTTCTGCCTGAGCCGCTGAATCCACCGCCTGCTGTGTCAGAGTTGCTGAGACTGCGTGGGAAGGGCTTGGTGAAACAAAACACACCTGGAATGGTGAGGTGTCCTGTCTCCGGTGTTGTACCTGTTGCCACAGCTCTGTAGGAAGGTTGCTCGGGGTCATTGTCAGCCGGGGTTCCTGTTTCATTTAGGAACAAACTGCAGATGCTGGTTTAAACCAAAGATAGACACAAAAAGCTGAAGTAACTCAGCGGGACAAGCAGCATCTGGAGAGAAGGAACGGGTGACATTTCGGGTCGAGACCCCACTTCAGTCTGGTTAGAGATAAGGGAAACGAGAGATATATACAAGTCGAGAGATAAAGAACTATGAATGAAAGATATGCAAAAAAGTAACGATGGTGAAACAGGCCATTGTTAGCTGTTTGTAGGGTGAAAACGAGAAGCTAATGCGACTGAGGTGAGGGAGGGATAGAGAGAGAGGGATTGCCGGGGCTACCTGACGTGAGAGAAATCAACACTAATACCACTGGGCTGTAAGCTACCCAAGCAAAATATGAGATGCTGTTCCTCCAATTTGCATTTAGCCTCACTCTAACAATGGAGCAGACCTAGGACGGAAAGGTCTGTATGGGAATGGGGAGGAGAATTAAAGTATTTGGCAACTGGGAGATCAGGTAGGTTCAGGTGGACTGAGAAAAGTTGTTGAGCTAAACGATCGCCCTGGTTCCCCGCACTGTGCAGTGGTGACTGGAACTCGCCTGTGCTGTACTTGTACCCACAAACTCTAACTGTAGGTGTAGTAGCTGTTTAGCTGCCCACTGTTCACACTCCTCACAACCTTCTCTAAAGGAAACAATGCCTCCTTCTCTGGCCTGTCCATGGAACTGGTGTTCCTCAGTGATTGGATATTACCACTAAATCTTGCCTGCTCTCTCTCTAAGCCACATCTTCCCTCATGCATGTTACCCAGGTGCAATATGACTGAACCATCTTCATAGCAATTCAATGACGCTTCAACAGTGACATCCATCAGAACGTTCTGAGGTTGAGAGAGACACAGGGTTGAGGACCAGTCAGCCCAGACTCTGTGCTCAGGGTGTGGAAGTGGAACTCCACACTATACCTCCAGGCTCACAGGCAAGAGCACTACCTGAGCAACGGCTAACAAGTGTTGGCAAGCTGTTAGACCTTGGGGATTGTTGCAAAGCATGCGGCAGAGAGAGAGAGAGAGAAATCAGTTCTGTTGCCATTACACGCTTCACAATGTCTGATCTTTTCTCATAGTTCTGAAGGTCCAGGTGATTGAAAAGAAGAATAGCAGTGCGGACCAGTTGGTGGAGATGCAGGTTGCGAGCAATGTCATGAAGATATTCTGGAGTTCAATCACTGGAGGCACTAACCCTGGTAAATGTACTGTCTCTTTCCCATCCTTCCATACCTGGTGTGTAGATATCACAGGAACTGATAGAACATAGAAAACGACACAGCAGAGGAACAGGTCCTTTGGCCACAACCTCAGTGCGGAACATGAAGCCAAGATAAACTAGCCATCCTGACCATGATCCATATCCCTCCATTCCCTCCATGGCCATGTGCCTATCTAAAACCTCTTACACTCCATTATTGTATCAGCTTACACCGCCACCGCTGGCAGCATGTTCCAGGCACCCACCACCGTATGTATTAAAAACTTGCCCCGCACATCTTGAAACTTTTCCCTTCTCACTTTAAAGCTATGCCCTCTTGTCTAGATATTTGCGACATTCAGGATATCTAGTCATCAATTAATTGTGCAGAATGATATCTTCTCCTGTGAATGGCCATGTGTAACCACCCACAAGGCACATGTCAGGACCGTGATAGATCACCCTCCACTTGCCTGGATGAGTGCAGTTGCAACAGCACTCAAACTAACCTGACACTGTCCGCTCGTCAAAGCAGGCCGCTCGATGATCTCCCGCTCCACCACTGTTTACAGCTGGTTTTAATGCTCAGGGTCCCTGTACAGGGCATCACTGGAATGGGTGGTGTGTGCTGTAGACCTGCCTTTATGTCCAGTTTCTGGAGTCTTACACCTGACGTTTCTCCACACTCACCAATGGTTGAACTGTTATCTCCGGCAGAGTTTGCGGCTGTTTCCTTTCTCGTATTCAACAACATGGAATCCCTGTTGAACAGAGAGATTAAAGGAGGAAACTCAACTCAGAGGACGGTCCCATTGAACTCCAAGGTGGTGTCAGCCACGATCAGCAACAAAGTCGCCAGCTCCAAGCTGAAAGAAATGGTCAATTTCACTCTGGAACTCAACCAGGTTTGTAAATATCACCCGGGGTGTTTCCCGATGGATAATGGGCTTCCCCAAAGGTACAAATGGGAAATAGTTCCTGAACTCAGAATTAAACCCCTTCTGCCTCCATTGGGTAAGTCCCCATCAAATCTGGGTCACATAGTGCAGGCAATTGCAAGGTGTTATCTAGGACTAACTGGCCAAGTAGATGAGTGAAAAGCGAAAGGTGCAGAGACTGGAATGAAATACAGAAAATGCCTGAAACACTCAGCAGGTCGGGCAGCATCAGTGGAGAGAGGAACAAAGCTAACATCTCATTGTCTGCAGAACCTGCCTGACCTGCTGAGCATTGCACCATATTGTGTCTACGCTAGACTCAGATGAGAGGATTGGGTCTGATTGCACTCTTGGTGAACAAGGGAGAAGATGAGGAAGAACCTTTGCTCTGGGTGATTTACTGCTGGGAAGTCACCGTACACTGCGTAGGGATGGGTGTCCAGGTGACCCTGGTTAACCCACCACACCCTGCAGTGTGAAGGTTGGGAGGGCAGCAGACACACTGAGCCTGGCCTCAGGCCTGATGTCTCCACGTAAGCTGGGTCTGAGCTGGTTCAGGTCAGTTTATGGTTACCTCTCCATTCACCGTTACTCAGGGTCAGTACAAGGAGACCTGATGCAGGAAGTGGAAATGCCACATCTGAGGGAGAGGGGAGAAGGGTTAGAGATTGGTAATGAGACGGGTCACAGGATGAGACCCTGTGCCACCATTTCTCAGGTGGTGGTGAAGCTGTAGTTTCAGAGTACAGCCGCCATTTCAATGAAAGACAATCGCTATCACTGCACTGTGCATGTGGGATGTCTGCTGGGATATTATAGAAGGAGCTTCACTCTCGATATTACTCTGACTACCCTTCCCCAGGCCAGTTTCAATGTGGAAGAGCTTCACTCTTTCTACTGTTTCTATCCAATCTCTTCATCCCTTGTATTTGAACTAATTCCCGGTGACTGAGAAGGCAGGGTCCCAGGGTAGGTCTCTGTCCACGGTGCTGATCTCTGACCATGGTGACAATCTAAGTGGGGAGGGAAGCTGGATTAGTTTACAGATACAGAGGAGAGAAGGTTTATCTGCGGAGGTTCGTTATGTAGGGGAATCAAGAGCCAGAGGATATAGGTTTAAGGTGAAGGGGGAAAGATTTGATACAAATCTGAGGGGTAACATTTTCGCGCAAAGGGTGGTGGGTTTATGGAAAGAGGTGCCTGAGGAAATAGTTGAGGGAGGGACTATTGCAAGGTTTAAGAAACAAGTAGCATGGATAGGAAGAGGTTTAGAGGGATATGGGCCAAACGCAGGAAGGTGGGACCGGTGTGGATGGGATATGTTGGTCGACGTGGGCAAGTTGAGCCGAAGGGCCTGTTTCCACACTGTATGACTCTTTATGACACTTAATGGCAGGATACACATGAATGATGGGGTATTCAGGGACAGAGAGACCTTGATGTACGAGTCCTTAGTCCACTGAGGGTCACAGCACAGGTGTGGAGGGTGGTAAAGACGGCTACAGGTTGCCACCTTCATTGGCTGGGACAAAGAATACAAGAGCAAGGACGGTATGGGGCAGGTTTATAAAGCATTGCTGAGGCCATGTCTGGAACATTGTCTGTAGTTGTGGTCACCTCAGTCTAAAAAAAAACATGATTGCTCTGGCGATGGAGCGGAGGAGATTCATCAGCACGTTGCCCAGAGTGGAGAGTCTCAGTTATAGACGGAGACTGGGTTTGTGTCCTTGGGGCATAGAGGGCTGAGGGGGGACTGAGAGAGGTGTACAAAATGATCAGGGGCAAGGATAGTATTAAATCTCCCTCACAGCAGAGATGTCCGTTATCAGAGGGCAGAGGTTTAAAGGTATGGTTTAGAATGGATATAAGGAAGAATGTTTTCACTCCGAGTGGGTTGGAGTTTGGAGCCACTGCCTGAGGGACTGTGGAGACACGGACTCTCACAACATTTAGACAAACACTTGAATTGCCAAGGCATAGAAGGCTACAGACCAAGTGTGGGTAAATGGGATCAGTATTGATGGTTACTTGATTGTCAGCACGGAGAGGATGGGCCGAAGGGCCTGGTTCTCTGCTGAACAACTCTGTGACTGAAGAGAAATCCAGAAAATCACGACCCTGTGAGAGAACATGGTGGACAGGCCAACCCCAATGGAGCTGGTAAGAAGAGGAAGCATTTTGTAGACTCGCTCCTGAGTGAGTGATGCCATGGAGATGCTAACGGCAGAAGCCACTGGATAAGTGTGAACTCTCACTTGACTTTGGGACAAAGTGTGTTGAACGGTTGGAAGTTTTCTCCATGGGTTGAAATATTCCCATTTTGTTGAAGGTGGCGACTGAATGTCGGAAATGGTTGACCAGAAAGCACCAGAGTTTCACCATCAAATCCTCACAGATTGAGATGAACTCGACTGAGGTAAGGAGCTTTATCCGGACACACAGAAATCCTCAGCACGTCAGGCAGCGTCTGTGGAGAGAGAAACCAAGTGAACGACTCCTGTCGATGATCTCACATCAAACCTGCTCCACTGGAAGGCTCATCCACCAGAAACACGAACTCTGTTTCTCTCTCCACATCTGAACATTTCAGGACTCGTCCTCACAACATTCAGACACGGACTGATCTCTGGCAAGTGGTTCATAAGATTCAGGAGCAGAATTAGGCCATTCGGCCCATCAAGTACACACTGTCATTCAATTGTGGCTGATCTACCTTTCCCCCTCAACCTCGTTCTCCTGCCTTCTCCCCATAACCCCTGATAGCCTTGGGGGGGGGGGGGGGGGGGGGGGCTGACCAGGTCCTGGGCATGGTCAGGGTCCCAACTCACCTATAGACCAGACCCCTAGAGATGGAGGGGGAGTTTCTGCCTCCACTCGGCTATCTGCTGCCCTCTGCTGGAGTCTGAAACCCGGATGACTTCAATAACAATGCAGTTTGTTCCTTTTGCTGGGGGTGGCATCCACAGGCTCCTGCCAATGTGCCCCAGCCCTTCCCCATCCTCGCCCCTCCTCGCCCAAGTGGGTGGCACAGTGTCCGACAGACCATTGCAGGCCACTGCAGGTGATGGGCACAGTGTGGTCCTTGCTCCCGTTCCATCCCACCTGCTGACCCTGATGACCCAGAGGGACATTGTCCACCTGGTAGAACAAACTGCACAGTGGACAGAGGATCCGCACATTCTGTATATCTCAACATCACTGGCTATATCTCTCGTTCCCTTTCCTCCGACTAGTCTGCAGAAGGGTCTCGTCCTGAAACGTCACCCATTCCTTCTCTCCAGAGATGCTGCCTGCCCCACTGAGTTACTCCAGCACTTTGTGTCTATTTCAGGTCCATCAGGTTGATCTCAAGTGTGTGTTGTTTGGAGCGAGATACAGTAAGCCATTGCAATCTCATTTTGTTTTATCCAGGCTTAGAAAACGTCATAAGCGGAAGGTTTCAAGACTCAAGGACATGGTTTATCTCAGTGGATTTTCCTCCTTACATGCTCTCTCACTGTCACTCGCCATCTCGCTCTGCTTCCCACCCCAAAGATTGTGGGTTGAAGTCGCGCTCCAGAACTCAGGAGATTTACGTTTCAGGACTGCTCGCTCTTCTTCATCAAGCGTAGAATGTGGTTGGAGACATCCGAATTTGCTGAGCCTTCTGAGGAAGTCGAGGTGTTGATGTGCTGTCTTGGCCGTGGCCTCAGTGTGGTTGACCAGGGCGACTCATTGATGATATTTACACCTGGGGACATAACGGCTTCGCCCATCTCCACTTCAGCCCCATTGATACAGACTCGGGCCTGATCCTCACCCCACTTCCTGAAGTCCACCACAAGCTGATATTGACATTGAGGGAGCGGTTATTTAACATTTTCAAGTGCGTGTATGAATTATGAGTCTGTAAAGGAATGATATTTGCTGCTTTTTCTGTGTGTGTGATTATCAACCTGTTTTTTGGATTGTTGTTAATATTCCAAGATTTGCCCAGCAATCCTCCATGATAAGAAGTCTCTGTTTTTCTGGAGTGCTGGACACTGAGGGGTGATCTTACGGAGTTTTGTAAAACCATAACGGGTGTAGATAAAGTGGTTGGGTACAATCTTGTTCCCAGGGTAGGGGAGTGTAAAACTAGAGATTTAAGGTGAGAGAGAAGAGATTTAAAGGGGACATGAGGGACACTTTTTTCAAGATTCAAGAGACTCAAGAGGCATAGTGGTGAGTTTAATAATTCTGGTCAATGCGAGACACCAGATTTGGACACTTACAGTAAATTTAACACATCTTCTTTAAACTATGCTCCTTTCATCTCAAAGCTATTCCCTCTAGCTTAGATATTTCCACCCTGGGATAAAGGTTCTGACTCATCACCCTATCTGTGTTTCTCATAATTTTATATACTTCTATCAGACCTCTCTCTCTTCCTCTGACGCTTTCTTCCAGAGAAAACAATCCAAATCTGTCTAACCTCACCTTCTTGCTAATGGACTCCAATGCAGGCAGCAATCTGGTGAACCTCCTCTGGACCCTGGAGCAGAGGATGGTCCATCGACCTCTGCAGTTACATTGCTCCCAGCGCTGCCAATCTTCAAACTCCTCATCAACGTCCAGTTTTGTTTTCAGAATTAAGCTTTATTTGTAATTTTAAAAATATCTATATAATTAAAAATCTCATCTTGACCACTTCCTGTCTGTGCCGTATATTGATTTTAGAAAAAAAAAACGCTAACCTATATTGTTATGATTTTTGGTCATCTTACTCACAGTCCTCCTCCACCAAGGCAGACCCGAGGAATTTTCTAATCCGATGAAAAATAAAAAAGATACGAGTGTTTAAAAAATCTTGAGATCAGCTGATTGGTCCTCTCGCATGTCAATCACCATGATGAAGGTAACGCCCCTTCTGGGGGAGGGCAGGACTATTAAATGCCTGGACGTGAGTCAGTCACTCTGAAAGATCGCGAGGGAGAGGCCACAACTCTGATTCTGTTTGAGTCTACCCTTTATGTGGTTATGTGCTTCATATGGATTTACAAAAGGTAAATCATGTCTGACGAATCTTGTGGAATTTTTCGAGGATGTAACTAGTAGCGTGGATAAGGGAGAACCAGTGGATGTGGTATATCTGGACTTCCAGAAGGCTTTCGACAAGGTCCCACATAAGAGATTAGTATACAAACTTAAAGCATACGGTATTAGGGGTTCAGTATTGATGTGGATAGAGAACTGGCTGGCAAACAGGAAGCAAAGAGTAGGAGTAAACGGGTCCTTTTCACAATGGCAGGCAGTAACTAGTGGGGTACCGCAGGGCTCAGTGCTGGGACCCCAGCTATTTACAATATATATTAATGATCTGGATGAGGGAATTGAAGGCAATATCTCCAAGTTTGCGGATGACACTAAGCTGGGGGGCAGTGTTCGCTGTGAGGAGGATGCTAGGAGACTGCAAGGTGACTTGGATAGGCTGGGTGAGTGGGCAAATGTTTGGCAGATGCAGTATAATGTGGATAAATGTGAGGTTATCCACTTTGGTGGCAAAAACAGGAAAGCAGACTATTATTTAAATGGTGGCCGATTAGGAAAAGGGGGAGATGCAGCGAGACCTGGGTGTCATGGTACACCAGTCATTGAAAGTAGGCATGCAGGTGCAGCAGGCAGTGAAAAAAGCGAATGGTATGTTAGCTTTCATAGCAAAAGGATTTGAGTACAGGAGCAGGGAGGTTCTACTTCAGTTGTACAGGGTCTTGGTGAGACCACACCTGGAGTATTGCGTGCAGTTTTGGTCTCCAAATCTGAGGAAGGACATTATTGCCATAGAGGGAGTGCAGAGAAGGTTCACCAGACTGATTCCTGGGATGTCAGGACTGTCTTATGAAGAAAGACTGGATAGACTCGGTTTATACTCTCTGGAATTTAGGAGATTAAGAAGGGATCTTATAGAAACTTACAAAATTCTTAAGGGGTTGGACAGGCTAGATGCAGGAAGATTGTTCCCGATGTTGGGGAAGTCCAGGACAAGGGGTCACAGCTTAAGGATAAGGGGAAATCCTTTAAGACCGAGATGAGAAAGACTTTCTTCACACAGAGAGTGGTGAGTCTCTGGAACTCTCTGCCACAGAGGGTAGTTGAGGCCAGTTCATTGGCTATATTTAAGAGTGAGTTGGATGTGGCCCTTGTGGCTAAGGGGATCAGAGGGTATGGAGAGAAGGCAGGTACGGGATACTGAGTTGGATGATCAGCCATGATCATATTGAATGGCGGTGCAGGCTCGAAGGGCTGAATGGCCTACTCCTGCACCTAATTTCTACCCTTTATGTGGTTATGTGCTTCATATGGTTGTGTGCTTCATATGGTTAACCCTTTATGTGCTTGCAATAAATGATTTCTTAGCCAGCAATGTACTTGCAATGAATGGTGATTTGTTAACCCTTAATGTGCTTGCAATAACTGATTTGTTAGCCCTTAAGGAAAAGAAATGAGTTGTTTGGCCTGCCCTGTGCTTTTGTTTTGCTTTGCTTGAGCTCACCTGAAATGAAAGCAAATGGATTGTATTGTTGGCTGGCCCCGCCTGCCCTGTGCATGACTTGACTTGAAATGGATTGACTTGACATGAAATGGTTTGTTGGCCCTGCACTCACTGTCCTTGACTTGACTTGACCAACAACACCCATGCTAGTACTCCAGAACCCCCCCCCCCCCCCCCATTGGCCACCAATATTGGAATTAGTGGAGAAATAGAATATTGCATTGGGGGACCAGCCCCGCCCCCCGTGTGCACCTGGGACCCAATGAGTCCCACTTAGTGTGTGTATATATATATATATATAAACCAAAAACTGTGCAAAACTCATCACGCATTCTTAACGTCTATAAATTCAATATTGCTAGTGTTATCACTAGTAGTTAACACCTTGCATTTTCCTTGCACATTCGGGTGGCACAATGGCGCATCGGGTAGAGCTGCTGCCTCACAGCAGAGACCCAGGTTCAATCCTGACCTCGGATGCTGTCTGTGTGGATTTTGCACGTTCTCTCCGTCTGGGTTTCCTGTGGCTGCTCTAGTTTCCTCCCACATCCCAAAGATGTGCCGGTCTGTAGGTGAGTTGGCCTCTGTAAATTTCCCCCTAGTGTGTAGGGAGATGATGACAGAATGGGGCAACATAGAACTAGTGTGAACGGATGATCGATGGTTGGCGTGACTTGGTGGGCCGAAGGGCCAGTTTCCACGCTGTGTCTTTCCATCAGCTCAAAGCACCATTGCTGCACATGTGGCACTTGGGGCTGCTACCCCTTCCCTTGTTGGAGGTGAGTCCCCGCCAGACTCAGCCCCTCTCTGCCCAGCAGACTGGGGATTAAACCAGGAGAGCTGTTTCCCAGACTGGTGCAACCACCAGCTAGCTGGTGTGCCCTCACTCACGCAACCACACCTTGCAGTCAGTGTGCCTGGCCCCTCCGTCGCCATCCCTGGGAGAACATGTACCAATTGCCAGGACTGTGGCTTCCATCGTTGTGGAAGCTGCTGTCATTGGTCATGGAGAGGTCAGGAGAATATTTTTTTTTGTAATAATATTTTTATTAGAAGTAATCCATCATAACAACGGTATAACAACTTTTCAAATACACAACCAACTTATTTCAATAAGTATACGAATGTTACGAATAATTCTTATAAACTTCTATTTTTTTAGAAAGTAGAAAAAGAAAAGAATAGATTTTAATCAATAAGAATAGTGATTAAATAATAATTTTGATTATATAGAAAGAGAGAGAAGAGAAAGAAAAAAATATGTATATATTCTTGTTATATATATTTAATTAAAACAAAGTATTTTTATATATATATATATATATATATATATATATATAAAAGAGATTATAGTATACATCTTAATAGTGAATAACACAATTACAAATAGCGATATCAATAGAGACATGTATACAAATCAAAAAAAAAGTTATTTTCATCTAATCCTGCCGGGTACCCATTGAGTTGTGATGCCAAGAACAGCTACCCCTTCAAATATTCTGTATATGGAGACCATATCTGTTGAAAAGAACATTTTGGATGCCACTGCCAACGTCCCCCTTCAGCTGCTTCCAAATACCCGGTGCACAAAATGTCACCAGGTTTAGGCGGCACAGTGGCGCAGCTGGAAGAGCCGCTGCCTTACAGCTCTAGACCCTGGTTCGATCCTGACCTCCAATCTCCATGTGACCACGTGGGTTTCCTCCAGGTGCTCCGGTTTCCTTCCACATCCCAAAGACGTGCAAGTTTATAGGTAAATTGGCCTCTGTAGATTGTCCCTGGTGTGTAGGGAGTGGATGAGAAATTGCAATAATAATTAATAACTTATGTTACCGGGTAACCGATGGTCGGCATGGACTCAGTGGGCTGAAGGTCCTGTTTCCATGCTGTATCTCTAAACTACACTTTAATCTCTAAACTTTACTGCATGGGGTTTCTCTGAGATCTTCGGTTTCCTGTCATACTCCAAAGACTCAGATCTGTAGGTTAATTGGCTTGGTATAAATGTAAATTGTCCCCAGTGTGTGTGGAATGGTGTTAATGTGCGGGGGATCGCTAATCGGTGTGGACTCGATGGGCCGAAGGGCTTGTTTCCACGCTGTACCTAAACTAAACTGATGCTCATCGTAGCACAAACAGCATTGTTCCTGTTGAACTTCGGGAGGTGGGCACAAGACTAGCGATCCTGCCACAGAAATAAGAGTCCATGTTCTCTGAAAACAAGGCCATGCAGGTGTCCAATCCTCTCCAGACCCTGAGGATTTCTACCCAATTACGACCACGGCATGAACAATCTCTGCGACCACTCATTGTACGATCTCCAGATACAAGCCATCAAGTTCTTGGGACTGACCAGCCTTTAGCAATCCTACCCAATGACTGTCATTGGGTAGGAGTGCGTCTCTCAGTGGGGACTCAAGGAAGTGCAGGTGCTGGAATCCTGAGCAACACACAAAGCGCTGGAGGAACTCAGCGGGACAGGCAGCATCTGTGGAGGAAATGGGCAGACGAGGTTTTGTGTTGAGACCCTTCCTTCAGACTGCTGAAACGAGTTGAAGAATGGTGCCGTGGTGCATTTGGAGCAAGGGGTGTTCAATATAACCAGCAAATGTTTAGAATTTAAATGAAATCCTTCCTCATTCTTCAAAACTCAAATGAATGTAAACCAAATGTTGACCTATTATGAGGAAGGGTCACAGGCCTATCTACATCCTCCAGAGATGCTGCCTGACCCGCTGAGTTACTCCAGCACGTTATATTCCATACAAGATTGCAGCATCTGCAGTTCCCTATGGCCACATCAGGCCTGATCTCTCTTCAGTCTTGTCATGCCAGAGATCAGTCTGCTTCGTTACTTAACATTTCAGGTCAGTGACGCTTCAGAATGGGTGAATGGTCACCAATTTGAGGCCTTAACTATATTCCATGCTCCACAGATGCTGCCTGCCCAGCTGAGCATTTAACTATTCTGTGATTTTACTTTGCAGTAAAACACAAAACACTGGGGAGGAACTCATTGGGTCAGGCAGCATCTGTGGTGGGAATGGACAGGTGACGTTACAGGTCACAGGATTTTAATATCTCACCTACACATAAGCATTAGTCATTGCATTTGACTTTGTAGATCCAATAATATTTATTTGTGTAGCTTGATTAAATAAACAACAGTGCAGTGATTTGCAAGCATAGGCTCCTTTGTAAATAAACCACGTTATTGCAATAAGAAAAATCATTGAAGTATGTTTTACATACACATTGTTTTTCAATGAATAAAGCGAGAAGCTACGTTGGTTCTGTTCATGAAGGTTCACCGTCACAGAATGAGAATGGGATAAGGTGTGATATTCGTTCCATCGATACTGCATTGGGCAGTCAAAGAAAAGTTAAGATTGGCCTCAGATCCTGAGTGGTGTGTCTCTGCTGCAATTGTGCCACAAGTCTGTGTGATTGCGTGGTCTGTGTTTGTGTGTGGGTCTATGTGCGTGCGTCTGTGCGAGTGCTGGTCTATGTGTATGGGTCTATGTGTGTGCATGTCTGTGTGTGCGCGTGTCTCTGTGAGTGCTGGTCTGCATGTCTGTGTGTGAGTATTTGTGTGTGTGCGGTCTGTTAGTGCTGGTCTGTGTGTATGCTGATCTTTGTTTGTGTGGGTCTGTGTATGGGTGTCTGTGCGGCGGGTATGTATGTGTGCGCGTGTCTGTGTGTGTGCTGGTCTGTGTGTGTGTGGGTCTGCGAGTGTGTCTTTGTATATGTGCGTGTGCGGTTCTGTGTGTGTGCGCTTGTCTGTGTGTGCTGGTCTGTGTGAGTGTTGTGTGCGCATGTCTGTGTGTGTGCATGTGTATGTATGTGTGCGTGTTCATCTGAGTATGTGCACATCTGTGAGTGTATGTGTCTATATGTACATGCATGTGTGTGTATGTCTGTTTTTGTGTGTATCTGTGTCTGTGTGCTCTATGAATTGTGTACATGTCCACATTCTGTCCCGATCTGTTTTGCAGGTGTGTTGCATCTGTCAGTATGTGGTGTACACGTGTGTACATGATCTGTGTGTATCTGGACCGTGCACATGCACCAGTCCATACTTGTGCTTGCGACGTTTGGGATAAGGTCAAGTCCAAATCTGGGCTGACCTAGACTTCAGATCAGATGCCAACAGTGATGTCCGAGTGTTGTCCGCACTGCCGAGTATCTCAGGGGGAATAACGCTGAATAAAGTGGGATGGTCGGGCAAAACATGGAAAATGAGCAAAAGTCCAGAAATATATTTGTGGTCACATGCACAAAAGCCAATGCTCATCTACATATTCCCTTTCACTTTCAGACACTGCCTTACATTCTACAGTGTCTTTTCACAAGCCCTGGATGAGCCAAATAACTGGAGGAGCGAGCAGTCCTGAAACGTAAATCTCCCACCTCTGGAGCGTGATTTCAACCCATAATCTTCAGGGTGGAAAGCAGAGCGAGATGGGGAACGACAGTGAGCGAGCATGTATGGAGGAAAATCCACTGAGATAAATCTTGTCCTTGAGTCTTGAACCTTCCGCTTATGACGTTTTATAAGTCTGGATAAAACAAAATGAGATTGCAATGAGTTTGTCTGTGCAACACACAGTTGAGACCAACCTCATGAAACCTGATGCATCTCCCTTTCCTCTGACTCTCAGTTTGAGGAAGGATCTCGACCCAAAACATCACCTATTCCTTCTCTCCAGTTATGCTGCCTGTCCCGCTGAGTTACTCCAGCTTTTTGTGTCTATCATGGACCTAAGGATCCTCTGCTCACTGTGCTTGTTGATCTACCAGACTTACCAGCCAGTGGTGACCCCCAGGACGTGATGGAGGGGGATTCGACAATAATGTGATTGAATGTCAGGGTTCAGTGGATGAATGTGGACTTGTTGGAGATGGCCACTATAGGGCATCTTCCACTGGGAATCAACAACGGGACAAAGAGATGTAATGAGGCTTAATACGGATGGATGTAATGCCGAGGGTTTATAAGCCACTGGTCAGACCGCATCTGGAGCATTGCGAGCTGTTTTGGGCCCCATTTCTGAGGAAGGATGTGCTGGCGTTGGAGAGGGTCCAGAGGAGGTTTACGAGAATGATCTCAGGAATGATAGGGCTAACATATGATAAGCGTTTGATGGCAATGAGCCATAGCCTCAGAATAAAAGGACATACCTTTAGAAAGGAGATAAAAAAATTATTTAGTCAGAGGGTGGTGAAGCTGGGGAATTCATTGCCATGGACGGCTGTGGAGGCCAAGTTAATGCATATTTTTAAGCTGGAGATTGATCTATTCTTGATTACTTTGATGTGAGATCATCGACCGGAGTCGTTCACTTGGTTTCTCTCTCCACAGACGCTGCCTGACGTGCTGAGGATTTCTGCGTTTCCGGATAAAGCTCCTTACCTCAGTCGAGTTCATCTCAATCTGTGAGGATTCGGTGGTGAAACTCTGGTGCTTTTTGGTCAACCATTTCCGACATTCAGTCACCACCTTCAACAAAATGGGAATATTTCAACCCATGGAGAAAACTTCCAACCGTTCAAAGCACTTTGTCCCAAAGTCAAGTGAGAGTTCACACTTATCCAGTGGCTTCTGCCGTTAGCATCTCCATGGGATCACTCACTCAGGAGCGAGTCTCCAAGATGCGTCTCTTCTTACCAGCTCCATTGGGGTTGGCCTGTCCATCATGTTCTCTCACAGGGTCGTGGTTCTCTGGATCTCTCTTCATACAGAGTTGTTCAGCAGAGAAACAGGCCCTTCGGCCCATCCTCTCCGTGCTGACAATCAAGTAACCATCAATACTGATCCTATTTACCCACACTTGGCCTGTAGCCTTCTATGCCTTGGCAATTCAAGTGTTTGTCTAAGTGTTGTGAGAGTCCGTGTCTCCACAGCCTCTCAGGCAGTGGCTCCAAACTCCAACCCACTCCGAGTGAAAACATTCTTCCTTATATCCATTCTAAACCATACCTTTAAACCTCTGCCCTCTGATAACAGACATCTCTGCTGTGAGGAAGATTTAATACTATCCTTGCCCCTGATCATTTTTGTACACCTCTCTAAGTCCCCCTCAGCCCTCTATGCCCCAAGGACACAAACCCAGTCTCCGTCCATAACTGAGACTCTCCACTCTGGGCAACGTGCTGGTGAATCTCCTCCGCTCCATCTCCAGAGCAATCATGTCATTTCTAGACTGAGGTGACCACAACTGCAGACAATATTCTAGACGTGGCCTCACCAATGCTTTATAAAGTTGCCCCATACCATCCTTGCTCTTGTATTCTTTGTCCCAGCCAATGAAGGTGGCAACCTATAACCGTCTTTACCACCCTACACACCTGTGCTGTGGCCCTCAGTGGACTAAGGACGTACATCAAGGTCTCTCTGTCCCTGAATACCCCATCATTCATGTGTATCCTGCCATTAAGTGTCATAAAGAGTCATACAGTGTGGAAACAGGCGCTTCGGCTCAACTTGCCCACGTCGACCAACTGGTCCCACCTGTCTGCGTTTGGCCCATATCCCTCTGAACCTGTCCTATCCATGTACTGGCCTACTTGTTTCTTAAACCTTGCAATAGTCCCTGCCTCAACTATTTCCTCAGGCACTTTGTTCCATACACCCACCACCCTTTGTGTGAAAATGTTACCCCTCAGATTTGTATTAAATCTTTCCCCCTTTACCTTAAACCTATATACTCTGGTTCTTGATTCCCCTACTCTGATCAAGAGACTGTGTGCATCTACCTGATCTATTCCTCTCATGATTTTGTACACCTTATCAGGTCACCCCTCATCTTCCTGCGCTCCAAGGGATATAGTCCTAGTCTGCTCAACCTCACCCTATAGCACAGACCCCCAAGTCCTGATAACATCCTCTACCAAAACACATCACACTTATCGTGGATTAAATTCCATTTCCCTTTGGTCTGCCCACCTCAGCAGCTGATCAATAACTGTCCGTAGCCTGAGACTACCCTCCTCACCATCCAAAACACCACCAATCTGCTTCAAAAGGCAGTGGGAGCAGGCTCTTGGAAAACCTTCCCAGAGAGATGGAGAGCTTCTGGATCAGGAAGGGGTGAAGGGTGATCGAGGGTGGATGGGAACGAAGGTGGGAGATCACAACAGATCAGCCTGGTCTTATTAAATGGCGGAGGGAATGTGAAGGAGCAAGTGGGCGATTCTTGCTCCCAGTCCGTGGGTCATTGAAAGACAGTGTGAACATTGACCACAGCCGTGTCAGAGTGCAAAGAGCAGCATCAGAGGAGGGAAGGTTTCTCTGCGGAGGTTCTCCTCACCTGGCGGTTGAAGACGCAGTAAATGAGGAAAACAAACAGCCCCTGCAGACTGTTGATGACGGTGAACAAGTGGGACAACACCATGGTGCTCTCATCCACCTGGAATATTCCCAAGATCCAGGTGCTTCCCAAAACAAGTATCCGTGCGGCAGCCTTGAGGGTCAGGGTTCTGTGCGCAAGGAGGGAAGAGAGCAGGTCAATGGGAACATTGTCATGAAGAAACTCCTTCCATGTGGGATCTTTCACACTCTTGGGGCATTCTGAACACCCAACAGCAAGTTATAAAATCAGTGCATCTTTCATATAATCACCTGATTGGCGCAGATATTGTGGGCCGAAGGGCCTGTTCCTGTGCAGGTCAATGGGAACATCATCATGAAGAAATTGATCCTGACGTAAGGGGCGGAACAGTGGTGCAGCGGGTAGAGCTGCTGCCTCCCAGTGCCAGAAACTCGGGTTTGATCCTGACCTTAGGAGCTGCCTGTGTGGGGTTTGAACGTTCTCCCTGTGACCACATGGGTTTTCTACGGATGCTCCGGTATCCTCCCACACCCCAAAGACGTGTGGGTTTATAGGTTAATTGGAAATTGCCCCAAGTGAGCAGGGAGTGACGAGAAAGTGGGATGACAGTACTAGTGTGAACGGGTGATCAATGGTCAGCATGGAGTCAGTGGTCGAAGGGCCTGGTTCCAAGCTGTATCTGTAAACTAATCCAGCTTCCCTCCCCACTTCCATTGTCACCATGGTCAGAGATCAGCACCATGGCCAGAGACCCACCCTGGGACCCTGCCGTCCCTCAGCCTACAGTCACCAAGGATCACATTTGGACTATTGCCTGAATTTCTGGTGACCAGTTCACAGGAAGATTGTGGTGGATTTGGAGAGTGAACAGAAAAGATTCACCAGAATGCTGCCAGAGTTTGAGCTATAAGGACAGTTTGAAACAACTTGGTATGAATTCTCCAGAATGTTGGAGGCCAAGGGGTGACCTGATGAGAAATATATACATTTATGAGGAGCATCAAGAAGGAAGATGGATACTTTCTCAAGGTGGAAATCTCACATACCAAAGGGCATGGCTTCACGCACAGAGGGTAAAAGTTAAAGGAGATTTGAGAGATTCACCAGAATGTTGGCTGGATCAGAGAGTTTCATAAATAAGGTGAGGTTGGACAAACTTGGATTGTATTCCCCTGAGCGACTGAGACTGAGGGATGTGCGACAGAAAAACGTAAAATGATGAGAAGCAAAGATAAGGTGGGTAGATAGACAGAAAATGCTGGAGTAACTCAGCGGGACAGGCAGCATCTCTGGAGAGAAGGAATGGGTGACGTCACCCATTTCTTCTCTCCAGAGATACTGCCTGTCCCGCTGAGTTACTCCAGCATTTTGTGTCTATCTTCAATTTAAACCAGCATCTGCAGTTCCTTCCTGCACATAAAGCTGGGTAGAGTTTTATTCTCAGTGGGGGAAAGGTCAAATGCTAGAGGGCATAGGTTTAAAGTGTAAGGGGGAAAGTTTAAGGAAGATATGAGAGGCAAGTTGTTTTTACACAGTGATGGGTGCCTGGACTGCGCTGCCAGGACAGGAGGTGGCAGCAGATACCATGGAATATTTAAGAGACATAGTTGGGATCACGGAGACATGGCTCCAGGGTGACGTAGGCTGGGAGCTGAACATCCAGGGATATTCAATATTCAGGAGGGATAGAGAGAAAGGAAAAGGAGGTGGGGTAGCGTTGCTGGTTAGAGAGGAGATTAAAGCAATGGAAAGGAAGGACATTAGCTTGGAGGATGCGGAATCGGTATGGGTAGAGCTACAAAACACTAAGGGGCAGAAAACGCTGGTGGGTGTTGTGTACAGGCCACCTAACAGTAGCAGAGAAGTTGGGATGGTATCAAACAGGAAATTAGAAATGCGTGCGACAAAGGCAAAACAGTTATAATGGGTGACTTCAATCTACATATAGATTGGGTTAATCAAATTGGCAGGGGTGCTGAGGAAGAGGATTTTTTGGAATGTATGCGGATAGTTATCTAAATCAACATGTAGAGGAACCAACGAGAGAGCAGGCTATTTTAGACTGGGTTTTGAGTAATGAGGAAGGGGTAATTAGCCGTCTTGTTGTACGTGCCCCCTTGGGCAAGAGTGACCATAATATGGTTGAGTTCTTCATTAGGATGGAGAGTGACATTGTTAATTCAGAAACAATGGTTCTGACTTAAAGAAAGGTAACTTTGAGGGTATGAGACGAGAATTGGCCAAGATTGACTGGCAATTAATTCTAAAAGGGTTGACGGTGGATATACAATGGAAGACATTTAAAGACTGCATGGATGAACTACAAAAATTGTTCATCCCAGTTTGGCAAAAGAATAAATCGGGGAAGGTAGTGCATCCGTGGATAACAAGGGAAATCAGGGATAGTATCAAAGCAAAGGATGATGCGTACAAAGTAGCCAGAAAAAGCAGCATACCAGAGGACTGGGAGAAATTCAGCGACCAGCAGAGGAGTACAAAGGGCTTAATTAGGAAAGGAAAAATAGATTATGAAAGAAAACTGGCAGGGAACATAAAAACTGACTGCAAAAGTTTTTATAGATATGTGAAGAGAAAGAGGTTAGTTAAAACAAATGTAGGTCCCTTGCAGTCAGAAACAGGTGAGTTGATCATGGGGAACAAGGATATGGCGGACCAATTGAATAACTACTTTGGTTCCGTCTTCACTAAGGAAGACAAATAATCTGCCGGAAATAGCAGGGGACTGTGGGTCAAAGGAGGAATTGAGTGAAATCCAGGTCAGTCGGGAAGTGGTGTTGGGTAAATTGAATAGATTAAAGGCCGATAAATCCCCAGGGCCAGATAGGCTGCATCCCAGAGTACTTAAGGAAGTAGCTCAGGAAATAGTGGATGCATTAGTGATAATCTTTCAAAACTCTTTAGATTCTGGAGTAGTTCCTGAGGATTGGCGGGTAGCAAATGTAACCCCTCTTTTTAAGAAGGGAGGGAGAGAGAAAACGGGGAATTACAGACCAGTTAGTCTAACATCGGTAGTGGGGAAACTGCTAGAGTCAGTTATTAAAGATGGGATAGCAGCACATTTGGAAAGTGGTGAAATCATTGGACAAAGTCAGCATGGATTTACAAAAGGTAAATCATGTCTGACGAATCTTGTGGAATTTTTCGAGGATGTAACTAGTAGCGTGGATAAGGGAGAACCAGTGGATGTGGTATATCTGGACTTCCAGAAGGCTTTTTGACAAGGTCCCACATAAGAGATTAGTATACAAACTTAAAGCATACGGTATTAGGGGTTCAGTATTGATGTGGATAGAGAACTGGCTGGCAAACAGGAAGCAAAGAGTAGGAGTAAACGGGTCCTTTTCACAATGGCAGGCAGTAACTAGTGGGGTACCGCAGGGCTCAGTGCTGGGACCCCAGCTGTTTACAATATATATTAATGATCTGGATGAGGGAATTGAAGCAATATCTCCAAGTTTGCGGATGACACTAAGCTGGGGGGCAGTGTTCGCTGTGAGGAGGATGCTAGGAGACTGCAAGGTGACTTGGATAGGCTGGGTGAGTGGGCAAATGTTTGGCAGATGCAGTATAATGTGGATAAATGTGAGGTTATCCACTTTGGTGGCAAAAACAGGAAAGCAGACTATTATTTAAATGGTGGCCAATTAGGAAAAGGGGAGATGCAGCGAGACCTGGGTGTCATGGTACACCAGTCATTGAAAGTAGGCATGCAGGTGCAGCAGGCAGTGAAAAAAGCGAATGGTATGTTAGCTTTCATAGCAAAAGGATTTGAGTACAGGAGCAGGGAGGTTCTACTTCAGTTGTACAGGTCTTGGTGAGACCACACCTGGAGTATTGCGTACAGTTTTGGTCTCCAAATCTGAGGAAGGACATTATTGCCATAGAGGGAGTGCAGAGAAGGTTCACCAGACTGATTCCTGGGATGTCAGGACTGTCTTATGAAGAAAGACTGATAGACTCGGTTTATACTCTCTGGAATTTAGGAGATTGAGAGGGGATCTTATAGAAACTTACAAAATTCTTAAGGGGTTGGACAGGCTAGATGCAGGAAGATTGTTCCCGATGTTGGGGAAGTCCAGGACAAGGGGTCACAGCTTAAGGATAAGGGGTAAATCCTTTAAGACCGAGATGAGAAAGACTTTTTTCACACAGAGAGTGGTGAGTCTCTGGAACTCTCTGCCACAGAGGGTAGTTGAGGTCAGTTCATTGGCTATATTTAAGAGTGAGTTGGATGTGGCCCTTGTGGCTAAGGGGATCAGAGGGTATGGAGAGAAGGCAGGTACGGGATACTGAGTTGGATGATCAGCCATGATCATATTGAATGGCGGTGCAGGCTCGAAGGGCTGAATGGCCTACTCCTGCACCTAATTTCTATGTTTCTATATTCAGACAGGCTCTTGAACAGGCTGAGGATGGAGAGATATGGCCCACACGCAGGCAGATGGGATGAGTTGCAACATTGATCGTGGTCAGCACAGACATGGTGGGCTGAAGGGCCTGTTGCTGTGCTGTACCGTTCTATGTTCTCTGCTCCACGTACCTGGTTTCTTTGAGCTTCGACACTTCCTTGTCGCGTGAGGCAAAATGTTTCCTCAGTAGGCAGAGCGTGCAAGCTAGCAGCACAGTGTTGACCTGGAGAGGGAGAAATAGAGTCTCCTGAGGCCGGCATCCGCCACATCCCACACGCAATTCCCTCCGGTGCCTTCCTTTCGCTCCCGCTGCCCCCCACACACTCTCTCCCCTCACCGCTCCACACTCTCCCCGTGACACTCTCTCCCTCTGACCAAGACTCTGCCGGCCTTCGCCTCTCCCCAGCAACCTTCTCCTCTTGTATATCCATTTCCCACATATCCATGTGCCTATCTAACCACTCTTAAACATCACTACCTCCATCATCCCCCCCCGGCAGTTCGTCCCAGGCAACCTCCACTCTCCGTGCAAAATAAAACACACTTATCTATATGTATCTTATACTCATCTTGTCAGCGCTGTTTATTGATTTTAGAAAAAACGCTACCCTATATAGCTATGATGTTTGGCCATCTTACTCACAGTCCTCCTCCGCTGAGGCAACCCTGAGGATGTTTCTGATCAAAGAAAAATAAGTGTTCTTTGAGTGTTTAAAAAATCTCGTGATCAGCTGATTGGTCCTCTCACTGGTCAATCACCATGACGAAGGTAATGCCCCTTTGGCGGGGGGCAGGACTATAAAAAGGATTGCATGGGAGGCCACAACTGTCATTCTAAGCTGTGAATCAATTGAACTGTGAGTCTGCATTGTACTTGCATTAAATGATTTGTTAGCTCTTAATAAAAATGAAATGAACTGTTTGGCCTGCCCTGTGCTTGAAACTCCATTGGAAATGGAAATGAAATGAAAATGCAACGAGCTGTTAGGTCTGTCCTGTGCTTGAAACTGCAATGGAAATGGAAATGAAATGAAAATGCAACAAGCTTTTTTGGCCTGCCCTGAGCTTGAAACCGCAACGGAAATGGAGACGACGTGAAAATGCAACGAGCTGTTCGGCCTGCCTTGTGCTTGAAACTGCAATGGAAATGGAAATGGAATGAAAATGCAATGAGCTGTTTGGCCTGCCCTGTGCTTGAAACTGCAATGGAAATGGAAATAAAATGAAAATGAAATCCGTTGTTTGGCCTGCCCAGTGCTTGAAATTGAAATGGAAATGAAATTAGTTGTTTGGCCTGCCCTGTACCCTGAAATTGAAATGGAAATGGAAATAAAATGAAAATGCAATGAGCTGTTTTGCCTGCCATGTGCTTGAAACAGCAATGGAAATGGAAATGAAATGAAAATGCAATGAGTAGGTATGTTACAAAACTCACCTTCAGCGGCGCTGCAGTTCTGTCACTGGCCGAGTGAGTGACTTTGGCGCCTTTGAGGCGGGGTTAAAATGTGATTTTTCTCCTACCTGTCCTAGATATATTTTCTCTGGGTGCAAACTTTTGATGAAGAATTGTTCCGACGGCCGCTCTGTGAATTTTTGTAAAAATATCTGGACAATTTCAGCGCTGGAGTAAAATAAAAATCAGCTTCTAATGCCGTGAATGCCGACAACGGGGACGGATTTCACGTACGCGACAGGTAAAGGTAAGCCGTTTATTTTACATATAAACATGCTTCTTAAGATGATCTTAATCCACATTTTATAATTGCGAAAAGGTGACTTAGGCCCCATACGAACCGGCAGTGTTTTTCCTGCCGATATGGGGTTTAAATTCACCACAAACCGCAACGTTCCAATTGATCAAGTTCCACAAAATCCCACTCAATTAAACACAAAAGTCCTTGCATTTGGCCCATAAATTAATGACAATGAGATTTAAAAATCATATTATATTGTGAATTATTATGTGAATGTTATTTGGACATGTTAAAATGTTAATCTTTTCTTAAGAAATGGATAGATGTTTAGATCCAGTAATTGAATTTTGTAATTAGCTACAATTAGGTAACTAACTAATTATATGCTTAATTTCGGGTCATCCAGGTAATATTGTTTCATATTTGTTTCAGAATGCTTCAATCGATAATAAATGAAAATGTATTTCAGTTCTCTTAATTTTTAAGAAAGTTATGGGCTTTTGACTGTCCTTGATCACAGCTTTTGTGTTCAGTCAATGGAAAAGCAATAGGGAACAAGATGCTAATTTCAAAGTATGAAAATGGCCATAACCTTTTTAATACTGAAGATATGAAATTAGGTCTCAAATTAAACTTTTTATGCTTTATCTGATGGGATAAATTGCAGACTTGATTTTTAAAATCTCAAAATGTTGTAATATTGCTACAATGAGCTGTTTGTGCTCGAAACTGCAATGGAAATGGAAATGAAAATGAAATCAGTTTTTTGGCCTGCCCAGTGCTTGAAATTGAAATGGAAATGAAATTAGTTGTTTGGCCTGTCCTGTGCTTGAAATAGAAATGAAATTAAATGAGTTGTTTGACCTGCCCTGTGCTTGAAATTGAAATGGAAATGAAATGAGTTGTTTGGCCTGCCTCAAACAACAAATTTCAGCCTACAATGCCCATATTAGCTGAAAAACCAGTCCCTTTTGCCCAAAATGCCCGTAGTAGTCCAGGAGGAGGATTTTGGCCCAAAAGGCCCGTGTCAGGCAAGGAAAAGTCCAGAAAAAGTGCCTATCACAGAAATTTCACTCCGATTATTTTTTTAAAGAGCACATTCTGCCCACCAGGGTTGTACTAGCCCAGGAGTCCCTTTGGCCCATCAGTAAATATTCCCACTGCAAGTATTAAACCTCACCCCAGTATTTTTTCCCTCCATTCATTGGCTCCGTGTGAACTGCATAAAAAGATGAAAATTGTCTAAAATTGATTCTCCCCCCTCCCCCCCTTCTCTTTCACAGTCTCTCAATTGTTTTGGGCAGAATTTCTGGCAGTTTCTGAGCTGCCCACCAGGCCTGAGTGACTGAGCTGCCAGCCCACCAGGCCTGAGAGACTGAGCTGCCAGCCCACCAGGTCTGAGTGACTGAGCTGCCAGCCCACCAGGCCTGAGTGACTGAGCTGCCAGCCCACCAGGCCTGAGTGACTGAGCTGCCAGCCCAAGAATCCATTCGGCCCACAAAGTCCATAATAGCCCTCTGAAAACCAGTCCCTTATGCCCACAACGCCCATACTAGCGCTCCAGAAAGCCCCACCCCACACTGAACACCAATATTGGAATTGGTGGAGAGGTGGAATATTGTGTTGGGAACCAGCCCTCCCGTGTGAACATGGGACCCAACGGGTCCCACTTAGTCTAGTCTCCTGTAAATTTTGCCCCTTACCCCTTAAGCTATGTCCTCTAGTCTTTGACATTTCCACCTTGGGAAAAGGTTCTGACTGTCTACCCTATCTATGCCTCTCATAATTTCAGTTCTTCCCTCAACCTCTGGCATTCCAGGGATAACCATCCAAGTCTGTCCAACCTCCCCTTGTAGCTAATCCCCTCTAATGCAGTCAGCAATCTGATGAACAAGTGTCAAGCTTGAAAGGGTTCAGAAAAGATTGACGAGAATGTTGCTAGGTCTAGAGGGTGTGAACTATAGGGAGAGGTTGAGTAAGCTGGGTCTCTATTCCATAGAGCGTAGGAGGATGAGGGGAGATCTTATAGAGGTATACAAAATAATGAGAGGAATAGATTGGGTAGATGCACAATGTATTTTACCCAGAGTAGGGGAATCAAGGACCAGAGGACAAAGGTTCAAGGTGATGTGGAAAAGATCAAGTAGAAATCCGACGGGTAACTTTTTCACACTGAGGGTGGTAGGTGTATGGAACAAGCTGCCAGAGGAGGTAGTTGAGGCTGGGACTATCCCGTCGTTTAAGAAACAGTTGGACAGGTACATGGATAGGACAGGTTTGGAGGGTTATGGACCAAGCGCAGGCAAGTGGGACTAGGGTAGCTGGGACATTGTTGGCCGGTGTGGACGAGTTGAGCCAAAGGGCCTGTTTCCACAATGTATCTTTCTATGACACTATGACTCCATCTAGTTGCCACCAGCTGCAAGCAGCGAAGCATTTAGTGAAGTGTTGTTGGGTTGGGGGGAGTCACCGGAGAGAAGCTTACCACGATCACCAGGCAGACCGGCCCCAGGAAACTCCAGCGGAAGCCCGACTCCAGGCTCAGCCAACAGCTGTGAGGAGGAAAGAGTTTTGTTACTGACTCACACTCGGCTCATGAAGTACTTGTGGAAGGCCCAGCGCTGTGAGCTGGCACTGACACACACAGGGACACTGTCTAGTATAGTTTAGTATAGTTTAGAAATACAGTGCGGAAACTGGCCCTTCGGCCCACCGAGTCCGCACCGACCCGCAATCCCTGTACAATAACACTATCCTGCACACATTAGGGATAATTTTACATTTAAAACCAAGACAATTAAACTACAAACTTTGTACGCCCTTGGAGTTGTTAAAGATGAGGGGGAGATGACGATCTGCGGTGAGTTCCCGCTCAGTGTAGGTGGGTGGGAAAAGAGTCAGAGTTACTGAGAGAATAAGATGCAGGGAGATAAGGAGAGGGGCAATGGGACTGCTGGGATCAGTCTGCTGGGAGCTTGCATGGATCAAATGGACCAAATGGCCTCCAACTGTATAGGAATAAATCAGCTATAGAGCTGTGACATTTCCCTATCAGAGGCATAGTCATACAGCATGGAAACAGGCCGTTCGGCCCCACCTGCTCATGCTGACCAAGCTGCCCCATCTACCCTAGTCCCACGTGCCAGCGTTTGGACCGTATCCCACTGAAACATTCCTGTCCATAAGTTGTTACTCACTGATTTTTCGACCCGTAGCCTTTGGGTTTTATTGCCGCGGAGATAGCGACTATCACAGCAGGCACGGCGTAGCTGGAAATGTAGAGGTATCTTGGTTTGATGACGTGCCTGCGACTGTAGTTTGTGACGGTGAGGTGGCAGGACATGATGAAAAGCTGCAAACTCTCCAGGAACATCCAGATGAAGACGGCGAGGAAGAGGTAATGCAAACAGCCTGCAATCAGGCCGCACACCACCTAAAGACAATGGCAACAGCCGGGTTAGTGGGCAGCACTGGGTGGTAGCAGAGTGTGTCATAGACAGGCAGCAATGGTCAGATACGGTGGGCAGAGACATACACATGCAGATACCCAGAGAAACTATCGTCACTATACATGTGACTGGATATTAGGGTGGCACAATGGCGCAGTGGTAGAGTAACTGCCTGCCTAGAGATCCTGACTACGGGTGCTGTCTGTACGGAGTTTGTACATTCTCCCTGTGAACGCGTGGGTTTTCTCCAGGAGCTCCAGTTTCCTCCCGCACTCCAAAGATGTACAGATTTGGAGGCTCATTGGTGAGGGTAAGAAAAGATTGTAAATTGTCCCTAGTGTGTGTGAGTCGCTAGTCGATGTAATTTGGAGGGCCAAAGGGCTTGTTTCCGAGCTGTATCTCTAAACTAAACTAAACCTAGTTTGGAATGATGAATTTGGAGTTCTGCAGGAGTTCCGGGTCTCAATATCTCCAGCAAGGTCTAGTGGTGTATTTAAATTGCACATTTCTGTTGATCCCAGCAGCCAAGCAGAATGTAGGTATGTTACAAAACTTACCTTCAGCGGCGCTGCAGTTCTGTCCCTGGCCGTGTGCGTGACTATGGAGCCTTTGGGGGGGGGGACGGGGTTAAAATGCGGTTTTCTCCTGCCTGCCGGAGTTATATTTTCTCGGGCTGCAGCTTATGCTGCAGAATTGTTCCGACTGCCGGTCTGTGGATTTTTTTTAAAACCGTGGGACAATTTCAGCGCTGGAGTAAAATAAAAATCAGCTTCTAATGCCGTGAACGCCGACAACGGGGGTTGAATTGCACGTACGGGACAGCTAAAGGTAAGCCGTTTATTTTACATATAAACATGCTTCTTAAGATGATCTTAATCCACAGTTTACATTGCGAAAAGGTGATTTAGGCCCCATACGAACCGGCAGTGTTTTTCCTGCCGATATGGGGTTTAAATTCACCGCAAACCGCAACGTTCCAATTGATCAAGTTGCACAAAAACCCACTCGCAAGATGATTTAAATGGCCATTAATTTACGGGAATTAAACACTAAATTCCTTCCATTTGGCCCATAAATTAATGACAATAAGATTTAAAAATCATATTATATTGTGAATTCTTGTGTGAATGTTATTTGGACATGTTAAAATGTTAATCTTTTCTTAAGAAATGGATAGATGTTTAGATCCAGTAATTGAATTTTGTAATTAGCTACAATTAGGTAACTAACTTATTATATGCTTAATTTCGGGTCATCCAAGTAAGATTGTTTCATATGTTTCAGAATGCTTCAATCTATAATAACTGAAAATGTATTTCAGTTCTCTTAATTTTTAAGAAAGTTATGGGCTTTTGACTGCCCTCGATCACAGCTTTTGTGTTCAGAATCGAAAAGCAATAGGGAACAAGGTGCTAATTTCCAAATATTAAAATGGCCATAACTTTTTTTAATACTGAAGATATGAAAGTGAATTAGGTGTCAAATTAAACTTCTTTTTATGCTTTATCTGATGGGATGAATTGCAGACTTGATTTTTAAAATCTCAAAATGTTGTTACATTGCTTCAGAATAGGTCAGTTTGGACCCAGGACGTGAACTTCAATCCCACCAATAATTAAATAAATCTGTAATTCAACCAATTCTATGATGAGAAGATTGTGGAGCTTTGGAGAGGGTGCATAAGAGGTTCACCAGGAAGCTGCTTGGATTAGAGGGATTTGCCATGAGGTGAAGTTGAGCAAACGTATTATTTTCTCTGTAGCAATACTTGGAGGCTGAGGGTAGACCTGAAAGGAGTATGTGAAATGATGAGAGGCGTAGATAAGGTCAAGATGCAGGAGAGGGCTGAGAATTTGAAGCTGCAGCTTGGATGTGAGAAAAGGGGTTAACAGACATAGTTGATTTAAACTAGGAATAGAAAAATATAGCTTAGAAAGAAAGGTGTCAGCAGACACCAAGACTGTTAGTAGAATAAAAAGTAACGATATATAGAAAAGAGAGAAATTCGAGATAAAAAGTAACAAACTCACCAGATACTAGCTTTTCAATTAAAACAACAAGAAACTAGGCCAGGTCAATTGCAATTGAGCATGCTTAATGAAATAAATGAATATTACTTACACGCCCCTGGTTGAGAAACTGCTCATTACCATGCACATGGATGAACATGCGATGTATGATGTGGGAGGTACTGGGGGATGTACCTATAAACTGTGCACCTCAGTGCTCTGATTAGGAAGAGCCAGAGGGGAGGGTAAGCCAGCAAAATTGTGTGTATAAAGGGTTTTACTTTCTGGACTTCGGTGTGCCTCTAGGGGACAGCAAAGGAGAGGCACCTATTCTGCAGAATATTATCTTAATAAACACTTCTTTGCTGACTTTGTCTCAAACAGCGTTTGTGATTTTTTTTAATCTCACAATTTGGGGGCTTGGTACCGGGATTTAATTATTCCAGGCCAGCTGACGGGAGTACACGGACAAAGAGAAGGTGCACCCAGCTGAGTTCAGCGGTCTCAGACTCCTTGCTTACTGTCAGGAGGTTTGAGCAGTGATGCCTGGACCAAACAGAGACTCAGCAAAGAAGTGAAAGTGGTTGAAGATTGGTTGGAAATCGAGTAATTCTCGAGGAATTCCGATCAAGAGAATGGGAAATGTAAGTGAAAAACCCATCCCAGCATACTGCCTAATAGTCCGTTGGGGGCAAATGCTGAACCATTGGCGGGCAGGAAATACCCAGGGGTTGGAGAAGACAACATTGAGAAGGTATTGTTATTTTGAATGCCAAAACACCCGATAAAAGGAGCTTCAGTATGGTGGCCAGAAAATCGGTAAAAATGGAATTTACTGGAGAACCTTTGATGGTAAAAAGAAAGGTCAGGGTAAAACAAGAATTTAATGATGATGTTACTGACGGTGATGACACCGACAGTGACCTACCGGACCCCAGGAGTGAGAAAGAAAAGGGAGGCGGTCGCGGTAGATAAAATAAACTCCCCATCGCCAGGAGAGGGAGTCAGGAGGTCAGACAGAGTAAGAAGAAAATTGGTAAAAATTAGACCTCTAAGAGAGGTACCCATGGGAGGACCCCAAGGGGGAATGGGGTTTGTTAATGTCCCCTTAACTAGTACCGAAGTGAGGAATTTCAAAAAAGAAATTAGAAGCCTCCTAGGGGATCCTTTAGGTCTGTCAGAACAGTTAGATCAGTTCCTTGGGCCAAACACTTACACATGGGAGGAGTTAATGGCCATTATGGGGAATCTCTTCACATCCGAGGAGAGGCAAATGATTAGGGCAGCAGCAATGAGAAAGTGGGAACAGGAAAACCCACCAGGGCAGCAAAATGCTGCGGCAGCAGATATAGACTTGTACAGGACTTGAGGGAACTGAACAAGGTGGTATAAGCCCGGCACCCGGTAGTGCCTAACCCTTACACCATCATGGGATGGATACCACCAATCCACAAATGGTTTAGTGTGGTAGATTTAAAGGACGCCTTCTGGAGCTGTCTGCTGGCAACAGAGAGTAGAGACTTATTCGCTTTTGAGTGGGAAAACCTAAATACCGGGCGAAAGCAACAATTCCGGTGGGCAGTGCTCCCTCAAGGTTTTACAGAATCACCAAATTTATTCGGCCAAATTTTGGAGCAGGTACTGGAGGATTTCCCAGGTCACGGGGAAACACAACTATTACAGTACGTGGATGACCTTCTCTTGTCAGGAGAGAAGAGGATTAAGGGACGCCACGATAAGCCTGTTAAACTTCTTGGGGAGGAAGTGGTTAAGGGTGTCCCGTAACAAGCTTCAATTTGTGGAACAAGAGGTAAAATATCTGGGACATCTGATAAGTGGAGGAAAGAGATGAATAAACCCCGAAAGGATAGCTGGGATCACGGGAGTACCGCTACCAAAGAATAAGAAAGAGATCCGAAAATCCCTGGGATTGATAGGATACTGTCGACTGTGGATAGATGATTACTCCAGACAAGTGAAATTCCTGTATGATAAATTGGGGGAAGAGAAAGACAAAGTTCAGTGGACCCCAGAAGGTGGAATTTAGTTTGATTACTGCTCCCGTGTTGGCTCTGCCCTCAGTAGAACAACCTTTTCACCTGTTCGTAAATTCAGACAAGGAGGTGGCACTAGGGGTATTCACCCAGAAAAGAGGGGGAAATCGACAGCCAGTAGCATTCCTCTCGAAAATATTAGATCCAGTCTCCAGGGGATGGCCGGGATGCATACAAGTGGTAGCAGCTACCGCAATATTGGTGGAAGAGAGTAGAAAATTAAGGAGCTCTGGTTGTTTCTACGCCACACACGGTGAGAACCATACTCACTCAAAAATCCAACAGATGGTTAACAGACTTTTAAAGTATGAGGCCATCCAGATGGAAAAAGACATTTTGACATTACAGATAAGACATTACAGATAAGAACCTTAACCCGTCCCAATTCCTGTATCCAGCAGAGAAACAGGGCGACGAGGAAGAGGACCCAGTACACTGCTGTAATACAATAATAGATTTACAGACATAAAGTAGAGAAGACTCAGAAGAGCAACCTCTGGCTGAGGGCAGCCGGTGGTTTATAGATGGATCCTCTAGGTGCATAGATGGAGAAAGACATAGTGGGTACGGTATAGTGAACGGGGAAACTATGGAGGAAATTGAAAGCGGCAGGCTACCTGGTAGTTGGTCAGCTCAATCTTGTGAATTATATGCATTAATGAAAGCTTTGGAACTATTGGAGGGGAAGGAAGGAACAGTGTATACCGATTCAGGAGTAGTACACACCTTTGGGAAGTAGTACACACCTTTGGGAAAATCTGGAAAGAGCGAGGAATGATAACCACTCGAGGGAAAGAATTAGCGCATGAGCAATTGGTAGGACAGACACTGGAACCCTTGCGAAAACCAGAACGAATTGCCATAGCACATGTGGCAGGGCATCAGAAGGATAACACCCTAGAGGCCAGAGGAAATAGGGCAAAAAGGTTGCAAAAGAGGTTGCAAAAAGAGCAGCCACAGGACAGATGGTAGAAATGAAGTCACTAATACCTTTAAGGGGACAAGAGGAAAAGCTACCTTCCATAAAAGATGGAAAGTAGCTATTGAACAAAGAAACAATGAGAGAATTATTAGGGAGGTTGCATGGACAAAGCCATTGGGGAACACAAGCCCTCTGTGACACCCTCCTCAGAACCTACGCTTGCCGTGGAATGTATACCATGGCTGGACAAGTCATATGGGGATGTGTAATATGTCAGTGAATTAACAAAAAAATCATGAGAGCAGTCCCAGGAGGAGGACAATCGTTAGCAGTTAGGCCCTTCCAGAGAATACAGATAGATTTCACCGAGCTGCCCCGGGTACAAACCTGGAAGCACCTGTTAGTGATAGAGGACCACTTCACCAGGTGGGTAGAGGCATTCCCCACGACAACTGCCACCTCACAGGCAGTAGCCAAGATATTACTAGAACAAAGTATGCCCAGATATAGGATTGTGGAAACAATAGACTCAGATAAACATTTTGCCTCCAAAACACATAAAATTATATGTGAAGCACTGGGAATAGAATGGAAATTGCATACACCATGGCATCCCCAGAGCTCAGGAAAGGTGGAAAGAATGAATAGCACCTTGAAGACCCAAATCACCAAGTAGATAGAGGAAACCAGACTCCCCTGGACTAAGTGCCTCCCAATAGCCCTGTTGAGAATCCGAACGGCACCTCAAAAAGACACAGGGATATCACCATATGAGATGTTATTTGGGCTCCCATACTTAGGGAAGATAGAAGGAGTTCCAACAATGCAAGGGAACGTGTGTTCCTGAGGAACTATTTACTGGCAGTGTCCCAATCTCTTGCAGAACTAAAAAGTAAAGGATTGCTGGCCCAGAGCCCACCACTGGACTTCCCGATTCACTCAGTCAAGGCTGGAGACTGGGTATTAATAAAAACGTGGAAAGAAGAAAAGCTGCAACCTAAGTGAACTGGACCCTACCTGGTGTTACTAATCACCGAGACAGCAGTACGGACAAGGGAGAAAGGGTGGACACACGCAAGTCGAGTTAAGGGTCCTGTGGAGGCCCCACCAGACAATATCAGCCCATGGACTGTGTGCAAAGGAGAGGAACCATTGTCTTTTATATTTACCAGGAACCCGCGGAAAAATGAAGATTTCGTGTTGGTGGGTCGTGTGTTGGGAAATCACCCAACTTGTAAGTAACATGCATAAAAATCACAATACCACAGAATAGAAGGTCAACCACCATCCCATTTGATGTATGCAAAGGAACATGGTGGTGCGGCTATAGAATGTATGTATGCACCCATCCCTGTAAAGATTGGCACGCAGTGTTCACTTCATCAAAATATGGGTGGCATCGGACCACCTATCAAACTGATAGGTGGAAAGTGTATCAAAACCCGAACGAGAAATTACCAGGACGCGTATATGTGAGCATACAGAGTGTTCAAATGCAGGAAAGTGGTAGGTATTGGATATGTGCAGATAGAACAGGGAAGGATGCATGTCTGAAGTTTGAGATAGAAGTGAAGCGGGATGGAGTGATGGTAAGATATGAGGAGAAGGGAGAGGTGTTCAAGATAGATGACAGTCAGAAGAGGGATCCTGGGGCAACACCAGCACCACCAGCAGTCAGCAATGTAAATAGGGAAAATGAGCCTAAGGATCTGAAGATAATGATAGTAGCAGGAGAAACAGGATTAACGCAGTTATATGAGAAGGGAATACCAACAGGGGGAAAAGGAGCCAACACCTGGCTAGCCTGGATGATGTACACAGCCAGAAGTATACAACGAACCAATTGTTACGCCTGCACCGGAGCCAGGCCTCAGCTGGTCCCAGTACCATTTCCCCTGAATTGGGATAGAACACCTGGGGCTATGTCATGTATACTACAGCTATTCACGAATCCCCTCTTACCAAAGATGAATTCAAAGACAGAAACCAGATAGCTGCGGGCTTTGAGTCCATGCTCTTCTGGTGGTCCACAATTAATAAAAATGTGAACTGGATCAACTACTTATACTACAATCAACAACGCTTTATAAATTACACTCGAGATGCAGTTGAAGGATTAGCGGAACAACTGACAGCTACCAGCCAAATGACCTGGCAAAAGCGCATGGCCTTGGGCATGCCACTGGCTCAGAAGGGAGGGGTGTGTGTAATGTTTCGCGAACAATGTTGCACATTCATCCCCAACAACACTGCTCCGGGTGGGTCAGTGTCAAGAGCCCTAGCAGGTCTCACCTCTCTGTCTATCGAATTGGCTGAGAACTCTGGAGTAGACACCTCCTGGACTGGATTTCTAGAATCCTGGTTTGGGAAATGGAAACGCATCTTTACATCAACCCTAACATCAGTGGTAGTCATGGTGGGGTTACTGTGTTTGTGTGGATGCTGTATCATTTCCTGCGAACGGGGGTTGGCCCAGCGATTGATAGAAACAGCCCTGACAAAGAACAGCGCTGCCACCATAATGGCCTTCAGAACACAGTATGACCAACGAGAGGGGGATATGGAGGCGAATAATCTGTTGATAGCATTAGAAAAAGAGGATATAGTTTAAATCAAAAAGGTTGCTTGGCAAAAAGAAAAGTGATGGATTGTGAGAAAAGGGGTTAACAAACATAGTTGATTTAAACTAGGAATAGAAAAATATAGCTTAGAAAGAAAGGTGTCAGCAGACACCAAGACTGTTAGTAGAATAGAAAGTAACGATATATAGAACAGAGAGAAATTCGAGATAAAAAGTAACAAACTCACCAGATACTAGCTTTTCAATTAAAATAACAAGAAACTAGGCCAGGTCAATTGCAATTGAGCATGCTTAATGAAATAAATGAATATTACTTACATGCCCCTGGTTGAGAAACTGCTCATTACCATGCACATGGATGAACATGCGGTGTATGATGTGGGAGGTACTGGGGGACGTACCTATAGACTGTGCATCTCAGTGCTCTGATTGGGAAGAGCCAGAGGGGAGGGCAAGCCAGCAAAATTGAGTGTATAAAGGGTTTTACTTTCTGGACATTGGTGTGCCTCTAGGGGACAGCAAAGGAGAGGCACCTATTCTGCAGAATATTATCTTAATAAACACTTCTTTGCTGACTTTGTCTCAAACAGCGTTTGTGATTTTTTTAATATCTCACATTGGATTTCTCACCTTGTGTTTAATCCGCATTCCTATCAGGAAGACGAACTGTGCCAGGAAGAGGGTGAAGCTCAGGTGCTTGTGGACGGTGGTGTTGGCGTTCTGGATGGATCTGCAGTTGACAAAGATGGCGATGGAGGTGGCGAGGCACAGCAGAGAGATGATGAGGCAGATGTAGGTGATCACCTCCAAGTGCCGGTCATCCTGCAGTGGGCACAATGTGGGACACAACGTTCACACCACAGCAGCGGCAGGTTCTCCATGGACAACACGATGGAATCTGGGCATGGTCCTCTCGAGTGCTCAATCTCCCGACCCCAGCTCGTCATGTTCTAGAACGTCAACTATCAATTCCCTCGTGAACACCAACCCTGATATCTGGGGCTCTGATCCCCAGAATGTCCATGGACAACAGGCTGGAGCTCTGGACCAGGTCTCCTTGAGTTCTAGATCAACAGGCACCAACTGATCATGTTCTAGAACGTTGACCATCAATTCCTATGTGATCGAGAACCCTTGTCTCCCTGATGTCCTGAGGCTCTGATACTCACAGTGTCTCCAGGGACAACGGGCTGGAGCTTTGGGCCAGGCCCAATCAACCTCCAGAACACCATTCATTGTGTTCTAGAATGCTTCCCATTTAACCCCTCATTCAAGAACCCTTGAGTCCCATTGCCCGTATTTGGAGCACAATCCTCTGCACCTGTCCAAACGTCTTTTAAATGTTGCCATTGGGCATGTCTCAACTACTTTCACATACCTGCCACCCACTGCCCGCCCCTTTTCCGGGCCTAAGTCCGTGCCCGCGTGTCCCTGGAGAGGGAACACGCGGTGTCCATGGGGACTTTGGAGGCCTTCTGTGAACGCTGGTCGCTGAATGTTTTGTTGATAAAGTTGGTGTTATATTAATTTGATGATCGTCCACTGACGCCCTCCTCCACCTAGCGGAGTTGGTCCTTACCCTCGATAACTTCTCATTTGCCTCCTCCCATTTCCTCCAAACACAAGGCGTAGCTATGGGCACATGCATGGGCCCCAGCTACGCTTGCCTCTGTCGGGTACGTCGAACAATCCTTGTTCTCGGCGTACCAGGGCCCCATCCCCGACCTCTACCTCCGTTATATCGACGACTGCTTTGGTGTCACTTCCTGCACCCACACACAACTGACTGACTTCATCCATTTCACCACCAACTTCCATCCGGCACTCAAATATACTTGGACCATTTCCAACATTTCCCTACCATTCCTTGACCTCACCATCTCTATTGCAGGTGATACACTCCTGACCGACATCCACTACAAACCAACTGACTCCCACAGCTACCTGGACTACTCTTCCTCCCACCCTGCTTCCTGTAAGGACTCCATCCCCTATTCCCAATTCCTCCGTCTACGCCGCATCTGCTCCCAGGATGAGGTGTTCCACACCGGGTCATCACAAATGGCCTCATTCTTCAGAGAACGAGGATTCTTCTCCCCCACTATAGATGAGGCTCGCACCAGGGTCTCCTCCATACGCCGCAACACTGCCCTCTCTCCCCATTCCCCCACTCGCAAACAGGGCAGAGTCCCCCTGGTCCTCACCTTTCACCCCTTCAGCCGGCAAATACAACACATAGTTCTCCGCCAGTTTCGCCACCTCCAACGTGACCCCTCCACTCGCCACATCTTCCCATCTCCCCCCGTCTGCCTTCCCAGGCACTTTCCCTTGCAACCGCAAGAAATGCTACACTTGTCCCTTCACCTCCCCCCTCCACTCCTTTCAGGGACCCAAGCAGTCCTTCCAGGTCCGACAGAGGTTCACCTGCACCTCCTCCAACCTCATCTACTGCATCCGCTGCTCCAGATGCCAGATGATCGATATCGGTGAGACCAAGCGGAAGCTTGGCGATCGTTTCGCCGAACACCTCCGCTCGGTCCGCAATAACCAAGCCGACCTCCCGGTGGCTCAGCACTTCAACTCCCCCTCCCATTCCATATCCGACCTCTCGGTCCTGGGCCTCCGCCACGGCCAGAGTGAGCAACACCGCAAGTTGGAGCAACAGAACCTTATATTCCGCTTGGGGAGTCTGCATCCTCTGGGCTTGAACATTGAATTTTCTTAATTCTGTTAACCCTTGCCGTCTCCGCCCCTTCCCACCTCTCCCTCAGCCCTCGGGCCCTGGCATTCCCTCTCTGTCCATCTCCCTCCCCCACCCTAGTCGCACTAGCTTCTCATTTTCACACCACAAACAGCTTACAATGGCTTGTTCCCTTTATCATCGATACTTTTTTCCATATCTTTCATTCATTGTTCTTTATCTCTCCACATCACCGTCTATATCTCTCGTTTCCCCGATCCCTGACCATTCTGAAGAAGGGTCTCGACCCGAAACGTCGCCTATCTCCTTCGCTCCTTAGATGCTGTTGCACCCGCTGAATTTCTCCAGCCTTTTGTGTACCATTAATTTGATGATTGTTTTTGTACCATTAATTTGATGAACTGTCAATCTTTGATTGTGTTCATTTGTATGTTTATTTTTGGAATAAAAGTGTTTGTATAATATAAAAAACTGTGTGAACCCCTCAGGTTCCCATTATTTTTTTCCCCTCTCACCTTCAACCCATGTCCCTCAGTTCATGATTCCTCTCCCGTAAGGTTGATTGTACTTGACTAAGGTACACAAATTATGAATGGGATGGGTGTAGATGAAGTGGATAATGAAAAACGTTAAACCACAGCACAGGCATCTAAAACCAGAGGGTATAGGTGTAGGGTAAAAGGTGTGAGGGTTGGGGAGGATTTCAGGAGGAATGATTTCACCCAGTGGGTGCCTGTGATCTGGGACACCCCAGATTGAGTGGGTGGGAGAGACAGCTACCTCACAGCGCTCTAAGGTACGACTTATATCACCACGGTGTAGAAGGCAACAGACCAAGTAGTAGCATTGTGTAGAAAGGAATTGCAGATGCTGAGATTTATACTGAAGATAGACACAAAGTGCTGGAGAAACTCAGCAGGTCAGGCAGCCTCTCTGCAGAAAAAGGACGGGTGACGTTATGGTTCGGGACCTTTATTCAGACTGAAGACCTCTTCAGTCTATCAAGTAATGTAAGACTGTAGAAAATGCAATTTCGTTCAACCAAGCTGTTTGAATGACAATAAAAGGCATTCTATTCTATTCTATGTAGCAGATTTAACGGACACAAAAAGCTGGAGTAACTCAGCGAGACAGGTAGCATCTCTGGAGAGAAGGAATGTGTGACGTTTCGGGTCGAGACCCTTCTTCAGACCAATAGATGCTCGAGCGTCAGCATGGACATGGTGGGCTGAAGGGTCTGTTTCAATGCTGCGTGTCTCCTTCACTCTGACTTGTTCCCTCTTTAGTTTTTCTGTTGAACGACCTCGTACCTCAAGATCAACAGGAGCCATTAAAATAGCAAAGCTTGTGAGGTGGTCACACTGGCAGTCGACGTGTGTCTGATTGAAACCATACGTTACACAACCCTCACGGGACCAGACACTTTCCCCTTTCGTCGTCTTCCAAAACATACACGTTGGTTTCTCGTTGTCTTTCTGTTTCTGTGACAGAGAAGAGCAAAGACTGTTAACCATCGATGGAATCTTTCTGATAACAGGTTGAGCATTCACACTTCCCCAAGTTGTGTTAGCACAGAAAACATCAGATCTGTCCTGTCCCTTTGGTGACAGCAATTCACAGTGACCTCCTGCAGGAGGGAAACCGGCCACAGGATCACATTTAACACAACAGAGGGAACTCCATTGCTACCAATCTCACCGTACTGTCCCATCAAACTGCCCCAGGGTGGAGGCACTGGATACATACAGTTCCTCTCTCCACTGAAGCTCTTCAACATTGAAACTGGCCTGGGGAAGGGTAGTCAGAGTAATATCGAGAGTGAGGCTCCTTCTATAATATCCCAACTGACATCCCACATGCACAGTGCAGTGATAGCGATTGTCTTTCATTGAAATGGCGGCTGTACTCTGAAACTACAGCTTCACCACCACCTGAGAAATGGTGGCACAGGGTCTCCTCCTGTGACCCGTCTCATTACCAATCTCTAACCCTTCTCCCCTCTCCCTCAGATGTGGCATTTCCACTTCCTGCATCAGGTCTCCTTGTACTGACCCTGAGTAACGGTGAATGGAGTGACCATAAACTGACCTGAACCAGCTCAGACCCAGCTTACGTGGAGACATCAGGCCTGAGGCCAGGCTCAGTGTGTCTGCTGCCCTCCCAACCTTCACACTGCAGGGTGTGGTGGGTTAACCAGGGTCACGTGGACACCCATCCCTACACAGTGTACGGTGACTTCCCAGCAGTAAATCACCCAGAGCAAAGGTACTTCCTCATCTTCTCCCTTGTTCACCAAGAGTGCAATTAGAGCCAATCCTCTCATCTGAGTCTAGCGTAGACACAAGATGGTGCAAATACTCAGCAGGTCAGGCAGGTTCTGCAGACAATGAGAAGTTAGCTTTGTTCCTCTCTCCACTGATGCTGCCCTGCTGAGTGTTTCAGGCATTTTCTGTATTTCATTCCAGTCTCTGCACCTTTCGCTTTTCACTCATCTACTTGGCCAGTTAGTCCTAGATAACACCTTGCAATTTCCTGCACTATGTGACACAGATTTTATGGGGACTTACCCAATGGAGGCAGAAGGAGTTTAATTCTGAGTTCAGGAACTATTTCCCATTTGTACCTTTGGGGAAGCCCATTATCCATCGGGAAACACCCCGGGTGGTATTTACAAACCTGGTTGAGTTCCAGAGTGAAATTGACCATTTCTTTCAGCTTGGAGCTGGCGACTTTGTTGCTGATCGTGGCTGACACCACTTTGGAGTTCAATGGGACCGTCCTCTGAGTTGAGTTTTCTCCTTTAATCTCTCTGTTCAACAGGGATTCCATGTCGTTGAATACGAGAAAGGAAACAGCCGCAAACTCTGCCGGAGATAACAGTTCAACCATTGGTGAGTGTGGAGAAACGTCAGGTGTAAGACTCCAGAAACTGGACGTAAAGGCAGGTCTACAGCACACACCACCCATTCCAGTGATGCCCTGTACAGGGACCCTGAGCATTAAAACCAGCTGTAAACAGTGGTGGATCGGGAGATCATCGAGCGGCCTGCTTTGTCCAGGACAGTGTCAGGTTAGTTGAGTGCTGTTGCAACTGGCAAGTGGAGGGTGATCTATCACGGTCCTGACTTGTGCCTTGTGGGTGGTTACACATGGCCATACACAGGAGATGTTATCATTCTGCACAATTAAATGATGACTAGATATTCTGAATGTCACAAATATCTAGATGAGAGGGCATGGCTTGAAAGTGAGAAGGGAAAGTTTTAAGGAGATGTGCGGGGCAAGTTTTTAATACAGACGGTGGTGGGTGCCTGGAACATGCTGCCAGCGGTGGCGGCGTAAGCTGATACAATAATGGCGTGTAAGAGGTTTTAGATAGGCACATGGCCATGGAGGGAATGGAGGGATATGGATCATGGTCAGGATGGCTAGTTTATCTTGGCTTCATGTTCAGCACTGAGGTTGTGGCCAAAGGACCTGTTCCTCTGCTGTGTCGTTTTCTATGTTCCATCAGTTCCTGTGATATCTACACACCAGGTATGGAAGGATGGGAAAGAGACAGTACATTTACCAGGGTTAGTGCCTCCAGTGATTGAACTCCAGAATATCTTCATGACATTGCTCGCAACCTGCATCTCCACCAACTGGTCCACACTGCTATTCTTCTTTTCAATCACCTGGACCTTCAGAACTATGAGAAAAGATCAGACATTGTGAAGCGTGCAATGGCAACAGAACTGATCTCTCTCTCTCTCTCTCCCTCTCTCTCTTTCTTCCCTCTCTCTCTCCCCCCCCCCCCCCCCCAAGGTCTAACAGCTTGCCAACACTCGTTAGCCGTGGCTCAGGTAGTGCTCTTGCCCCTGAGCCTGAAGGTAGTGTGGAGTTCCACTTTCACACCCTGAGCACAGAGTCTGGGCTGACTGGTCCTCAACCCTGTGTCTCTCTCAACCTCAGAACGTCCTGATGGATGTCACTGTAGAAGCGTCATTGAATTGCTATGAAGATGGTTCAGTCATATTGCACCTGGGTAACATGCATGAGGAAGATGCGGCCTTAGAGAGAGAGAGCAGGCAAGATTTAGTGGTAACTAGACCCGTTGGGACCCATGGGAGGGCTGGTCCCAATGGTAACTAGACCCGTTGGGATCCATGGGGGGGGGGGGGGGGATGCTAGTATTTCCAGCTTTCTGGAATGCTAGTGTGAGCATTATGGGCAGAAGGGACTGGTTTCCAGAGGGGTATTATGGACATTGTGGGCCGAATGGATTCTTGGGCTGGCAGCTCAGTCACTCAGGCCTGGTGGGCTAGCAGCTCAGTCACTCAGGCCTGGTGGTCTGGCAGCTGAGTCACTCAAACCTGGTGGGCTGGCAGCTCAGAAACTGCCAGAAAGTCTGCCCAAACCAGGTGAGAGACTGTGAGAGAGAAGGTGGAGAATCAATTTTAGACATTTTTCATCTCTTTCTGCAGATCACAGCAATGAAGGAGGAAAGTCTATCATGGCCTGGATCTCACATGCAGGGAGCGAGAAAAATACTGTGGTGAGGTTTAATACTTGCTGGGGGAATATTTACTGATGGGCTGAAGGGACTCCTCCTGGACTAGTACAGGCCTGATGGGCCAAAGGGGCTCTTTAAAAAAAAATCTCATTGAAAGGCACTTTTTCTGGATGTTTCCTGGCCTGGCACGGGCCTTTTGAGCCAAAATGTTCATCCTGGGCTAATAAGGGCATTTTGGGCAAAAGGGACTGGTATCCAGCTAATAGGAGGCCTTTTCGGACGAATTTAGTGGTTTCAGGCAGGCCAAACAACTCATTTCATTTCATTTCCATTTCAATTTCAAGCACAGGGCACGCCAAACAACTCGTTTCATTTCCATTTCCATTTCCATTTCCATTTCAAGCACAGGGTAGACGAAACAACTCATTTCATTTTTATTTCATTTCCATTTCAATTTCCATTGCAGTTTCAAGCACAGGGCAGGCCAAACAACTCATTTCATTTCCATTTCAATTTCAAGCATAAGGCAAGCCAAACAACTAATTTCATTTGCATTTCATTTCCATTTACATTGCAGTTTCAAGCACAGGGTAGGCCAAACAACTAATTTCATTTCCATTTCCTTTGCAGTTTCAAGCACAGGGTAGGTCAAACTGCTCATTGACGTTCGCTGACGACACCAGTTGTGGGACGTATCACTGATGGAGATGAGTCTAAGTATAGAAGTGAGATTGACTGTTTGACCAAATTATGCCAGCACAATAAGCTGGCTCTTTGTATCAATGGGGGAAAGGGTCAAGAGCTTCACATTCCTAGGTATGCGCATCTCTGAAGATCATTCCTGCTCTGAGAACACTGATGCAATTACAAAGAAAGCACATCAGCGCCTCTACTTCCTGAGAAGATTAAGGAGAGTCAGTATGTCAAGGAGGACTCTCTCGAACTTCTACAGGTGCACAGTAGAGAGCATGCTGACCGGTTGTATCATGGCTTGGTTCGGCAACTTGAGCACCCAGGAGTGGAAAAGACTGCAAAAAGTTGTAAACACTGCCCAGTCCATCATCGGCTCTGACCTCCCTACCATCGAGGGGATCTATCGCAGTCGCTGCCTCAAAAAGGCTGACAGCATCAACAAGGACCCACACCATCCTGCCACACACTCATCTCCCCGCTGCCTTCAGGGAGAAGGTACAGGAGCCAGAAATCTGCAACATCCAGGTTCAGGAATAGCTACTCACCCACAGCCATCAGGCTATTAAACTCAACTCAAACAAAACTATGAATATTAATAGCCCTTTGCACTTTATCTGGTTATTTATGTGAGTGTGTGTATTTATATATATATATATATATATATATATATATATAGATATAGATATATATATATATATATATAGATATAGAGATAGATATATATATATATATATTTAATGCTACATATTTACACTGATCTGTTCTGTATTTATTTATTTATGCCTACCATATTCTGTTGTGCTGAAGCAAACCAAGAATTTCATTGGCCTATCAGGGACATGTGACAAACTCTCTTGTCTTGTCTTGTCATTGCATTTTTATTTCATTTCAATTTCCATTACAGTTTCAAGCACAGGGCAGGCCAAACAACTCATTTCATTTTCATTTCATTTCCATTTCCATTGCAGTTTCAAGCACAGTGCAGGCCAAACAACTAATTTAATTTTCATTTCATTTCCATTTCCATTGCAGTTTCAAGAACAGGGAAGGCCAAACAGCTCATTGGGTGGGGGGGGGGGGGGGGGGGGGGGGTTGTTACCGAACTGAACTCACTGTGGAATGAATGCATTAACGGAGCAACTCTGCTGGTGGATTGGAAGTCGTCCCTGCCTTCCCTCTGGCTCAAGGCGTTTTTGAAGTCGAGCGGGCTGCAGCAGCTGCCGTTATGGTGGGTGGCCAGCAGGAGGCCACAAAATGAGTGAGTGTGTGGGGGGGGGGGGGGGGGGGGGGGGGCTGAAGGATTTTATTAAAAAATGTGTACATAAAAATGTCTAAATGTAATGAGGAGTGAATGCATGAATGTAAAAGTATAAGTTTGAGTGTGTGGTATTGGCGAACCATTAAATCAAAGGCCAAATCTGACATACACCCACAAACACACACACACCGCCGACACACACACACAGTTTTAAAAGTATATAGATAGATATCCAGTCACTGAGGAACACCAGTCCCATGGACAGGCCAGAGAAGGAGGCATTGTTTTCTTTAGATAAGGTTGCGAGTTGAGTGTGAACAGTGGGCAGCTAAACAGCTACTACACCGACAGTTGTGTGGGTATAAGTACAGCACAGGCGAGCTCCAGTCACCACTGCACAGTGCGGGGAACCAGGGCGATCGTTTAGCTCAACACCTTTGCTCAGTCCACCTGAACCAACCTGATCTCCAGGTTGCTAAACACTTTAATTCTCCTTCCCATTCCGACCGTTCCGTCCTTGGTCTCCTCCATTGTCAGAGTGAGGCTAAATGCAAATTGGAGGAACAGCATCTCATATTTCGCTTGGGCAGCTTACAGCCCAGTGGTATGAATATTGATTTCTCTCACTTCAGATAGTTCCAGAATTCCCTCTCTCGCAATCCCTCCCCCTCCCAAGAGACAGGACACCTCACCATTCCAGGTATGTCGTGTTTCACCAAGCCCTTCCCACGCAGTCTCAGCAACTCTGACATCAAAACACAGCAGGCGGTGGATTCAGCGGCTCAGGCAGAACGAGTGGAAAGAGAAAGAGTTTCTTTCATCTTTAACCTGGAACATCGGCCGTTTCTCTTGCCTCAGATGCTGCCTGAGCTGCCGAGTGTTTCCAGCATTTTCTGGAACTTTTCCCCCAAATTCCCTTCAATCTGCAGTTCTGTTGATTTTCTGCCTCAGGAAATATTGCGGTAACATTGATATCAAGAGACAACATCTTAATCAATCCATCTTCATCTATTCTACACCAAGTGATGAACAGGCACTTCAGGCCCAAAGCTGATTATTTTAAAGTAAACTCCACATTGCCTTCCCTTTATTTAAATCCAGTTCCACACACTCGGTAACTAGCAACGAGAACCTTTGGTGCGTTGGTGAATGTTTCCCACAGAGAGTACTTTACCAAATGAATCTGTAGTGATGGTCTTCACTTGTGAACTGGGCAGAGTGAGAGCTATCGCCATGGCCATTTTGTCCACAAGGTCCAATGTGGCTGTTACTACCTTCAGCCTTTCATTTGTGTTCATGGTTTCCAGCAGTGAGTGATTGAGAACCGTGTTTGTAAAGGTTTCCATGTCCTACGGGTGAAGAGAACACTCAATATATTGAAAAGCAAAACATTGCGGTTACATGGTTCAGAAATGTTGAGAGAATATGGGCAAAACATGGGGAAATGGGACGAGCTTAGATGGGGCATCTTGGTCAACATGGATGAGTTGGGCCAAAGTGCTTGTTTCCTTTCTCGATGCCTCCATCATATTGAATGCTGGAAGTCTGAAATAGCACGGAAACAGGCCCTTCGGCCCACCGAGTCTGCACTGACCATCGATCACCCGTTCACACTAGTTCCATGTCATCCCAGTTTCTCATCCACTCTCGAAACACTAGGGGCAACTTACAGAAGCCAATTAACCTACAAACGCACACATCTTTCAGATGTGGGAGTGTCCCAAAGCAAACCCATACAGTCACAGAGAGAGCGTGCAAACTCCACACAGACAACACTCAAAGTCAGGATCGAATCCCGGTGTCTGGCGCTGTGAGGCAGCAGCTCTACCCGCTGCGCCACTGTGCCGCCCACAGAATCTTTGTAAATATCCTCGTGACTCTCTCTATCTCAGACGCTCACCACTTTTACCCAAAGATAAAATCGTACGGTTTGTAAAACCTTACCTTGATATCACTTCCCACGCTGAAATTCTGACATATTTTATCTTGGAAGCAAGCAGCTTTGTTCAGCACGTCTTCTGCAGAGGAAAACTGGACAATGGAACAAGACAACAGTTAGATATATTGGACTGGCCGTGCTGGGGAATTAGTCAAATGTTACAAGCAATCGGACTTGTTAATGTCTGACTATAAAGGCTGTAAAAGTGCTTGTGTACAGGGGTGGTGTGAGTGTCATGTACCATGGCAACTCTGAATGGACCTCACGGCTTAAATGGTGGCAATGACACCAAGGAGTTGCTTATAAAGAAGGGTTGCCTTTATAAACACTGAACACTGAACAGTACAGCACAGGAACAGGCCCTTTGACCCATAATGTCTGTGCCGAACATGATGATAAGACCAACTCTGATCTGCCTGTACATAACCCATATCCCTCCATTCCCTGCATATCTGTGCACAAATGCAAAAGTATCTTAAACACCATGGTCATATCTGCTCCACCCCCACCCCCAACAGTGTGTTCCAGGCACCCACTATCCCGTGTGTAAAAGACTTGCCCCCCGATCAACTCCTTGAAACTTTGCCCCTCTCGCCTTAAGCTGACTGTCTGTCCCATCCTCTGGCATTCCAGAAAACAATCCAAGTCTGTCCAATCTCCCCTGTAGCTAACACCACCTAATCCAGACACTATTCTGCACCCTCTCCAGATCCTCCACATCCTCCCTGTAATGTGGCGACCAGAACTGTATGCAATGGTCCAAATTTAGCCGAACAAAAGTCCTGTGGAGTGACATGTACTTTACAGGGTATGGTGCATAGTGTAAAACACAAAGTGCTGGAGGAACTCAGCGGGTCAGGCAGCATCTCTGGAGAACATGGAGAGGTGATGTTTCGAGGTCGTGAAGCTTCTTCAGTCTGATTGTAGTGGACACTACAATGTGAAATCTTGAAGGATGGTCCCGACACTTAATGTGGTCTGTCCATTCCCTCCACAGGTGCTGCCTGACCCGCTGAGTTGCTCCAGCAGTGTGGATCTAATCGCTGTGTCTCTGTGGAAGTCAGAGGCCGTTCACGTACCTGCTTGGGACTGCACCGCAGCACTGTGGAATTCTGCTTTCCAGAGTCGGAACAATTGAGCGGATCGACTGGTGTAAGAATCACATGAAAGAGATGTCAGTGCCACCTGTAGACTCCACCAGTCACCCTCCTGATATTCACCCATCGGGCAGAGTAGACCTCACCTCTACCCCTCACCAGGAGCTCCACCATGGTGCTCCCACCATGTGCAGCGTCAGACTGGGCGACCTGAAGTGGTCTCAATATTCCAAGTGTGGTCTCACCAATATTTACATAATTGTAAACATCTCAGCTGTTGTACTGAATGCCCTGACCAATGAGGGCAAACATGGCAAGTGCCTTCTTTGTCACCTTTTCAAAGCACTCAATCAAATTTGTAATCCACAATTTCCCACCCAGAGAGCCATGTTAACCATCACTAATCAGTCCCCGCCGTCCTTTCCACAGCTTCTGCCTGACTTGGTGAGTGTTTCCGTCATCTCCAGTTTTGATTCCCTGAACATCAGCTCTCATCCTAAGTTTGCGCTTACCTTGACAGGTCTGGTGCGTCTGACCCGGCCCTGGGTGATATCCCGCTCCACAGACACAGAGGTAACTCCCAAAGGTGTTGCGACACGTCATGTTGACCCTGCACTGGTGCCCATGCTCGCATTCGTCCATGTCTGTTGCAGAGAGGGACAGAGATACAAACATCAACATCACGGATGGTGAGGACGTGAGACTGCGATTGGTGAAGGAGTGATGCACGGAGTGTGACAGGAGCTCACTCTCACATCACTGTTGCTCTTCACCCACTCTCTGCCTGGCATGGTCTTACCCCACACTGAGGGCTGATCTTATAGAGGTAAATGAAATCATGAGGGGAATAGATAGGGTGCATGCACAGTCTTTTATCCAGAGCAGTGGAATCAAAAACCAGAGGACACAGGTTTAAGAGAGGGGCAAATTTAATAGGAAGCTGAGGGGTAACTGTTTCACTCAGAGAGGGGCAGATATATGGAACGATGTGACAGAGGAGGTAATTGAGGAAGATGCTATAATAACATTTAACAGGTACTGGACAGGTACATGGATAAGTCAAGTCAAGTCAATTTTATTTCTATAGCACATTTAAAAACGTGCTTTACATCAGTGCAGGTACTAATGTGCTACACACAGTGGTACATAGATCAACAATACATACATGAATACATACATACAGCGCTCCCTCAGAGGACCTAAAGAAAGGCTTGAGAGTAGAAATAAGTTTTAAGTCTAAACTTTAAGGAGTCGATGGAGGGGGCAGTTCTGATGGGAAGAGGGATGCTGTTCCACAGTCTAGGAGCTGCAACCGCAAAGACGCGGTCGCCCCTGAGCTTATGCCTAGACCGTGGGATGCTCAGTAACCCCAAGTCGGCCGATCTGAGGGACCTGGAGATGGGTAAGTAGATTTTTGATGTAGGTGGGGGCAAGCCCGTTAAGCCTACATAAAGAAGGAGCTTGAAATTGATTCGGAACCGCACGGGGTTCCAGTGGAGAGAGGCCAGAGTCGGGGTGATGTGGTCCCTTTTTCGGGAGCCCGTCAGGAGTCTCGCTGCGGCGTTTTGGACCAATTGCAGAAGGGACAGGGAAGATTGGCTGATGCCAGTGTAAAGAGAGTTACAGTAATCAAGGCGGGAGGAGATAAATGAGTGGATGATCTTTTCGAGGTCGTCAAATTGGAGGAATTGTTTTATTTTAGCTATCGTCCAAAGTTGGAAGAAGCTAGCTTTTAACACGGCATAGATTTGTTTGTCAAATTTCAACGCAGTTAACTATCATGCCAAGGTTTTTTACGTGAGGTTTGAGTAATGGGATAAGGCTTCCTAGGCTGCCTGCTATCGTTTTGATGGAGTCCGAGGGGTCAAGTAGGATGACCTCAGACTTACTCTCGTTTAGTTGGAGGAAGTTCTGGGCCATCCAACACTTTATATCCTCGAGGCAGTGGGTAAGGCTGAGTAGATTAGATCAGTTGTTGGGTTTCAGGGGGAGATCGAGTTGTGTATCGTCTGCATAGCAGTGGACGGAAATGTTGTGCCTTTGAATGGCTTGGCCTAAGGGGAGCATATACAGGGAGAAGAGATTGGGGCTTAGGATGGAGCCTTGTGGAACCGCGACAGCAAAGGCTAGCTGGGGAGGAGAAAGAGTTGCCTATGTTTGCAGAGAAACTCCTTTCTTTGAGGTAGGAGACGAACCAGCTCAGGGCAGTGCCATCAATTAGGATGGTATGGTCAACAGTATCAAATGCTGCTCTGAGGTCGAGAAGGAGCAGGATTGCACAGTTGCTGGAGTCAATGGGGAGAAGTGGGTCATTATGTACCTTCAACACGGCAGATTCTGTGCTGTGGTGGGCCTTGAAACCCGATTGGAAAGTTTCGAGGATGGTATTTTGGTGAAGGTAAGCCATAAGTTGACAAAATTACCTTTTCATGGACTTTTGAAAGGAAAGGCAGTTTGGAAACAGTTGCTCGGCAAGGTGGGGTCTAAGTTAGGTTTTTTCAGGAGGGGCTGGACCACCCCGTGAAGTGCCAGTGGCCAGAGAACTGTTGATGATGGCGAGGATGCTGGTACTGGCTATTGCAATGTCATCCTTCAGAAGGGCAGAGGGGACAACGTCGACGGGGCGGGTAGCAGGTTTCATGCTGGTGATCAGCTTTAAAAGGGATGGTAGAGTAACAGGTTGGAAACAGTCTCATTTTGAAGAACAGACCAATGAGATAGCTAGGTTACGGATGGGAGGGGAAATATTCGATCTGATGTTCTTAACTTTGCTGGTGAAAAATGTAATAAATTCTTCGCACTTAGCAGGGGTCCCAGCTAAGCTGGTACTGGGGGCAGGACATCTGACAGAGGTAATGGTACTAAAAGGGACCTTGGAGTTATGGGCATGTTTGGAGATAAGGTCGGAAAAGTATTGTGTTCTCGCAGACTTTACTGTTTCCTGGTATTTGAGAAGATTGTTTCTCAGAAGTTCAAAGGAAATTTGAAGGATAAGAAGTGCTCAGGGTGATATGGGCCAAATGTTTGTAAATGGGACTAACCTAGATGGGGCATGGGTGAGTTGGGCTGAAGGGACTGCATGCCTCATAGACACAGGAGTCATGGGAAACACTTTTGATTCTCCACTTTCATCCAACATGTGAAGTAGGTGTGGGTTTGTCGTTTAATTAGCCTCTGTAAATTACGTCTAGTGTGTAGGGAGTGGAGCAGAAAGTGGGAGAATATAGAACTCATGCTGTATCTCTGAACTAAACCAAACTAAACTCCCAGACCTTGTGTGACATCCAGCTCTATCTGGCCTATCTGGACATTACCACATGACCGTTGCTTCCAAGGGCACAGCCTGGTCCACATCTCCATCTCTCAATCCCCACACATTCAGATCCATGTCCAAAGTCAAGTTAAACCATTTGACTTGACCGCCTCCAGCGGGACCCAACTCCAGGTTGGGCTCAGGCTCAGGTTGGGCTCTAACCTGGTTTGAATTTTGAATCTCAGTGGACAACAAATCCTAAGTGACCCCAGCTTTCTTTGAAAAACTACGACCTTCCTGTGGCCTTGGCTGTGGACAACGCCCATGAGATCCTTTGTTAATTCCAGGAATCTGCGGGATAATATGAAGGGTAGGCAACCCCAATGCCAACTTGAGACCCTTCACAATGGTAAACCTCGTTGTTCTCTGTTACCTGAGGACATTGTGTCTGGTCAGAGTATGTTGGTGGTGCAGGATAAAATCACCGCAGTCTCCATCTACAAACTCAGATTCACATCCCATCACAGCAGCGGGAATATGGGAAACAACTAATCATGAGTAATGGTGCTCACAAAAGTCACAAGTCACAAATATATCATCGGTTTCTCTCACGTCTCCAGGGAAGGAGATCTGGTGTCCTCACCAGGTCAAGCCCATGTGACCAACGCACCAATGTGGTTCACTATTCCTGTCCTCACCTTCACAGGTCTTATTTGCACGGAGTCCGGTGGATGAAGCTGATGCCTGAAACCCTGCGTTGCAGTTGCATTGGTAGGAACCCAGCGTATTGGTACAAGTTGCACTATGGTGACAGGGCGAGGATCCACACTCATCGATATCTGTGTAAACAGTGAAAACCCTTCACAATCGTAAACGTTGTTCTCCGTTACACGAGGACTCTGGTGTCTGGTCAGAGTATGTTGGTGGCGCAGGGACAAAATCAGCACAATAATCATCTACAAAACTGGAATTTAAATCCCACCACAGTGGCGGAAATTTGGAAAACATCTAATCATTGGTAGTGGAGCTTACAAAGATGAACAAGTTGTCGTGAAAACCCGTTGGATTTTCTCATGTCTCCAGGGAGGAAAATCTGGTGTCATCACAAGGTCGAGCTCATGTGACCAACGCGCCAATGTGGTTGACTCTTAAGAGTCCTCACCTTCACAGATCTTATTTGCACGGAGTCCGATGAACGAAGCTGATGCCTGAAACCCTGTGTTGCAGTCGCACTGGTAGGAACCCAGCGTGTTGGTACAAGTTGTATTATGGTGACAGGGCGAGGATCCACACTCATCGATATCTGTGTAAACAGTGACAATCGTTAACAACAAAAACACATTGTTTACTCGATGTTAATCGGGTGTGATCGCCAGGCCTGGTCTATGAAACCAGAACCTATGTGGTGACTGTTAAATACTGCAGGAAATGTCCTTGGAAGGTTATCCCGCTTTTTAAGAAAGGCAGGAGAGAGAAACCAGGGAATTTTATTTTGGAGTGACGTGAGTGACTACGTGAAGACCCGGTCCAGCACACATGTGTGACATTAGCGTTCATGCAGTGCACCCGCGACGAACGAGAGTTCAAGGCGCTCCCGCTACAATTTGAAAGTCGGGCCGACAGGTAAGTGTTTTACCGTGGTCGTGTGTTTTTATTTCTCTGTGGTCTGCTTTGTGTTCCAGAAAGAATGAACAAGACCAGAGGAAAGAAATCTGTAGCTCGCCCCCATTCGTTAAGGAGCATTCTTTGGAGGGGGGGCGAGAGGCGGCAGGATTAATTACCGAGCTGAGCCCAGTACCGCTAGTGCAGCCTGAGCAGCGGGCTGGAGGTACCTGCAGCCAGAACCGGGCGGTAGTATGCGACGATTCGGATGAAGATGCCTCACCGCTCGAGAGCGGCACAGGCAGCCGCCTAAGCCGAATGGAATGGCTTGTGGAGCAATTGCTCCAGCGAGATCTGCTGAGAGAGCAGCAGCAGATTCGCCAAGGGAGCTCAGGCACTCCCGCAGTGCCCTTTACGGCACTGGCCATTGCTTCACCTTCTACTGAAGGCAGCATTGGCGACCAGGTCTGGGCTGGTCAAGAAGCGGGGTCGCTGGCTGAAGATGGCCGGAGTACGCAGGGTGTACAGGATCAAGAAGAGCTGCTGGGTGTGGTCAACCGCTACGTGGCCATTCCACGAGCGGGTCAGCCTTTAGAACCGAAACTTGTAGCCAGCATTGACCACCTGTCCTCAAAAAGACGGGTGGTCAATGAGGCTCTTGAATTATATTCAGCCCCAGAAAATTGTACATCATTGAATGTACCAGCTGTAAACAGCCAAATTTTGGGACATTTGGGGCAGAATATCAGGAACCTGGAGTTGAAGCTCCAGAAAACCATAAAACTCCTGACAGCAGGAATAACTTCATATGCTCGGTCCATAGATGGTGGACATCACCACAAATCAGCAAGATACATTAGCTCTGCTGTGCACCACTCAATTCAAGATTTACAATTTACGGAAGGAAATCATCAAGCCTGCCCTCAACCCTAAGTTTGCAGGACTTTGCAAAACACCGGGTTCAGAACTTCCAATTCTGCTCTTTGGAAAGGACCTTCCAAAAAAGGTGAAAGACCTGGAGGAAAGGTCCAAGACCTTTGGTCTCATGAGGGCAGGTTTGGGACCGAGCAGACCTAACAAACCCAGGCGGCAGTACCCCACGGCGTCCAACAGTCGCCGACTACCATATGGGACGGGTGAAAGCTCGCGGTCCGCAACCATTCCCCATAGCCTTTTTTAGGCCAGGGCCCAGAGTGGACCCCATGGAAAATGCGCCACCCCCAACATCAACGTCAACAGCAGCCCTCTACAGCCCAGCAGACACCTCATCGTCCAGCGAAGAGGCAGAAGAAGCACCAGTAACCATGGAGGTAGGTGGGTCTGGTTCCTCTCAGCATATGAGCAGTAGGGGCTCTATACTAACAGGGGGGAGATTGCACTTGTTTTTGGATGCATGGGAATCCATCACTAATGACAAATATATACTCAGCAGCATTCATAGCTATAAAATTGACTTTGTTCATGAAAACATGCCACCAGTTCAGCATATACCCCAAAGGGTATTCACCCTCTCAGTCAAAGAGAAACAAGAGGGTCAAACTGAAGTGATGAGGCTACTAGCAAAAGGTGTCATTGAAAGAACAAAACATGAACCTTTGGAATATGTGTCTAATATTTTCACTAAAACTAAAAAAGATGGTGGATGTCGCTTGATCATTGACTTAACTTCTTTAAACAAATCTATTAAGTATATACATTTCAAGATGGAAACTTTTGAAACAGCCAGACAGTTGATTTCTAGAGGGTACTTTCTGGCAAGCATTGATTTAAAAGATGCCTACTACTCAGTACCCATACACAAGGAGCATCGTAAATACCTAAACTTTATCTGGATGAAACAGCTATGGCAATTTAAAGCCTTACTAAATGGGCTAAGGTTGTTCACAAAAATCTTAAAACCTGCCTTGGCATTATTGAGGAAACAAAAGCATATAGTCATGGCGTACGAAGACGACATTTTAATAGTAGGGAAAACCTTGGAGACAGCCATTTTGGCAGTAGCAGCCACCAAACGTTTGTTTGAAACTTTGGGGTTTGTCATACATCCAGATAAATCCAATTTGACACCGTCCACAACCATGGACTATCTTGGATTTACGAATGACACTATTCGCATGACTATAACTCTGCCGAAAGGGAAAGCATCAGTGTTGGCACAATCATGCAATGAACTAATGGTTAATCATCAGCCAACCATACGGCAGGTAGCTAGTGTCATTGGGAAAATGGTAGCAGCCTTTCCAGCTGGACAATTTGGGCCTCTGCACTATCAAAATTTACAAAGAGCAAAAGTGCATGCACTAAAGAAAAACTCAGGTCACTTTGACCGAGTTATGAATTTAACTGCTGAATCCATTCCAGAGTTACAATGGTGGACAAGGAACATTAGGCTTAGCTCCAGTCCCATAATAAGCACAAACCCAGTATTAACCATTCAAACGGATGCCAGTGCTTTGGGCTGGGGAGCAACTAACATGCAATCCAGCACTGGGGGCAGATGGACTAATTTTGAATCATCTTGCCTACAGACACGGGGTATTAATTACTTAGAAATGTTGGGTGCGTTTTATGGTTTAAAAGCATATTCATCTAATACGCTTCATGCACATGTCTGGTTGCAATTAGATAATACCATGATGGTGGCTTATATCAACCACATGGGTGGTGTAAAGTCGATATCATGTGACAATTTGGTCAACCTAATCTGGCAAAATACAGTGGCAGACACCAGGTCACGCAAATTTAATGATAACATCGAATGGATGTTAAATCCCAAAGTATTTGCTGAAATTACAAAGCAATATGGCACACCAGATATCAATCTATTTGCATCTAGGCTGAACCACCAGGTACCAATGTATGTCGCTTGGGAACCAGACCCTGAGGCAGCAGCCGTTGATGCATTCACGCTGCATTGGGGGAAAATGTTCTTCTATGCTTTTCCTCCCTTCTGACTCACCAGTCGGGTATTACGCAAGATTCAATTGGATTCCGCTTCAGGAATCTTGATAGTACCCGACTGGCCTACACAGCCATGGTTCCCAGTGGCCCTCGACATGGCTGTCGAAACACCGTTGGAATTCCCCAGCTGTCCACAATGATTAATCCATCCAATGTCAGGCATTAGTCACTCGTGCCATGACAGAGTCAATCTCCTGGTTTGCAGATTCTTAAACGACCTCTACTGGGCCTGGAACTGTCTGAGGACGCCATCAACATAATGACCGCATCCCACCGGGAGTCCACCAGGTGACAATACCTGACCAACATAAGGAAATGCTCCAAAACAGAAACTACCTACTCAACAGCTACAGCCACCTGTGTTGTGGAGTTCCTGGTTGGATTACAACGGGATGGACTCAGCTACAGCGCCATCAATACAGCCAGGAGTGCGTTGTCAGCTTATTTGGTTCCAGCAGCAGGACAACAGGCTTTGGGGTCCCATCCACTGGTGGTCAAACTCATGACCAAGGTACACTCAGATCTGGGATGTCAACATTGTGCTGACGTACCTTAAGGGATGGCCACCACCCAGGACACTCACGCTGGAACAACTTACCCTGAAATCAGTCATGCCCATGGCATTAGTGTCAGCACAAAGCGTACAGTCCCTCCACCTTCTGAGGCTGGACAGCATGACAGAGTCATTGGACTATCACATTCCATATTCAGGGTCTGGTCAAACAAACTAGACCAGGAACCACGCCTCCAGTCATGGAGTTCCGGGCATATTCATCTGACCCACGGCTGTGTGCCAAGACCCATCTCGCCATTTACATAGACACAACATACAACTTAAGAGGGAGAGAAAAAGCCTTATGGATAAGCCACAAGAAGCCCCATGGTCAGGTGATGAGCCAAACCATTTCAAGGTGGCTCAAGCAGGTGCTTAAGTCTGCGGGAGTCAACACTAATGTTTACAAATCTCACTCCACCAGGGCTGCATCCATGTCGGCGGCTAGACGAATGGACGTGCCTATGGACCATATTCTGGCCAGAGCAGGATGGTCCTCGGAAAGAACTTTCCAAAGGTTTTATAGTAAGCCGCTGGCAGAACCTGCTCCATTTGCAGACAGAATTTTAGAGTCTGCAGATAATATTTAATTTAAGCCCTGGGGAGCTCTCTGTTTTTTGTTGTTATTAATAAACCTTTTTTGTTCACAAACAGGTTATTGTTGATTGTGATAACATACTTCCTCCCTCAAAGGTCTTCAGACAGTGAGTGAAACATGAGCTGGTACACGGTTCGGAATCACAGAGCTTTGAAGTCTTCACGTAGTCACTCACGTGACTCCGAAATAAAAGAGTAAGATTAAATGAGAACTTACCAGTTCGAAGTTTGATCTGTATTTTATGAGGAGTCAATTATAAAAGATGAGATAGCCCCACATTTGGATAGCAGTAACAGGATCAGTCCGGGTCAGCATGGATTTACGAGGGGGAAATCATGCTTGGCTAATCTTCTGCAATTTTTTGAAGATGTAACTAGGAAAATGGACAAGGGAGAGCCAGTGGATGTAGTGTACCTGGACTTTCAGAAACCATTTGATTAGATCCCACATAGGAGATTAGTGGGCAAAATTAGCGCACATGGTATTGGGGGTAGAGTGCTGACACGGACAGAGAAGTGGTTGGCAGACAGAAACAAAGAGTAGGGATTAACGGGTCCCTTTCAGAATGGCAGGCAGTGACTAGTGGGGTACTACAAGGCTCGGAGCTGGGACTTCAGCTATTTACAATATACATCAATGATTAAGATGAAGGGATTCAAAGTAACATTAGTAAATTTGCAGATGACACAAAGCTGGATGGCAGTGTGAACTGTGAGGAGGATGCTATGAGAATGCAGGGTGACTTGGACAGGTTGGGGGAGTGGGCAGATGCACGGCAGATGAGGTTTAATGCAAATGAATGTGAGGTTATCCACTTTGGTAGTAAAAACAGGAAGGCAGATTACTATCTAAATAGCGTCGTTGGGAAAAGGGGAAGTACAACGGGATCTGGGGGTCCTTGTTCATCACTCTATGTAAGTAAGCATGCAGGTGCAGCAGGCAGTGAAGAAAGTGAATGGCATGTTGGCCTTTATAACAAGAGGAGTCAAGTATAGGAGAGGAGAGGTCCTTCTGCAGTTGTACAGAGCCCTAGTGAGACCACACCTGTGTGCAGTTTTGGTCCCCTAATTTGAGAAAGGACATTCTTGCTATTAAGGGAGTGCAGCGTAGGTTTACAAGGTTAATTCCCGGGATGGCGGGACTGTCATATCCTGAGAGAATGGAGCAGCTGGGCTTGTACACTCTGGAGTTTAGAAGGAACAGAGAGGGGATCTCATTGAAATGTAAGACTGTTAAGGGTTTGGACACGCTAGAGGCAGGAAACATGGTCCCGATGTTGGGGTAGTCCAGAACCAGGGGCGACAGTTTAAGAATAAGAGTAAGCCGTTTAGAACGGAGACGAGGAGAAACTTTTTTTCACAGAGAGTGGTGAGTCTGTGGAATTCTCTGCCTCAGAGGGTGATGGAGGCAGGTTCTCTGGATGCTTTCAAGAGAGCTAGATAGGGCTCTTAAAAATAGCGGAGTCAGGGAATATGGGGAGAAGGCAGGAACAGGGTACTGATTGGGGATGATTAGCCATGATCACATTGAATGGCGGTGCTAGCTCGAAGGGCCGAATGACCTACTCCTGCACCTATTGTCTATTGAAGTCAGTCGATTACTTGCCTTGGTTGCTCCAACAGCTGCTTCCAGACATTTTTACCTTTACCAGCAAATAGGACAAGGACTTCAGGCACTGGGAACACCACCACCCACAGGTTCCCCTCCAAGTCATTCACAACCCTATTTGGCAATACTTTGCCGGTCCTACATCATTACTGGGTCTAAATCATGGACCTCACCTTGTGAGCAACTAATATTCTGTTCCTTGAGCAGAGAAACAACCAGTTCCTCACCACCAGCACACTCGCTGCTCTGGCTGAACCCATGGTTTGTGGGCCTGTACTTGTTGGAGTTTAGATGGGTGATGGAGGCATCTCACTGAAAATTACTGAAGAATGAAAGGCCTGGATGGAAAGAATGTGGGGAGGCTGTTTCTACTAGTGGCCAAGTCTTCGAGTTTTTTTAAAGCGGAGATTGATAGGTCCTTCATTAATACAGGTGTCAGGGGTTACGGGGAGAAGGCAAGAGAATGGGGTTGAGAGAGAAAGATGGATCATCATGACTGAATAGTGGTGTAGATTCGATGGGCCAAATGGTCTAATTCTGCCTCCATGTCTTTGAACTGAGCACAAGCTACACCTTTCTGTCCATGGGATAAATTGAGCTATTCTTGTTTGTTCTATTTGGACCCACTCCATCAACTCTTCCTCCCACGCATCGATTGCTGCACTGGTGCACTCTCCAGCACGTGACAGAGGTGAGAAACGTCTCATTTTGTTGCTGCATGTTTCCATGGCTATCTCGCCATCAAGAGAACCTTGTCTGACGCTGCCCTCCATTTCTGGATCTGTCCTGCTTTTACCAGAGGGGGGAGGCAACTTGCATCTTACACCTGTAGCCTCGATGTGCCAGTCGGCAGCATGTACCCAAGGACGTGTGGGGAGAGGTGTAGGTACTGACGGACACAACCAGGGGGAGGTGATGCCCATTGATGTTTGGTGCAGGAAGGAACTGCAGATGCTGGTTTAAACCAAAGACAGACACAAATGCTGGAGTAACTCAGCGGGACAGGCAGCATCTCTGGAGAGAAGGAATGGGTGACGTTTCGGGTCGAGACCATTCTTCAGTCTCGTTAGAGGAAAGGGAAACGAGAGATATAGACGATGATGTAGGCAGATAAAAAATCATGAAAGATATGCAAAAAAGTTACGATGATAAAAGAAACAGGCCATTGTTCGCTGTTTGTTGGGTGAGAACGAGGAGTTGGTGATGTTTAGTAGTGAGCTGAGTTTAGGCTGGAGCTTGGGACAGGAGTGACCACGGCAACTGGCACTGCTGACCCGATGGGACATGTTCCTCAGCATGACACGGTCTCCATCCAAGGAACCTGGCTGGTCCATAAACTCATCTCCCAATCTCTAATATATTTAGAATGAAAAGTAAGAAAAGGGCCTATTTTGGATTGATTGAACCCAGCTGACACAACACACCGCCACCCTCTGCTATTTCTTTTGGAATTTGCACAATGCAGCTGCCAGGACATTATTCCTTAATTTCAGGGATCGGCAAAACAATCCTGGAGCATTCCCAATTTGAGATCTATTCTCCACTTCATGGAGATGTGAAAACCTAATCCTCACAGATCTTCCCTGCACCAAGCCCAGTGGTCGCAGCTGTGGCCAGAAACCATGTGTTGCAGTTGCACTGGAAGGAACTCACAATGTTGTCACAAGTCACGTCACGGTGACACGGCGAAGACGCACACTCATTGATATCCGTGGAAACAGAGAAACCCTTCACAATCATAGACGTTCTTTAGACTTCTTAGACTTTTAGAGACACAGCGCAGAAACAGGCCCTTCGGCCCACTGAGTGCGTGCCGTATACTACCACTACAATACTCAAAAGGGACAATCACAATTTTACCGAAACCAATTAACCAACAAACCTGTATGTCTAAGAAGCGTGGGAGAAAACCGGTGCACCCGGAGAAAACCCGCGCGGTCATGGGAGGAACGTGCAAACTCCATACACTCAGCACCCAGAGTCCATCGCTGCACCACTTTGCCACTGCGATGTTCTCTGTTACACAAGGACTCTGGTGTCTGAGTGTGTTGGTGGTGCAGGGATAAAATCACAATAGTCATCTGCAAAACTGGAATTCAAATCCCTCTACTGCAGCGGGAATTTAGAAAAATAATCATCAGTGAGAGCACTCACAAAATGTCATGAAAACCCAATGGTTTCTCTAATCCCCTCCCTAGAAGGAAATCCGCTAATGTAACCAGCTCCAGCCGACATGATCAGAGTACCAATCTCTCTTAAAGTCCTCACCTTCACAGGTCTTATTTGCATGGAGTCCGGTGGACGAAGCTGATGCATGAAACCCTGCGTTGCAGTTGCACTGGTAGGAACCCAGCGTGTTGTTACAAGTTGCACTATGGTGACAGGGCGAGGATCCACACTCATCGATATCTGTGTAAACAGTGAAAACCATTCACAACCGTAAACGTTGTTCTCTGATACACGAGGTCTCTGGTGTCTGGTCAGAATATGTTGGTGGCGCAAGGATAAAATCAGAACAATAATCATCTACAAAACTGGAATTTAAATCCCACCACAGTGGCGGAAATTTGGAAAACAACTCATCTTCGGTAGTGGTGCTCACAAAGATGAACAAGTTGTCGTGAAAACCCGTTGGATTTTCTCATGTGTCCAGGGAGAAAAATCTGGTGTCATCACAAGGTCGAGCCCACGTGACCTACGCACCAATGTGGTTGACTCTTAGAGTCCTCACCTTCACAGATCTTATTTGCACCGAGTCCGGTGGACGAAGCTGATGCCTGAAACCCTGCGTTGCAGTCGCACTGGTAGGAACCCAGCGTGTTGGTACAAGTTGCGTTATGGTGACAGGGCGAGGATTCACACTCATCGATATCTGTGTAAACAGTGACAATTGTTAACCTGGTGAGATCACTAGGACTGGTCTCTGTGACCATAAACACCGATGTGGTGACTCTATAATGCCGCAGGAAATATCCTTGGAAGTCAGACAATTACTTGCCTTGGTTGCTCCAACAGCTCCTTCCAAACCTGTGACCATTATCATCGGAGGAAAAGGTCTTCAGGCACAGGGAACACCACCACCCAGAGGTTCTCCTACAAATCATTCACAACCCTGATTTGGAAACACTTTGCTGATCCTTTGTCATTACTGGGTCGAAATCATGGACCTCACCTTGTGAGCAACTAATATTCTGTTCCTTGAGCAGAGACACAACCAGTTCCTCGCCACCAACACACTCGCTGCTCTGGCTGAACTCATTCTCACATTCAACAACTTGTCCCACAACTGAGCACAGGCTACACCTGCACCTTCACTGAGACAGATGGAGCAGTCCTTCTTTCAGTCTCTCCCCCTCAACTCTTTCCCCATGGCTGCACACGTGCTGTTCTCCGCACGTTACAGAAAGTGGACATTTTCAATTTGTTTTGCTCCAGTTTCCCTGGTGATCTGTAGAAACAAGGAACTGCAGTTGCTGGTTTAAAAAAGACAGAAAGTGCGGTTGTAACTCAACGGGTCAGGTAGCATCTCTTGAGACCCGCCACGATCGTCCAGCACTTTGTGTCTACTTCCACGGTGATCTCAACCTTCTCCCAGTCCTTCTCAAGAATTCCCCTTCACATCTGGATCTCAGGAGAGAAGCCACTCACATATATCCTTTGTAATCTATAAATCTCCACAGCTTCCTTTACCTTAAAGTGTAGAAAGGAACTGCAGATGGTGGTTTACACCAAAGTTAGACACAAAATGCAGGAGTAACTCAACGGGACCTCAATGCTGGAGTAACTCAACGGGGTTCAGCACAGGCCCCCCCTTCCCACACCGGGACATCAGTCCAGGGCAAAGACTGGGGTTAGGCGGCAGCCGACTACCTGCCTCTGGGACAGATGTTCTTGGCGAACAGTGACTTGGTGAACAAGTGACGGCCGTAATCCCACTGCATCGTAATCACTGGGCATCGGCAGGACAGACGGAGAGAATGGGCAGCGTGCAGTGGTGCAGGGAGCATGGGGGGTGGGAGGGATGGGGTCCAACACACGAGTTGTTCAGAGATTTCTCAATGCAGTGACCTTGTCATTATGCTCTCGTTGATGGAATCTGCAGGGCAATCGTGGAGATGGACACAAAATGCTGGAGTAACTCAGCAGGACAGGCAGCATCTCTGGGGAGAAGGAATGGGTGACGTTTCGGGTCGAGACCCTTCTTCCCACTCCAACACCGAGTAGACATGTATACTGTGCCTGGCGGAAATCCAAGGTCCTCACCCTCACAAGTGGTCTTGCCACTGGAATCGGTGGTCAGAGAAGAATTGAAGCCCGCCCTGCAGATGCAAGAGAAGGAACCGTTCGTGTTCTGACAAGCTGCGTCACGGCCACACGGAGACGAAGCACATTCGTTGATATCTGTGCAAACAGGAGACATCGTTTACAAGAGGTAAATATCCTCCACGGCTCCGCACGAGGGCTGCAAGTGAGAACGTGACCTTGGACCCTGTGTGAGCTGGGGATCGCAAAGTGGAATTGTATTAAAAGGAAATGTGGAGAAAAAAGGAACGGGGTACGGATTTTGGATGACCAGCCATGATCATATTGAAAGTGGTGCTGGCTCGAAAGGCCGAATGGCCTACTCCTGCACCTTCGATTTTCTAATGATCTTGCCAGCTGGAGCTGCCAACTCTGGTCAGACCAGTTCCTGGGCGATGCATCACATGGTCCCCTGTTTTCAAGGGACCAGCCTGGTCAATATATTCATTCCCCAGTCTCTACATGATTCAGAATAATCGGCCAAATCTGTCACATGGAACAAATAAAAAAGCCAATGTTTGACCCCCAGCACCACCCCACAATGATGCTCAGTGAGGTTTGTTCAGAGGAGTTCATTCTCAAATTCCAGGAATCTGCCGAACATTCCTGTGGGATTGACAATCGTAACAGATGATGGCGATTTATTCTCTGTTTCTTGCTTATACAGGGCGGCACGGTGGCGCAGCGGTAGAGTTACTGCCTTACAGCGCCAGGGACTCGGGTTCGGTCCTGATTACCGGTGCTGTTTATAGGTTAATTGGCTTTGTATAATTGTGAACATTCCCTAGTGTGTGTAGGATAGTGTTAGTGTTCGGGGACAGCTGGTCGGCGCGGACTGGGTGGGTAGAAAGGCCTGTTCCTGCACTGTATCTCTACACTAATCTATAGGTCCCAACCTTCACAGTCCTCTGCACCGATGCCAGTGGTCGCAGCTGATGCATGAAACCCTGCGACGCAGTTGCACTGGTAGGAACCCGGCGTGTTGTCACAAAGCGTGTTTTTGCCACAGGGTGCGAATTTGCATTCGTCAATATCTGTGGGAACAGTGAAAACCCTTCACATTAGTAACACAGTTTGCTCCCTGTTGCACTCTCTAAATATGTTGATAGGATGGAGCAGCTGGGCTTGTATAGTCCGGAATTTAGAAGGATGAGAGGGGATCTTATTGAAACATATAAGATTATTAAGAGTTTGGACAAGCTAGAGGCAGGAAACATGTTCCCGATGTTGGGGGAGTCCAGAACCAGGGGCCACAGTTTAAGAATAAGGGGTAGACCATTTAGAACGGAGATGAGGAAAAACTTTTTCACAGAGGGTTGTGAATGTGTGGAATTCTCTGCCTCAGGCCAATTCTCTGGATGCTTTCAAGAGAGAGTTAGATAGAGCTCTTAAAGATAGCAGAGTCAAGGGATATGGCGAGAAGACAGGAATGGTGTACTGATTGTGGATAATCAGCCATGATCACAGTGAATGGCGGTGCTGGGTCGACGGGCCGAATGGCCTACTCCTGCACCTATTGTCTGTTGTCTGGATGCAGCAACACACGGGCATGTGCCTTAAACACAGAGCAGACCCTCGTTGGAACAAAGGATTAAGTGAAAGGTTGAGGGAGAAAGACAGGTGGATGGAGTTAAGGAACAGATCTTCCTGGATCAAATGGAATTTTCGATAGTCAGATATCCAGCAAATATTTCACTGCGTCTCCTATAGTTCTCCAACTGTCTCTCTCTCTTTCTCTGTATCCAATAACCACCAACAATTTTACTAACAGCATTTTTTTTTTAATTTGCAAACTAATTCTTAGGCCAGGCTCAAACCCTTAAACTGCTGTAATGGAATACAATTTTGCGTTTGTTGGGAGTAATTCAGAAAGTTTAAAAGTAAATGAATTTTTCCAGCAAACAATAATGTATCAATGTTTCACTTAACAAATGATGTCAACATGCTGACTCTACTTGCAGAACAGATAAAATATTTGAAGTCGCAAGATGATGAGCATGAATGTCACTACCGGCCTGTCGTGTAAATGACGGCCAAGTGGACAGGCCCTAAAGTACTCACCTGCACAGACCTTCCCTCCACTGTTGCCTGCCAATTCCTGAAACCCTGCGCTGCATTTGCACTCATAGGAGCCCTCGGTGTTTGTACAAGTTGCTTTATCAACACAGGGTGAGGATTTGCATTCATCGATATCTGTGGGAACAATGAAAAACATTCACAGTGGTAATCCCAGTTGGCTCCCTGTTACATGAGCACTCGGAGACCCCGGATGTAGCGTAAACACAGAGTAGACACTCGTTGTAACAGAGGATCAGCGGCGTTTCTTGAGAAGGGCATGAAGGGTTGAGGAAGAAAGACAGGTGGATGGAGTTAAGGAACAGATTTTCCTGCATCAAATGAAATTTTCGATAGTCAGATATCCAGCAAGTATTTCACTGCGTCTTCTATAGTTCTCCAACTGTCTCTCTCTCTTTCTCTGTATCCAATAACCACCAACAATTTTACTAACAGCATTAAAAAAAAAAGTGCAAACAAATTCTTAAGCCAAGCTCAAACCCTCAAACTGCAATAATGGAATACAATTTTGTGTTTGTTGGGAGTAATTCAGAAAGTTCAAAAGTAAATGAATTTTTCCAGCAAACAATAATGTTTTCAATGTTTCACTTAACAAATGATGTCAATACGCTGACTCTACTTGCAGAACAGATAAAATATTTGAAGTCGCAAGATGACGCACGCGACCGTCATTACCGGCCAGTCGTGTAAATGACGGCCAAGTTGGACAGGCCCCCAAGTCCTCACCTGCACAGACCTTCCCTTTACTGTTGCCAGCCAATTCCTGAAACCCTGCACTGCATTTGCACTCATAGGAGCCCTCTGTGTTGGTACATGTTGCTCTATCAACACAGGGTGAGGATTTGCATTCATCGATATCTGTGGGAACAATGAAAACCATTCACAGTGGTAAACCCAGTGGGCTCCCTGTTACATGAGCACTCTGTGAGCCCGGATGTAGAGTAAACACAGCGCAGACACTCGTTGGAACAGAGGATCAAGCGGCGTTTCTTGAGAAGGGCATGAAGGGTTGAGGAAGGAAGACAGATGGATGGAGTTAAGGAATAGATCTTCCTGGATCAAATGGAATTGAGGAACCAAATGGTCTTGGATAAGCCAGAAGCTGATTGCCCTCGATCACATTGGATGGGAAGCTGTCTGTCGGTAAGAGTGGACAGGTTGAGCAGTAAACCTGTTGGGGCGGTGCATCGGCCAGCCCCTTCACTGAGTGGATAATGTTGGTCTGTGTGGGAATGGGGATCCAGGTGAGGAATAGCAATGTCGACAGCCGGACATACCAACCCGTTCAGATACGTCCCTGGATGATGCATTTCACTATCTCCAGTTTCCAAGGGACCTGCCTGGTTCATAAACACATTCCCCAATTTCTGAAATGTTCAGAACCAATGATCAGATGCATCAAAAGGAATAAAAGAAAACAGCTTTTTTAAAGAAGGAACTGCAGATGCTGGAGAATCGAGGGTACACAAAAAGCTGGAGAAACTCAGCGGGTGCAGCAGCATCTAAGGAGCGAAGGAGATAGGCGACGTTTCGGGTCGAGACCCTTCTTCAGCCTTGGAAAACTGGAGATAGTGAAATGCATCATCAGGGACGTATCTGAACGGGTTGGTATGTCCGGCTGTCGACATTGCTATTCCTCACCTGGATCCCATTCCCACACAGACCAACATTAGAAAACAGCTAACATTTTTCACACCCTGGTTTGCCAGTGGGATTTGTTGATGGAAGTGGCCGTGCGATTGATCTTTATTTTTGGGAATCTGCGGGATAAAACGTGTAGGAGGGAACTGCAGATGCTGGTTTACTCCACTGATAGACACAAAATACTGGAGTCATTCAACAGGACAGACAGCGTCTCTGGAGAGAAGGAATGGATGGCGTTTTATGTCGACTCCTTTTTAAGACTGAGAGTCAGGGGAAAGGGAAATATGTTCTTTAATTCCAGAAATCTGCAGGACAGTCCTGGAGGATTAACATCCTCAACCCCGATCCGACATTTATTCTCTTTTTCATGGCGACGTAAAGGTCTTACCTACACAATCCGTCCCTGCACTGTCCGCAGGAGGTAATTGGAACCCTGCGTTGCAGCTGCACTGGTAGGAACCCACCGTGTTGGTACAGGTCATGCGTTGCCCACATGGATTGTAGACACACTCATCGATATCTGCATGAACAGAGAAAATCCTTCACAATAACACGGACACGCGGAGTCTAATGCCCGCTGATTGCACGTAGACACTCGATTGATAACATTAGCAGAGTGCAATCTACAGCGGCAAATTCCAATTCCACCAGAGCATTTGGCATTAAGAAAACGGTGCTCACAAAAATGAACAAGTTATCATTAAAACCCACCCATTTCCCATATGCCCTCCAAGGAGGGTATCCTGGCCTGCTGGTCACCCGACCACCAGTGAGTTTGGCTTTAAAATGCCCCAGGAAGTCACCGGTCGCTATCCAAGGCCACCTCAGCAGCACCTTCCAAACCTGTGAACTCCGAGCTGCGGATGGTGTTCTGGTCCGTCCCAACGTCAGAGTTTCGTTCATCCCGACGAGAGGGCTAGTACATCGGGCCGTCCGTAGCAGCCACTGTGGAGGGTTCAAGGCCCCGTCCACGGGTGAACAAATGGAGGAAGATTGACTGAACTTTATCGCCTTCCGTCACGGTGAGGAATGTTGGTTCCACTTTGATGGATGTTTATGTTAAACTCTATCGTGTAATGTGTTCTTTTTACTTGTATGGCTATATGGTAACTCAAATATCACTGTACCTTAATTGGTGCATGTGACAATCAATGTGAACTAAAACTTGAACTGTCAAGGTCAAGGGCTTTGTGTGCATGGGACCACCATCTACAGATGCCCCTCCAAGGCCTGAGGTGGAAATATTTTGTCGTTCCCTCCTCAGTAGTGGATCGAACTCCTGAAACTCCCTCCCCACAGCGGGAGCATCCTCGTGAGAAGGTCTGCAGCAGTTTAAGATGGCAGCTCACCATCAACTTCAAGAGCAAGTAGGGATGGGCATTGAACACTGTCCTTGGCGACAAGCCCCAGAGACAGAAACATGCCTGGTAAAAACGACACCAACATGCTGAATGCACAAAGAAGAACAATGGGCGAGGGGTGGAAGGTGTCATGGTGGGATGTTGATGGGATTCTCTGAGCATCAGGTGTCAATGCTGGTGGAGGTTGCAAATGTCTTGTCACTGGTTTGTGATTAGAACTTACTCAGGACCGCTTCACTTCCCAGTCTCCAGGGTATTTACAATCATTGACCAAATCTTCAATCTGAACAAAACAAATAGTGAGATTCTGTCTGAGCAGTGCCAGGGGATAATCTAGAATTCCAGGAATCTGCCTGTGGGAGTGACCATCACAAACAGTAGCTGGGGATTTATTCGCTGTTTAGTTTAGTTTAGAGATACAGCGCGGAACTACCTCGCCGGAGCCTCAACTACCGACCCGCGTCGACCAGCGATCCCCGCTCGTGAACACTAACCTACACACACGAGGGACAATTTTTACATTTACCAAGCCAATTAACCTACAAACCTGACTTATTTTGAATGTGGGAGGAAACCGGAGATCTTGGAGAAAACCCACGCAGGCCATGGGGAGAACGTACAAACTCCGTACAGACAGCACCCGTAGTCAGGATGGAACTCGTGTTTCCGGCGCTGTCAGGCAGCAGCTCTACCGCTGCGCCACCGTGCCACATTGCTGACAAGCTTTCTTGCTGACATGACATCCCTTACCTTCACACATCAGTCCTCTTTTGCCGGCAGGACTAGCTGGTTCCTGAAACCCTGAGTTGCAGGTACACTCGTAGGAACCATTTGTGTTGAGACAGGTTGCATTAACGTGACAGGGTGAGGAATTGCATTCGTCGATATCTGTGTGAACAATGAAAACCCTTCACAATCGTAAACCCAGTTACGCCAGCAATCTGTGACCCTGGATGAAGCAACACATCAGCATGGAGTCATAGAGTGATACAGTGTGGAAACAGGCCCTTCGGCCCAACTGGCCCACACTGGCCAACATGTCCCAGCTGCCTGCGTTTGGTTCATAACCCTCCAAACATGTCCTATCCATGTACCTGTCTAGCTGTTTCTTAAATGTTGGGATAGTCCCAGCCTCAACTACCTCTTCTGGCAGCTTGTTCAAACACCCACCACTCTTTGTGGGAAAAAGTTACCCCTCATGTTCCTATTAAATATTTTCCCCATCACCTTGAACTGCTGCCCTCTGGTGGCATGTGGCGTAAACACGGAGAAGAGTGTCATTGGAGTGGAGGATCGAGTATCTGTAGAGGCCAAGGACAGAATGGTCAGTGTGGGAATGGCGCTGGAAGTTAAATTAGCTCGCATTGGCCGACCGAGCGCAAATGTTCAGCGAAACACTGAATGCCTGGTCTAAGCTTGGATGCAGGTGGGAGGGCTTTGATTGGCAAATCATAGGACAAAGGCCAGGGAGAAAAACACAAAAGGGAGCCAGATACGGGGGGAAGAAGTGTGGAATGTGAACCCAGCGGAAGGAATAAAGATGGAAAAGGATGGGGGGGGGGGGGGGGGAGAGAGAGAGAAAGTGAGAAGGAGAGGGAGAATGAGAGAGGTAGAGGGAGAGAGGGAGAGGGATAATGAGAAAGGAAGAGGGAGAGGGGGAGAGAGGGAGAGGAAGAGGGAGAGAGGAAGGAGTGGGAGAGAGGGAGAGGGAGAGGGGGAATGAGAGGGAGGAATGAGAGGAAAGGGATGGGAGGAAGCAAAGTGAGAGAAAGAGTGAGGGGAAGAGAGACAGAAAGAGGGGGGGGAGAAAGAGAGGGGAGAGAAAGAGATGGGGAGAGAAAGAGAGGGGGAGAGAAAGAGAGAGAGAGGGAGAGGGGGAGAGAGGGAGAGGGGGAGCAAAAGGAGGGGGAGAGGGATAAGGAAAGGGAGATGGAAAGGGAGATGGCGAGGGAGAGGAAGAGAAAAAAAAAACATCCAGCACCTTCTCACGTTCCCACAGAAGATGAGGGGCTGCTTCACTTTTTGGAGCGTTTCTCCAGCATTTTTGTCTAGCAACAAATTTTGCACATATTTATACACATGTATACTTTACAAGCATTGGAAACACACCAGTGTGCGGACACACACACGTTCATACAATTCATTAATCTGACTGCTTTCCCCCACTATAATCTCAGGCAAACAGTAGTCACGTGAGACAATTCAACACTCACCTACACACTGGGTTTTGTCATTTGGATCAACTTGATGACCTGCTGGACATGTTTTACTCTGGGATAGAACGACCGTGATTCTCTGGGAACAGACATTGCAGAAGGAATAATCTGAGCTTGGAGCTCAGAGAAAATGACAACCACCATGGATGTGAGTCTGGCCAGTCCAACGCGCATGGGGAGTATTTAAATCGAAGCTGTGGGTCTTGTGATTTAGTGTAATAAATAATTAGTTGAAATAGTGAATTAAATGTGCCGTTATTTCATATTAATTATGTGCCGGCATGTGTGGGTGACTTAGGTACTAAATAGCATGCAACAAAATCTTTCCACTGTACCTCGGTAAATGTGGCCATAAACTGAACTAAAGTAATCTGTATAATTAAAAGTGTCATCTTGACCACTTCCTGTCTGCGCTGTATATTGATCTTAGAACAAACGCCACCATATAGCGCTATGAGTTTCGGCCATCTTACTCACAGTCCTCCTCTGCTGAGCAGGCCCTGAGGAATTTTCCCATTGATGAAAAATAAAAAAATGATGGATGGTTTCAAAATCCCTGAGATCCTCTCGCCTGTCAATCACTGCGATGAAGGTAACAAACCTTGCGGAGGAGGGGGGGGGGGGGGGGGGGGGGGGGGGGGGGGGGGGTTGATAGGACTATAAAGCCCCGGATGCCTGGACATGACTCAGTCACTCTGCAAGATCATGAGGGAGAGGCAACGACTCTCAGTCTTAGCTGTGAATTAACTGAACTGTGAGTTTGCAAAGTACTTGCAATAAATGATTTGTTAGCCCTTAATGAAAATGAAATGAGTTGTTTGGCCTGCCCTGTGCTAAAAACTGCAATGGCAATGGAAATTAAAATGCAATCAGCTGTTTGGCCTGCCCTGTGCTTGAAACTGCAATGGCAATGGAAGTGGAATGAAAATGCAATGAGCTGTTTGCCCTGCCCTGTGCTTGAAACTGCAATGGCAAAGGAAATTAAATGAAAATACAATCAGCTGTTTGGAACGCCCTGTGTTTGAAACGCAATGGCAATTTAAATTAAATGAAAATGCAATGACCTGTTTGGCCTGCCCTACGTTTGAAACTGCAATGGCAATGGAAGTGAAATGAAAATGCAATGAGCTGTTCGCACTATATAGAACGCCTATATATTCTGCACTTGGTATCAAGGGGGGACTTTGTGTAGGGGAGGCTCACTGAGAGGACAAAGAGGAACCCGATGACGGTGGGGATGGGGGGGGGGGGGGGGGGGTGACGTCGGGTCCCGACAGGTATATACATTTCTTCTGCACCCTCTCCAAAACCTCCACATCCTTCCTGTAATGTGGTCTGCAATACTCCAAATTCAGGGTAACCAACGTCTAATCGAACTAAAACATAATGTCCTTATTCCTAGCTCCTGACCTAGAAGAGTAAAGTGGGAGAGAACGAGAAGGGGAGAGAAAGAGAAAAAGAGAGAAAGAGAGGAGGAAAGAGAGGGGGGGAGAAAGAGAGAGAGGGAGAGGACGAGAGAAAGGGGGAGAGAAAGAGAGGGGGAGAGAAAGAGAGGGGGAGAGAAAGAGAGGGGAGGGAGATGGAGAGGGAGAAAGAAAAAAAGAAACCATCCAGCACCTTCTCACTTTCCCACACAAGATGAGGAACTGCTCCCCCACATGGAGTCGCACCTTCTTGTCACCATTGTCATTCACAGTAAATAAACCTTTCCTCATGGGTTCATCCGACCACAAGTGTGTGGGTGCAGTCATTGACGGCCTGGCCTCTTCCCCTGATGCCACAATCAGAAAACTACAAAAGGAGTAGCGGGCAGGTTATCTGAGAGAATAGATCTTTTCGGAAACTCCAGGGTTTAATTTAGTGATACTGTGTGGAAACCTGCCCATCATTGGACATTCATTAGATCTTGGGCAGAGGCATTAAAGATTTTAAGGAAGCCAGTTAGTGGATGATGTCTAGAAATGTGGTACAAATGTCCATGGGTAGGAATTGCATTGAACAATGTTATTGTCTTGGTTTTAAACTCCACATGCAACAATGTGGATGATTTCCTACAGCCTTCTTTCTACAGACTCAGCTACAGTTGGGCTGGCCATCAAAGGCCATCAATGGTAGTAATGTTCTCATCTGCCGAGCTAGCAAATAATAAACTAGATGGTACATATCAAGCATACGGATATGCTGGGAATGGAGGGATATGGTTATGTGCTGGCAGGTCAGAGTTGGTCTTGGCATCAAGTTCGGCACATTCATTATGGGCCGAAGGGCCTGTTCCTGTGCAGTACAGTTCTATTTCTTATCTATACCAAAATGATGTTTAAATATTGAGAAGTTGGGGCGAAGGGGAAGTAGAAATAGATGACCACAACCGATGATAGTTACTTCGTCACTGAATTGAGGATGGAAAAGGGAACAAAGAGAAGACGTCCCCTGTTAACCCAACCCTGTTCAATGAACTCAGTAACGTCAGAGTCCTGAGTAGGGGTCCATCAACACAATTTTCAGAAGAGAGTTTCTCCAGAATTTTTGTCTAGCAACAAATTTTGCACATATTTATACACATGCATACTTTAGAAGCATTGGAAACACACCAGTGCGCACACACACACACACACGTTCATACAATTCATTAATCTGACTGCTTTCCCCCACTTTAATCTCAGGCAAACAGTAGTCACGTGAGACAATTCAACACTCACCTATACACTGGGTTTTGTCATTTGGATCAACTTGATGACCTGCCGGACATGTTTTACTCTGCGATTGAATGACTGTGAAAATCTGTGAACAGTCATTGCAGAAGGACTACTCTGAGCTTGGAGCTCAGAGAAAATGACAACCACCATGGATGTAAGTCTGGCCAGTCCACCTCGCATGGGGAGTAATTAAATCCAAGCTGCAGGTCTTGTGATTTAGTGTAATAAATAATTAGTTGAAATAGTGCCGTTATTGAAATAGTGAAATTAAATGTGCCGTTATTGCATATTAATTATGTGCCGGCAAGTGTGGGTGACTTAGGTACTAATTAGCACGCAACAAAATCTTTCCACTGTACCTCAGTAAATTTGGCCATAAACTGAACTAAAGTAATCTATATAATTCAAAGTGTCATCTTGACCACTTCCTGTCTGCGCTGTATATAGATCTTAGAACAAACGCCACCATATAGCGCTATGATTTTTGGCCATCTTACTCACAGTCCTCCTCTGCTGTGCAGGCCCTGAGGAATTTTCCCATGGATGAACAAAAAAAAAAATTATGAATGTTTTCAAAATCCCTGAGATCTTCTCGCCTGTCAATCACTGCGATGAAGGTAACAACCCTTGCGGGGGGGGGAGTTGTTCAGACTATAAAGCCCCGGATGCCTGGACGTGACTCGGTCACTCTGCAAGATCATGAGGGAGAGGCAATGCCTCTCAGTCTAAGCTGTGAATTAACTGAACTGTGAGTTTGCAAAGTACTTGCAATAAATGATTTGTTAGCCCTTAATGAAAATGAAATGAGTTTGGCCTGCCCTGTGCTAAAAGCTGCAATGGCAATGGAAATGAAAATGAAATCAGCGGTTTTGGCCTGCCCTGTGCTTGAAACTGCAATGGAAATGGAAATGAAAATGAAATGAGCTGTTCAGCCTGCCCTGTGCTTGAAACTGCAATGGAAATGGAAATGAAAATGCAATGAGCTGTTTGGCCTACCCTGTGCTTGAAACTGCAATGGAAATGGAAATGCAATAAAAATGCAATGAGCTGTATGGCCTGCCCTGTGCTTGAAATTGAAATGGAAATGAAATGAAATGAGATGTTTGGCCTGCCTGAAACCACAAATTTCGACCTACAAAGCCCCTATTAGCCGAGAAACCAGTCCCTTTTGCCCAAAATGCCCGTATTAGCACAGGAGGAGCATTTTGGCCCAAAAGGCCTGTGCCAGAGCAGGAAAAGTACTGAAAATGTGTTTTTCACTGAGATTTCATTTTAAAAGAGCCCCTTCGTCCCATCAGGCCAGTACTAGCTCAGGAGGAGTCCTTTCGGCCCATCAGTAAGTATTCCCCCTGCAAGTATTAAACCTAGCCCCAATATTTTTCTCCCGCCCTTCATTTGCTCTTCGTGAGATCCACGCCAGGATAGACTTTCCTTCTTCAATGTTGTGATCTGCAGAAACATATGAAAACTTTCTAAAATTGATTCTCCACCCTCTCCCCCTTCTCTCTCTCACAGAGTCTCTCACCTGTTTTGGGCAGAATTTCGGTCAGTTTCTAAGTTGCCAGCCATGAGACCTGAGTGACAGAGCTACCAGCCCAAGAATCCATTCGGCTTACAATGTCCATACTAGCCCTCTGGAAACCAGTCCCTTCGGCCCACAACACCCACACTAGCGCTCCAAAAATCCCCACCCCCCCACTGGCCACCAATAGTGGAATTGGTGGAGAGGTGGAATATTGTGTTGAGAGCCCTCCAGTGTGAACATGGGACCCAATGGGTCCCACTTAGTCCAGTAAAAACTTTAAAACAAAGGCTACATTGTACCAGATCTTGCTCTGAGAATCTCTTTGTTCAACTCGTCAGTTAATATTGTATGGAGATAATACGGTCAAGACTTATAAGCAGACATGTGCACCAACATAATGTACAACCTCATTACCTGCCACATGTTCTCTGTAATGCTGTAACGCCTATATATTCTGCACTTGGTATCAAGGGGGACCTGGTGTGGGGGGAGGGTCATCGAGAGAACAAAGAGGAACCCGGTGAGGGAGGGGGGTGGGGGGCATCGGGTGCCTACGGGTATATACATTTCTTCTGCACGCTCGCCAAAACCTCCACATCCTTCCTGTAATGTGGTCTGCAGTACTCCAAATTCAGGTTAACCAAAGTCTTATCGAGCTAAAACATAACTTCCTTATTCCTAGCTCCTGACCTAGAAGAGTAAAGTGGGAGAGAAATAGAAGGGGAGAGAAAGAGAGAGAGAGAGAGAGAGAGAGAGAGAGAGGGGGAGAGAAAGAGAGAGAGGGAGAGGGGGAGAGAGAAGAAGAGAGGGGGAGAGAAAGGGAAAGAGAGAAAGGGGAGAGAAAGAGAGGGGGAGAGAAAGAGAGGGGGGAGAGAAAGAGAGGGGGAGAGAAAGAGAGAGAAAGAAAGAGGAGAGAAAGAGAGGGGGTGAGAAAGATAGGGGGAGAGAAAGAGTGGGGGGGAGAAAAGAGGGGGAGAGAAAAAGGGGGAGAAAGAGAGGGGGGGAGAAAGAGAGGGGGGGGAGAAAGAGAGGGGGGGAGAAAGAGAGGGGGAGAGGGATAATGGAAAGGGAGATGGAAAGGGAGAGGAAGAAAGAAAAAAGAAACCATCCAGCACCTTCTCACTTTCCCATACAAGATGAGGGACTTGCTCCCCCACATGGAGCCGCACTTTCTTGTCAACCACTGTCATTCACAGTAAATAAACTTTTCCTCGTGAGTTCACCCGACCCACAAGTGTGTGGGTGCAGTCATTGACGGCCTGGCCTCTTCCCCTGATGCCACAACCAGAAAACTACAAAAGGAGTAGCGGGCAGGTTATCTGAGAGAATAGATCTTTTCGGAAACTCCAGGGAGAGAGTATATAATGTTTTATACCTCCAGTCCAGCAGTGCCATCGAGTCACACAGCACTGAACCAGCATAATGATAATATATAAATGACCTGGATGTAAATTTCATTTAGTTTAGTTTAGTGATACTGTGTGGAAACAGGCCCTTCATTGGACATTCATTAGATCTTGGGCAGAGGCATTAAAGATTTTAAGGAAGCCAGTTAGTGGATGATGTCTAGAAATGTGGTACAAATGTCCATGGGTAGGAATTGCATTGAACAATGTTATTGTCTTGGTTTTAAACTCCACATGCAACAATGTGGATGATTTCCTACAGCCTTCTTTTCTACAGACTCAGCTACAGTTGGGCTGGCCTTCAAAGGCCGTCATTTGGTAGTAATGTTCTCATCTGCGAGCTAGCAAATAATAAACTAGATGGTACATATCAAACGTACGGATATGCTGGGAATGGAGGGATATGGTTATGTGCTGGCAGGTCAGAGTTGGTCTTGGCATCAAGTTCGGCACATTCATTGTGGGCCAAAGGGCATCTTCCTGTGCTGAACAGTTCTATTTCTTATCTATACCAAAATGATGTTTAAATATTGGAGAAGTTGGGGCGAAGAGGAAGTGGAAATTGATGACCATAACCGATTGTAGTTGCTTCGTCACTGAATGGAGGATGGAAAAGAGAACAAAGAGCAGACGTCCCCTGTTAACCCAACCTGCTCAATGAACTCAGTAACATCAGAATCTTGAGTCGGGGTCCATCAACACAATTTTCAGAAGAGCGTTTCTCCAGCATTTTTGTCTAGCAACAAATTTTGCACATATTTATACACATGCATACTTTAAGAAGCATTGTAAACACACCAGTGCGCACACACAACACACTACACAACACGTTCATGCAATTCGTTATAATCTGACTGCTTTCCCCCACTTTAATCTCAGGCAAACAGTAGTCACGTGAGACAATTTAACACTCACCTATACACTGGTTTTGTCATTGGATCAACTTGATGACCTGCCTGGACATGTTTTACTCTGCGATAGAATGACTGTAAAAATCTGGAACAGTCATTGCAGAAGGAATACTCTGACCTTGAAACTCAGAGAAAATGACAACCACTATGGATTGAAGTCTGGCTAGTCCACCTCGCATGGGAGGATTTAAATCCAAGCTGTGGGTCTTGTGATTTAGTGTAATAAATAATTAGTTTGAAACAGTGAATTGCATATTAATTTATGTGCCGGCATGTGTGGATGACTTAGGTACTAACTTAGCACGCAGCAGAATCTTTTCCACTGTAACCTCATTAAATGTGGCCATAAACTGACCTAAAGTAATCTATATAATTAAAAGTTGTCATCTTGACCACTTCCTGTCTGCGCTGTATATTGATCTTAGAACAAACACCACCATACAGCACTATGATTGCCCATCTTACTCACAGTCCTCCTCTGAGGATTTTTCCCATCGATGCAAAAAAAATGATGAATGTTTTCAAAATCCCTGAGATCTTCTCGCCTGTCAATCACTGCAATGAAGGTAACAACCCTTGCGGGTAAGGGGGATGAGGGGGTGTTTAGGACTGTAAAGTCCCGGATGCCTGATCATGACTCAGTCATTCTGCAAGATCATGAGGGAGAGGCAACGACTCTCAGTCTAAGCTGTGAATCAACTGAACTGTGAGTTTTGCAAAGTACTTGCAATAAATTATTTGTTATTTGTTTAATGAAAATGACCTTAATGGCCTGCCCTGTGCTAAAAACTGCAATGGCAATGAAAATGCAATGAGCTGTTTGGCCTGCCCTGTGCTTGAAACTGCAATGGCAATGGAAGTGGAATGAAATGCAATGAGCTGTGTTTGGCCTGCCCTGTGCTTGAAACTGCAATTGCAATGGAAATTAAAATGAAAATGCAATCAGCTGTTTGGCCTGCCCTGTGCTTGAAACAGCAATGGCAATTGAAATTAAATGAAAATGCAATGAGCTGTTCGCACTGCCCTGTGCTTGAAACTGCAATGGAAATGGAAATGAAATGAAAAATGCAATGAGCTGTTTGGCCTGCCTGTGCTTGAAACTGCAATGGAAATGGAAATGCAATGAAAATGCAATGAGCTGTATGACCTGCCCTGTGCTTGAAATTGAAATGGAAATGAAATGAGATGTTTGGCCTGCTGAAACCACAAATTTCGACCCACAAAGCCCCTATTAGCCGAGAAAGCCCCCTATTTGCCCAAAATGCCTGTATTAGCCCAGGAGGAGCATTTTGGCCCAAAAGGCCTGTGCCAGACCAGGAAAAGGTACAGAAAATTTGTTTTTTTCACTGAGATTTTCATTTTAATTGAGCCTCTTCTGCCTTATCTGGCCAGTACTAGCCCAGGAGGAGTCCTTTCGGCCCATCAGTAAAGTATTCCCCCTGCAAGTATTAACCTAGCCCCAATATTTTTCTCCCTCCTTCATTTGCTCTCCGTGAGATCCACGCCAGGATAGACTTTCCTCCTTCAATGTTGTGATCTGCAGAAAATATGAACATTTTCTAAAAATTGATTCTCCACCCTCTCCCCCTTCTCTCTCACAGAGTCTCTCACCTGTTTTGGGCAGAATTTCGGTCCGTTTCTGAGCTGCCAGCCATGAGGCCTGAGTGACTGAGCTGCCAGCCCAAGAATCCATTCGGCTCACAATGTCCATACTAAGCCCTCTGGAAACCAGTCCCTTCGGCCCACAAACACCCACACAGCGCTCCAGAAAGCCCCCCTCCCCACTGGCCACCAATATTGGAATTGGTGGAGAGGTGGAATATTGTGTTGGGGGACCAGCACTCCCGTTGTGAACATGGGACCCGACGTGTTCTCTCATAGGGGGAGAGAAAGAGTGGGGGGAGAAAGAGAGGGGGGAGAGAAAGAGAGGGGGGGAGAGGGGAGAGAGAATGGACGAGGGGGGAGAGAAAGAGAGGGGGGAGAGGGTAAGGAGAGGGAGATGGAAAGGGAGAGGAAGAAAGAAAAAAGAAACCATCCAGCACCTTCTCACTTTCCCATACAAGATGAGGGACTGCCTCCCCACATGGAGCCGCACTTTCTTGTCACCACTGTCATTCACAGTAAATAAACTTTTCCCTCGTGAGTTCACCCGACCACAAGTGTGTGGGTGCAGTCATTGGACGGCCTGGCCTCTTCCCCTGATGCCACAACCAGAAAACTACAAAAGGAGTAGCGGGCAGGTTATCTGAGAGAATGATCTTTTTTCGGAAACTCCAGGAGAGAGTATATAAATGTTTTATACCTCCAGTCCAGCAGTGCATCGAGTCACACAGCACTGAACCAGCATAATGATAATATATAAATGACCTGGATGTAAATTTCATTTAGTTTAGTTTGTGATACTGTGTTGGAAACAGGCCCTTCATTGGACATTCATTAGATCTTGGGCAGAGGCATTAAAGATTTTAAGGAAGCCAGTTAGTGGATGATGTCTAGAAATGTGGTACAAATGTCCATGGGTAGGAATTGCATTGAACAATGTTATTGTCTTGGTTTTAAACTCCACATGCAACAACTTGTGGATGATTTCCTACAACCTTCTTTTCTACAGACTCAGCTACAGTTTTGGGCTGGCCTTCAAAGGCCTTCATTGGTAGTAATGTTCTCATCTGCCGAGCTAGCAAATAATAAACTAGATGGTACATATCAAACGTACGGATATGCTGGGAATGGAGGGATATGGTTATGTGCTGGCAGGTCAGAGTTGGTCTTGGCATCAAGTTCGGCACATTCATTGTGGGCCGAGGGCATCTTCCTGTGCTGAACAGTTCTATTTCTTATCTATACCAAAATGATGTTTAAATATTGAGAAGTTGGGGGCGAAGAGGAAGTGAAATTGATGACCACAACCGATTGTAGTTGCTTCGTCACTGATGGAGGATGGAAAAGAGAAACAAAGAGCAGACGTCCCCTGTTAACCCAACCCTGCTCAATGAACTCATAACATCTGAATCCTTTGAGTAGGGGGTCCATCAACACAATTTTCAGAAGAGCGTTTCTCCAGCATTTTGTCTAGCAACAAAATTTTGCACATATTTATACACATGCATACTTAGAAGCATTGTAAAAACACACCAGTGCGCACACACACACACACACACACGTTCATGCAATTCATTAATCTGTCTGCTTTCCCCCCACTTTAATCTCAGGCAAACAGTAGTCACGTGAGAACAATTCAACACTCACCTATACACTGGGTTTTGGTCATTTGGATCAACTTGTTGACCCTGCTGGACATGTTTTACCTCTGCGATAGAATGACTGTAAAAATCTGGGAACAGTCATTGCAGAAGGAATACTCTGACCTTGGAACTCAGAGAAAATGACAACCACCTATGGATGTAAGTCTGGCAAGTCCACCTCGCATGGGAGGATTTAAATCCAAGCTGTGGGTCTTGTGATTTAGTGTAATAAATAATTAGTTGAAACAGTGATGTGCCGTATTGCATATTAATTATGTGCCGGCATGTGTGGGAGGACTTAGGTACTACTTAGCACGCAGCAGAATCTTTCCACTGTACCTCATTAAATTTGGCCATAAAACTGAACCTAAAGTAATCTATATAATTAAAAGTGTCATCTTGACCACTTCCTGTCTGCGCGCTGTATAGTGATTTTAGAACAAAACACGCACCATACAGCACTATGATTGCCCATCTTACTCACAGTCCTCCTCTGCAGGCCTGAGGAATTTTTCCCATCGATGAAAAAAAAAAAATTGATGAATGTTTTCAAATCCCTGAGATCTTCTCGCCTGTCAATCACTGCGATGAAGGTAACAACCCTTGCGGGTAAGGGGGGAGTTGAGGGGGTGTTCAGGACTGTAAAGTCCGGATGCCTGACATGACTCCAGGGGTCACTCTGCAAGATCATGAGGGAGAGGCAATTGCGACTCTCAGTCTAAGCTGTGAATTCAACTGAACTGTGAGTTTGCAAAGTACTTGCAATAAATTATTTGTTATTTGTTTAAATAAATCACCTTAATGCTTGCCCTGTGCTAAAAACTGCTGGCAATGGTGCAATGAGCTGTTTGGCCTGCCCCACAAAAAACAATGGAAGTGAAGAAAATGCAATGAGTTTGGCCTGCCCTGTGCTAAAAGCTGCAATGGCAATGGAAATTAAATGAAAATGCAATCAGCGGTTTTTGACCTGCCCTGTGCTTGAAACATGCAATGGGCAATGGAAATAAATGAAAAAATGAGCTGTTCAGCCTGCCCTGTGCTTGAAAACTGCAATGGAAATTGGAAATGAAAAAAAATGCAATGAGCTGTTTGGCCTGACCCTGTGCTTGAAACTGCAAATGGAAATGGAAATGCAATGAAAATGCAATGAGCTGTATGACGTGCCCTGTGCTTGAAAATTGAAATGGAAATGAAATGAAAATGGATGTTTTGGCCTGCCTGAAACCACAAATTCGACCCACAAAGCCCCTATTAGCCGAGAAAGCCCCTATTTGCCCAAAATGCCTGTATTAGCCCAGGAGGAGCATTTTGGCCCAAAAGGGCCTGTGCCAGAGACCCAGGAAAAGAACTGAAAATTTTGTTTTTCACTGAGATTTCATTTTAATTGAGCCCTCTTCTGCCTATCAGGCCAGTACTAGCCCAGGAGGAGTCCTTTCGGCCCATCAGTAAGTATTCCCCCTGCAAGTATTAAACCTAGCCCCAATATTTTTCTCCCTCCCTTCATTTGCTCTTCGTGAGATCCACGCCAGGATAGACTTTCCTCCTTCAATGTTGTGATCTGCAGAAAAAATATGAAAAACTTTCTAAAATTGATTCTCTCCACCCTCTCCCCCTTTCTCTCTCACAGAGTCTCTCACCTGTTTTGGGCAGAAATTTCGGTCCGTTTCTGAGCTGCCAGCCATGAGGCCCTGAGTGACTGAGCTGCCAGCCCAAGAATCCATTTGGCTCACAATGTCCATACTAGCCCTCTGGAAAACCAGTCCCTTCGGCCCACAACACCACACTAGCGCTCAATTGTGGAAAGCCCAGCCCTCCCCCTCCCCCACTGGGGTAAAACTTTAAAAAACGGCTACATTGTACCAGAACTCGTCAGTTAATATTGTATGGAATTGGTGGAGAGGTGGATATCTTCCTGCACTTGGTTCAAGGGGGTGTTGGGGGACCACGGCGGTGAGGGACGGGTGTGTGAACGCTCGCCAAACCTCCACATCCCTGTAATGGTACCCCCGACGTGTTTCTCTCATAGGGGGAGAGAAAGAGTGGGGGTGAGAGAAAGAGAGGGGGAGAGAAGAGAGGGGGGGAGAAAGAGAGGGGGGGGAGAGGGGGGGGGGAGGAGGGGGGAGAAAAGAGAGAGAGAGGATATGGAAGGGAGATGGAAAGGGAGAGGAAGAAAGAAAAAAGAAACACATCAGCACCTTCTCACTTTCCATACAAGATGAGGGACTGCTCCCCCACATGGAGCCGCACTTTCTTGTCACCACTGTCATTCACAGTAAATAAACTTTTCCTCGTGAGTTCACCCGACCACAAGTGTGTGGGTGCAGTCATTGACGGCCTGGCCTCTTCCCCTGATGCCACAACCAGAAAACTACAAAAGGAGTAGCGGGCAGGTTATCTGAGAGAATAGATCTTTTCGGAAACTCCAGGGAGAGAGTATATAATGTTTTATACCTCCAGTCCAGCAGTGCCATCGAGTCACACAGCACTGAACCAGCATAATGATAATATATAAATGACCTGGATGTAAATTTCATTTAGTTTAGTTTAGTGATACTGTGTGGAAACAGGCCCTTCATTGGACATTCATTAGATCTTGGGCAGAGGCATTAAAGATTTTAAGGAAGCCAGTTAGTGGATGATGTCTAGAAATGTGGTACAAATGTCCATGGGTAGGAATTGCATTGAACAATGTTATTGTCTTGGTTTTAAACTCCACATGCAACAATGTGGATGATTTCCTACAGCCTTCTTTTCTACAGACTCAGCTACAGTTGGGCTGGCCTTCAAAGGCCGTCATTGGTAGTAATGTTCTCATCTGCCGAGCTAGCAAATAATAAACTAGATGGTACATATCAAACGTACGGATATGCTGGGAATGGAGGGATATGGTTATGTGCTGGCAGGTCAGAGTTGGTCTTGGCATCAAGTTCGGCACATTCATTGTGGGCCAAAGGGCATCTTCCTGTGCTGAACAGTTCTATTTCTTTATCTATACCAAAATGATGTTTAAAATATTGGAAGTTGGGGCGAAGAGGAAGTGGAAATTGATGACCACAACCGATTGTAGTTGCTTCGTCACTGAATGGAGGATGGAAAAGAGAACAAAGAGCAGACGTCCCCTGTTAACCCAACCCTGCTCAATGAACTCAGTAACATCAGAATCTTGAGTAGGGGTCCATCAACACAATTTTCAGAAGAGCGTTTCTCCAGCATTTTTGTCTAGCAACAAATTTTGCACATATTTATACACATGCATACTTTAGAAGCATTGTAAACACACCAGTGCGCACACACACACACACACACACACGTTCATGCAATTCATTAATCTGACTGCTTTCCCCCACTTTAATCTCAGGCAAACAGTAGTCACGTGAGACAATTTAACACTCACCTATACACTGGGTTTTGTCATTTGGATCAACTTGATGACCTGCTGGACATGTTTTACTCTGCGATAGAATGACTGTAAAAATCTGGGAACAGTCATTGCAGAAGGAATACTCTGACCTTGGAACTCAGAGAAAATGACAACCACTATGGATGTAAGTCTGGCAAGTCCACCTCGCATGGGGAGTATTTAAATCCAAGCTGTGGGTCTTGTGATTTAGTGTAATAAATAATTAGTTGAAACAGTGAATTGCATATTAATTATGTGCCGGCATGTGTGGATGACTAAGGTACTACTTAGCACGCAGCAGAATCTTTCCACTGTACCTCATTAAATGTGGCCATAAACTGACCTAAAGTAATCTATATAATTAAAAGTGTCATCTTGACCACTTCCTGTCTGCGCTGTATATTGATCTTAGAACAAACACCACCATACAGCACTATGATTGCCCATCTTACTCACAGTCCTCCTCTGAGGATTTTTCCCATCGATGAAAAAAAATGATGAATGTTTTCAAAATCCCTGAGATCTTCTCGCCTGTCAATCACTGCAATGAAGGTAACAACCCTTGCGGGTAAGGGGGATGAGGGGGTGTTAGGACTGTAAAGTCCCGGATGCCTGATCATGACTCAGTCATTCTGCAAGATCATGAGGGAGAGGCAACGACTCTCAGTCTAAGCTGTGAATCAACTGAACTGTGAGTTTGCAAAGTACTTGCAATAAATTATTTGTTATTTGTTTAATGAAAATGACCTTAATGGCCTGCCCTGTGCTAAAAACTGCAATGGCAATGAAAATGCAATGAGCTGTTTGGCCTGCCCTGTGCTTGAAACTGCAATGGCAATGGAAGTGGAATGAAAATGCAATGAGCTGTTTGGCCTGCCCTGTGCTTGAAACTGCAATTGCAATGGAAATTAAATGAAAATGCAATCAGCAGTTTGGCCTGCCCTGTGCTTGAAACAGCAATGGCAATTGAAATTAAATGAAAATGCAATGAGCTGTTCGCACTGCCCTGTGCTTGAAACTGCAATGGAAATGGAAATGAAATGAAAATGCAATGAGCTGTTTGGCCTGCCCTGTGCTTGAAACTGCAATGGAAATGGAAATGCAATGAAAATGCAATGAGCTGTATGACCTGCCCTGTGCTTGAAATTGAAATGGAAATGAAATGAGATGTTTGGCCTGCCTGAAACCACAAATTTCGACCCACAAAGCCCCTATTAGCCGAGAAAGCCCCTATTTGCCCAAAATGCCTGTATTAGCCCAGGAGGAGCATTTTGGCCCAAAAGGCCTGTGCCAGACCAGGAAAAGTACAGAAAATTTGTTTTTCACTGAGATTTCATTTTAATTGAGCCTCTTCTGCCTATCAGGCCAGTACTAGCCCAGGAGGAGTCCTTTCGGCCCATCAGTAAGTATTCCCCCTGCAAGTATTAAACCTAGCCCCAATATTTTTCTCCCTCCCTTCATTTGCTCTCCGTGAGATCCACGCCAGGATAGACTTTCCTCCTTCAATGTTGTGATCTGCAGAAAAATATGAACATTTTCTAAAATTGATTCTCCACCTCTCCCCCTTCTCTCTCACAGAGTCTCTCACCTGTTTTGGGCAGAATTTCGGTCCGTTTCTGAGCTGCCAGCCATGAGGCCTGAGTGACTGAGCTGCCAGCCCAAGAATCCATTCGGCTCACAATGTCCATACTAGCCCTCTGGAAACCAGTCCCTTCGGCCCACAACACCCACACTAGCGCTCCAGAAAGCCCCCCTCCCCCACTGGCCACCAATATTGGAATTGGTGGAGAGGTGGAATATTGTGTTGGGGGACCAGCACTCCCGTGTGAACATGGGACCCGACGTGTTCTCTCATAGGGGGAGAGAAAGAGTGGGGGGGAGAAAGAGAGGGGGAGAGAAAAGAGAGGGGGGAGAAAGAGAGGGGGGGAGAAAGAGAGGGGGGAGAAAGAGAGGGGGAGAGGGATAAGGAGAGGGAGATGGAAAGGGAGAGGAAGAAAGAAAAAAGAAACCATCCAGCACCTTCTCACTTTCCCATACAAGATGAGGGACTGCTCCCCCACATGGAGCCGCACTTTCTTGTCACCACTGTCATTCACAGTAAATAAACTTTTCCTCGTGAGTTCACCCGACCACAAGTGTGTGGGTGCAGTCATTGACGGCCTGGCCTCTTCCCCTGATGCCACAACCAGAAAACTACAAAAGGAGTAGCGGGCAGGTTATCTGAGAGAATAGATCTTTTCGGAAACTCCAGGGAGAGAGTATATAATGTTTTATACCTCCAGTCCAGCAGTGCCATCGAGTCACACAGCACTGAACCAGCATAATGATAATATATAAATGACCTGGATGTAAATTTCATTTAGTTTAGTTTAGTGATACTGTGTGGAAACAGGCCCTTCATTGGACATTCATTAGATCTTGGGCAGAGGCATTAAAGATTTTAAGGAAGCCAGTTAGTGGATGATGTCTAGAAATGTGGTACAAATGTCCATGGGTAGGAATTGCATTGAACAATGTTATTGTCTTGGTTTTAAACTCCACATGCAACAATGTGGATGATTTCCTACAACCTTCTTTTCTACAGACTCAGCTACAGTTGGGCTGGCCTTCAAAGGCCATCATTGGTAGTAATGTTCTCATCTGCCGAGCTAGCAAATAATAAACTAGATGGTACATATCAAACGTACGGATATGCTGGGAATGGAGGGATATGGTTATGTGCTGGCAGGTCAGAGTTGGTCTTGGCATCAAGTTCGGCACATTCATTGTGGGCCGAAGGGCATCTTCCTGTGCTGAACAGTTCTATTTCTTATCTATACCAAAATGATGTTTAAATATTGAGAAGTTGGGGCGAAGAGGAAGTGGAAATTGATGACCACAACCGATTGTAGTTGCTTCGTCACTGAATGGAGGATGGAAAAGAGAACAAAGAGCAGACGTCCCCTGTTAACCCAACCCTGCTCAATGAACTCAGTAACATCAGAATCTTGAGTAGGGGTCCATCAACACAATTTTCAGAAGAGCGTTTCTCCAGCATTTTTGTCTAGCAACAAATTTTGCACATATTTATACACATGCATACTTTAGAAGCATTGTAAACACACCAGTGCGCACACACACACACACACACACACACGTTCATGCAATTCATTAATCTGACTGCTTTCCCCCACTTTAATCTCAGGCAAACAGTAGTCACGTGAGACAATTTAACACTCACCTATACACTGGGTTTTGTCATTTGGATCAACTTGATGACCTGCTGGACATGTTTTACTCTGCGATAGAATGACTGTAAAAATCTGGGAACAGTCATTGCAGAAGGAATACTCTGACCTTGGAACTCAGAGAAAATGACAACCACTATGGATGTAAGTCTGGCAAGTCCACCTCGCATGGGGAGTATTTAAATCCAAGCTGTGGGTCTTGTGATTTAGTGTAATAAATAATTAGTTGAAACAGTGAATTGCATATTAATTATGTGCCGGCATGTGTGGATGACTTAGGTACTAATTAGCACGCAGCAGAATCTTTCCACTGTACCTCATTAAATGTGGCCATAAACTGACCTAAAGTAATCTATATAATTAAAAGTGTCATCTTGACCACTTCCTGTCTGCGCTGTATATTGATCTTAGAACAAACACCACCATACAGCACTATGATTGCCCATCTTACTCACAGTCCTCCTCTGAGGATTTTTCCCATCGATGAAAAAAAATGATGAATGTTTTCAAAATCCCTGAGATCCTCTCGCCTGTCAATCACTGCAATGAAGGTAACAACCCTTGCGGGTAAGGGGGATGAGGGGGTGTTAGGACTGTAAAGTCCCGGATGCCTGATCATGACTCAGTCATTCTGCAAGATCATGAGGGAGAGGCAACGACTCTCAGTCTAAGCTGTGAATCAACTGAACTGTGAGTTTGCAAAGTACTTGCAATAAATTATTTGTTATTTGTTTAATGAAAATGACCTTAATGGCCTGCCCTGTGCTAAAAACTGCAATGGCAATGAAAATGCAATGAGCTGTTTGGCCTGCCCTGTGCTTGAAACTGCAATGGCAATGGAAGTGGAATGAAAATGCAATGAGCTGTTTGGCCTGCCCTGTGCTTGAAACTGCAATTGCAATGGAAATTAAATGAAAATGCAATCAGCAGTTTGGCCTGCCCTGTGCTTGAAACAGCAATGGCAATTGAAATTAAATGAAAATGCAATGAGCTGTTCGCACTGCCCTGTGCTTGAAACTGCAATGGAAATGGAAATGAAATGAAAATGCAATGAGCTGTTTGGCCTGCCCTGTGCTTGAAACTGCAATGGAAATGGAAATGCAATGAAAATGCAATGAGCTGTATGACGTGCCCTGTGCTTGAAATTGAAATGGAAATGAAATGAGATGTTTGGCCTGCCTGAAACCACAAATTTCGACCCACAAAGCCCCTATTAGCCGAGAAAGCCCCTATTTGCCCAAAATGCCCGTATTAGCCCAGGAGGAGCATTTTGGCCCAAAAGGCCTGTGCCAGACCAGGAAAAGTACAGAAAATTTGTTTTTCACTGAGATTTCATTTTAATTGAGCCTCTTCTGCCTATCAGGCCAGTACTAGCCCAGGAGGAGTCCTTTCGGCCCATCAGTAAGTATTCCCCCTGCAAGTATTAAACCTAGCCCCAATATTTTTCTCCCTCCCTTCATTTGCTCTCCGTGAGATCCACGCCAGGATAGACTTTCCTCCTTCAATGTTGTGATCTGCAGAAAAATATGAACATTTTCTAAAATTGATTCTCCACCCTCTCCCCCTTCTCTCTCACAGAGTCTCTCACCTGTTTTGGGCAGAATTTCGGTCCGTTTCTGAGCTGCCAGCCATGAGGCCTGAGTGACTGAGCTGCCAGCCCAAGAATCCATTCGGCTCACAATGTCCATACTAGCCCTCTGGAAACCAGTCCCTTCGGCCCACAACACCCACACTAGCGCTCCAGAAAGCCCCCCTCCCCCACTGGCCACCAATATTGGAATTGGTGGAGAGGTGGAATATTGTGTTGGGGGACCAGCACTCCCGTGTGAACATGGGACCCGACTTAGTCCAGTAAAAGCTTTAAAACAAAGGCTATGCTGTACCAGATCTTGCTCTGAGAATCTCTTTGTTCAACTCGTCAGTTAATATTGTACGGAGATAATAGGGACAAGACTTATAAGCAGACATGTGCACTAACATAATGTATAACCTCATGACCTGCCACATGTTCTCTGTAATGCTGTAACACCTATATATTCTGCACTTGGTATCAAGGGGGGACCCGGGGTCAGAGGAGGGTCATTAAGAGAACAAAGAGGAACTCGGCGAGGGGGGGGGGGGGGGGACGTTGGGTCCCTACGGGTATATACATTTCTTCTGCACCCTCTCCAAAACCTCCACATCCTTCCTGTAATGGGGTCTGCAGTAGTCCAAATTCAGGTTAACCAAAGTCTTATCGAGCTGCAACATAACTTCCTTATGCCTAGCTCCTGACCTAGAAGAGTAAAGGTGTCTTGCTCCTATTACAAAAGGCCCTGATGAGACAGAGCTAGAATATCATGTGTGGGTCTGGTCTATGTACCTGAGGAACGGTCTCCTTACATTAGGGCAGCAATTTTTCATTGACTGACAGCTGGACTATGGGCTGCTCTCTGAGGAAAGATTAAGCAGGAATGGAGATGTGCAAAATATCTCACTGGTGTGTGCATGGTTATAACAGGGCTTGACAGGGTGGACGCAGTGAAGATTTCTTCTACGATCAGCGTTGACGTGTCAAGATCGATGTACGTTTGGACAATGAGGCCATCAAGGGGAGCGATGTTAGAGCGGGGAAGTGTCTCTGTGGTAAAAAACAGCCGCCATCTCATTGAACGGGCAAGTAGCAATGAGGGGCCGAATGGTCTAATATACGATCTTAGTTCGATCTAATGAACACTCGATACGCACATTTATACACATACACACCATCTCATTGAACAGGCAAGCAGCAATGAGGGGCCGAATGGTCTACTCTCGCTGCTATAAGATCTTAGTTTAACAAATTATGCACATACACATGCACACTTAAGTAGAAACATTGGAAGCACACACTTGTACAAACATACTGCATACATTCATGTAAATTATTAATCTGACTGCGTTCCCCACTTTAATCTCAAGCACACAGTAGTCACCTGAGACAATTTAGCACTCACCAATACACTGATTGTTATCATTTGGATCAACTTGTGATCCTGGTAAACATGTTATACCCTGGGATAGATCGACCATGAAAACACTGCAGCTCAAGGCAACTAGAAAGAAACAAAACAAAGCAGTTAGACTTTTGTTCTCCCAGTTTTGCTCCTTTCCTGAAAAAAGACAACAACCCAATACAGCATGGGCCAGCGCTGACATTGACCATGGGAGGGAGACTGGCTGAAGGCAATGAGCTCCCCTCCTGAGATGTGGATCGAAGGCACTGAACACTCAGCACTCTGTGCTTTGTACGCAACTGTCAAAGCTCAGACGCAGCTACTATCAACTGTGGTGTCTAAAGCTCAGGAGACTCCGTATCACACAGTTGTAAACACTGCCCAGGCCATCACCGGTTCTGGCCTCCCCACCATCGAAGGGATCTATCGCAGTCGCTGCCTCAAAAAGGCTGCCAACATCATCAAGGTCTCACACCATCCTGGCCTCACACTCATCTCTCCACTGCCGTCAGGTAGAAGGTACAGGAGCCTGAAATCTGGTACATCCAGGTTCAGGAATAGCTGCTTCCCCACAGCCATCAGGCTATTAAACACAACATCAAACAAACTCTGAACTATAACAGCCTATTGCAGTTTATGTTTATTTGTGTGTATGTACATGGTCTATGGTATATAGACACACTGATCTGTTCTGTATTCATGCCGCAAGTAACAATTTCATTGTCCTATCTGGGACACACGACAATAAAACTCTGAGAATCTTGACTCTTGACCTGTTTAAGACTCCAGTTTATGCATGACTTTCTCACATCATCAACAAAAGAAGTAGTTATTTTCTGTGACATCTCCCATCTTTACCAAGGCTGCTTCTTGTTGCTACACCCACCCCCTCTCCCCTCCCTCCCAGTCCGACACCTTAGCTAAGACCAGCAGGGGTAGGGATTCATTGATAAACCTTCCGACAAAGTTAAACCTGATCAATGCTAACGGGAGCTGTGGACAACACTGAGAAATAGCTCACTCCGTAACAACCCAGACTGGGTTATCGAACCCGCCGACAAGGGAGGTGCCTTGGTAGTCTGGCGCGTCGATCTCTACAAAGCAGAGGCCGCGCGCCAACTATCGGACACCTCCTCCTACTTACCCCTGGACCATGACCCCACTGACGAACACCAGGCCACCCATCTCAAGCACCATAACCGACTAAATCAGCTCCGGCTCCCTAACCCCCCCAAGCCTCCAACCTCATTGTTTCCCAGCCCCGCACAGCCCGATTTTACCTTCTCCCCAAAATCCATAAACCCGACTGCCCTGGCAGACCCATTGTCTCTGCCTGTTCGTGCCCCACCGAACACATTTCCACAAACCTCGACGCCATCCAATCCCCCTTTGTTAAATCCCTCCCCACCTATGTTCAAGACACCTCGGACATTCTCCGTCGGCTCCGCGCATTCCATTCTCCAGGCCCCCATCCTCTCATCTTTACCATGGACGTCCAGTCACTCTACACCTCCATCCCCCACCAGGACGGTCTCAAAGCCCTCCGGTTCTTCCTCGACCAGAGGAGCAACCCATACCCATCCACTGACACCCTCCTCCGCCTAGCGGAGTTGGTCCTCACCCTCAATAACTTCTCTTTTGACCTCCTCCCATTTCCTCCAAACACAAGGCGTAGTTATGGGCACACGCATGGGCCCCAGCTACGCTTGCCTCTTTGTCGGGTACGTCGAACAATCCTTGTTCTCGGCGTACCAGGGCCCCATCCCCGACCTCTACCTCCGTTACATCGACGACTGCTTTGGTGTCATCTCCTGCACTCACACACAACTGACTGACTTCATCCATTTCACCACCAACTTCCATCCGGCACTCAAATACACTTGGACCATTTCCGACATTTCCCTACCATTCCTTGACCTCACCATCTCTATTGCAGGTGATACACTCCTGACCGACATCCACTACAAACCAACTGACTCCCACAGCTACCTGGACTACTCTTCCTCCCACCGTGCTTCCTGTAAGGACTCCATCCCCTATTCCCAATTCCTCCGTCTACGCCGCATCTGCTCCCAGGATGAGGTGTTCCACACCAAGTCATCACAAATGGCCTCATTCTTCAGAGAACGAGGATTCACCTCCCCCACTATAGATGAGGCTCGCACCAAGGTCTCCTCCATACCCCGCAACACTGCCCTCTCTCCCCATTTCCCCATTCGCAAACAGGGCAGAGTCCCCCTGGTCCTCACCTTTCACCCCACCAGCCGGCAAATACAACACATAGTCCTCCGCCAGTTTCGCCACCTCCAACGTGACCCCTCCACTCGCCACATCTTCCCATCTCCCCCCCCGTCTGCCTTCCGCAAAAAACCGCTCCCTCCGCAAACTCCCTTGTCAATTCTTCCCTTCCCTCCCCGGGCACCTTCCCTTTTAACCGCAAGAAATGCTACACTTGTCCCTTCACCTCCCCCCTCCACTCCTTTCAGGGACCCAAGCAGTCCTTCCAGGTCCGACAGAGGTTCACCTGCACCTCCTCCCACCTCACCTACTGCATCCGCTGCTCCAGATGCCAGATGATCTATATCGGTGAGACCAAGCGGAAGCTTGGCGATCGTTTCGCCGAACACCTCCGCTCGGTCCACAATAACCAACCCGACCTCCCGGTGGCTCAGCACTTCAACTCCCCCTCCCATTCCGCATCCGACCTCTCGGTCCTGGGCCTCCTCCACGGCCAGAGTGAGCAACACTGCAAGTTGGAGGAACAGCACCTCATATTCCGCTTGGGGAGTCTGCATCCTTTGGGTTTCAACATTGAATTTTCTCAATTCTGTTAACCCTCGCTGTCTCCTCCCCTTCCCACCTCTCCCTCAGCCCTCGGGCCGTGGCATTCCCTCTCTGTCTATCTCCCTCCCCCACCCTAGTCGCACCAGCTTCTCATTTTCACACCACAATAGCTTACAATGGCGTGTTCCCTTTATCAATGACACTTTTTTGCATATCTTTCATTCATTGTTCTTTATCTCTCCACATCACCATCTATATCTCTCGTTTCCCTGATCCCTGACCAGTCTGAAGAAGGGTCTCGACCCGAAACGTCGCCTATCTCCTTCGCTCCTTAGATGCTGCTGCACCCGCTGAGCCTTTCTTCAGCCTTTTGTGTACCCACTGAGAAATAGCTGTTACCAATGAAGATTCTGGTGACTGTCTCCTCGGCACAGAAGACAATGGACCTTTTCCCACAAATTACAATTTACTCGATAGACCGGGGTCCAAATTGCCCCCAGTAATGACCCCACGATGGACGGCCCCCAGTGTGTGGAGTGCAGCACTGTTGGGCTTGCTGGCTGCCGGTGGGAACCTGCTGCCCTCCAATGATGTGAAGAGCGGGGAGTGAGAGAGATGTCCCTGGTGCTTGGCCCAATATTCACATAGAGACACAGCATGGGAATAGGCCCATCGGCCCACCGAGTCTGCACTGACCATCAGCCTACTGTCATCTCTCATTAATCCCACATACTCATCAACGACCCCGAGAGTCCACACACATCTTTGGCATGTGGGAGTTAAACAGGAGTCTCCAAAAGAAAACCACACCATGCCCTCTCTTCTCGACGCACACCCACCTCCCCTCCCAGCCCCTGAGTCGGGAGAGGGGGGTGAAAGGAAAGGGCGGAGGGAGGGTGGGATAAGAGGGCAGATTGGACAAGAGAGGGAGGAGACTGGGAGATGGGAAGGGTTGGATGTGAGGGAAAGAGTGGGAAAGGAGTGGAGTGAGGAGCGGAAGGGAAGTATTGGAATGAATATTTACCCATTAGAGGCAAACAGCGGCCCATGTTGCTGAGACTCAGTCTCTGCAGCTTCACCCGCTCCTGTGTCAGCTGATTCTGAAAGCACCAGAGTTTATACTCCCTCTGATCTCTTCATCACATCAAGCTAATCAGCGGGGAAAGGAAGTGAAAACTCTCTTCCTGTTCCATTCTTAAGGCAAAGATAACCAAATGTATTTGTTGGTCATCTCCGGGCCATGTCTCTGTTGTCATTTCGACAGGGAGACTGAATACCTGGACCAGACCAGGACACAAATGTGGGTTCGATCCCAGGGGAGGTGGAGGTGGTTTGGGGAGGATGGTTCAAAGTTCAAATCCCGAGAGTTGGGAGCACGGTAATTGCAGCAGCTTCTTCCCCAGTGATCGGCCCGATGCGATTGGGTGGAGATTGGGAGTCCGATTAGCGACCACAGGAGAGAATGTGTTACTCCAGCAAAGAGGGTCACAGGAACAGAAGTGAGGGAAAATGATGCGTTGCTTCTGCTGGAGCGAGTCACTATCGATCAGCCCGTACACTGGCACTATCCTACACACTACGGGACAATTTACAAACCTTACCGAAGCCAATTAACTGACGAACCTGTACGTCTCTGACATTTGGGAGGACACGGAGCACCCGGAGAAAGCCCACGCAGGTCACAGGGAGAACGTACAAACTCCATACGGACAGCACCCATAGTCAGGATTGGAGCTGGGTCCCTGGCACAGGTCTACCGCAGCGCCACCGTGCCGTCCTGTTGCACTTCTGTTAAGAAATCATCTACGGATCTCTTGGGCTATAACCCGTTGGAGACCAATGAGTTTGCCTGAGGATGGAGTCAAACCAATACCTATTGGTTGTGCTGGGTGTTAAGAACAGGTTACTGGCGGAAACTGTGGCACAGTGGTGCCAGTCTGAAGATGGGTTTCGACCCAAAACGTCACCTATTCCTTTTCTCCACTGATGCTGCCGTACCCGCTGTGTTACTTCAGCATTTTGAGTCTATCTTTGGTGTAAAATCTGCTTCTGCACTTCCTTCCTGCACAGTGGTGCAGCTAGTTTTGTGTTTTTATTGGCACGTGTACTGAGGCAAAGTGAAACGCGTATGGCGTGCACAGCCTAAAGTTGTAGGTCAACTTGTTCTATTTGATCTTGTTTGTGCACGTCGGGTTGATTGCATTAGTCGAAACAGGGAGGACCACGTGAAGGTTACAATCTCCCACCCCACCCCAAGAGTGTTGGGTGTGGCTGCGAAAGTGGGATAACATTGGTGAACAGATGATCAGCATGGACTTGGTGGGCCGAAGGGCCTGTTTCCATGCTGTATCTCTAAAATCTATTCCATGTCTCTACTATTAAACCCTTTTTCACTCAAAAGCGATGTGATATGCACTCCTCCTCGCCTTCCTTTAAGAGGGAACAGCCCAAACTCAACACCCTTTCAGCACTAAAGCCAGCACTGAAAATCAAAAGTTGAAAGTCAACAGTGAATATTAAATGGTGTCTTCAGTAATAGTGACTGGAAAACTGGGAGCGCATTGTAAAAACAAAAATAATTTCTTTCAATAAAGGAAATTTGCAGTCCCCACCCAGTGTGACCAACAGAGACAATGAATGTTGTCACCACAACTCTGATCAGAAGGATGTCAATGAAGATAAGCGAGCAACATGCAAGAGTTGTGCACAAGGGCTGAGCTGAGCCGTGAATCAGTCCCCGGGGAGTCAGGGCCAGGGATAGTGGGGGGTGGGGATGAGTGGCTGGCTGCACCACGGTAGTGCTGACCACTCTCCCCTGCCAGCATCTCCCACTGACCGCTGTCGGCCTCTGCACAGCTTCTGCTGGGAGGGTCTGCAGCATAGCAAGGGATCCAGAACAGTGGGGCCCCACTCTCACACTAGTGTCTGCACACCCTTTAGTTCCTGCTCAAGAAACCGCAGGGCATGTCAGCAACAGCAGGAGATCTGGTGTCATCTCCTGAGGCAGCGAGAAAGCTAGAGCACATTAGTGCTGATGCTGGACCACGGCTTTGTGTGGTCATGATGAGCTGATTGTCCTGTTTCCATGCTGTATGACCCGATGACTCGCTACGGTTGAAGCCAAAGGAAAAGGAAAGAGTTCATAGACTTGCCGATGTTCAAGGACTCAGATTGGACTAGGAAAGGTTTAGAAGGCCAAACGCAGACGTGTGGGACTAGTGTAGATGGGCCATCATGATCAACATGGTCAACTTAGGCCGAAGGGCCTATTTCCGTGCTGTATGGCACTGACTCAGCAAGGGACCTGAACAAATATGATGCAACTGTTACCGACCTAGAGTCATAGAATGATAAAGTGTGGAAACAGGCCCTATGTCTTAAATTGCCCACACTGGTCAACATGTCCCAGCTACACTAGTCCCACCTGTCTGCAATTGGTCCATATCCCTCCAAACCTGTCCTGTCCATATTCATAAAGAAATGTTTTGGGGAATGCGTTTCCACCAAAACCATTGGCGTGTTCCCCAATCAGAAGCCTTGGGTGAACCTGGAAGACCGCAATCTTCTGAGGACCAGACCGCAGGCATTCAATGCTAGCAACACAGACTCATACAGTCCAAATACCATCCTGATCAAAAATACTAAGAGGGACTTTTGCTTTAAATTGGAGGATGAGGCGGACATTCGGCAGCTGTGGCAGGGTTTGCATGCCATCACTTTTCACAAAGCAAAACCAAGTGGCAACTCAAGCAACAGTGAGGCATCACATCCGGACATCGCTAAATTCATTCTACGTACAGTTTGAAAGGAAGAATACTGATTCGCGTTCAACATCATCATCCTTTCCAAACTTGTTACCAAGCTCAGAGAACTGGGCCTCTTGCAACTGGATCCTTGACTTCCTCATCTACAGACCACAATCAGTATGAAATGGCAACAACACTTCCTCCTCGATCAGAACAGTGGCACCTCAATGCTCTACTCATTCTATTCCCCATGACCGTGTAGTGGGAAACAGTTTCAACTCCATCCTTAAATTCGCTGACGACACCACCGCTGTTGGACAGGTTACAGTAATGTTGAGTCAGAGTGTGGGAGGGAGATTGATCGTCTGATTGAATGGTGCCTGAACAGCAACCTCGCTCTCAACATAAGACCAAGGAGCTGATTGTTGACTTTAGTAGAGGAAGGCTGAGGATCCACAAACCTGTCTTCATCCATGGGTCGATGGTGGAGAGGGTCAACAACTTTACATTCCTGGGCGTGTATTTCTCAGGAAATCTGTCCTGAACCCAGCAGTTATGTTCAAGTCAATTATATTATATCACAAACAGCAACGGTCCCAGCAGAACATCACTGTCAGAGACCTTCACCCTGAATGTTGTCCTTCCACCACAACCCTCTGTCTTCTGTCAGTAACCCAGTTCTGAATCTATACGGCCAAATCATTATTACTCCTGTGCATCTTAATCTTCGAGATCAGCCGACTACCACAGGGGACGTTAATAAATGCCTTATTAAAATGTAAACATCCACCTCCTTACCCTCATCGATCACCTCCTCCAAAAACCCGATCAATTTAGTAAGAGGCGATCTGCCGTGTATAAAATCATGCTGGCTGTCTCTAATGAACCCAATGTTGCTATAGTACCTGCCTCAACTATCTCCTCTGTCAGCATGTTCCATATAGCCACCACCCTGTGTGAAATAGTTGCCCCTCAGGCTCCTATTAAATCTTTCCCACCCACCTTAAACCTCTGTCCTCTGGTTCTTGATTGTCCTGCACTGGGTAAAAGATTCTGTGCATTCACCGTTTCGACCCCTTCCAATTTCTGACATACTACTCTGGTTTCTATCCCCGTGCATTTCTAGTTTAAACCCTCCTGAGCAATACTAGCAAACCTCTTTATACACACTTTTTTACCACTTTTTTGGGAAGAGATGCAAACAAATCAGATGGACATATAGTATTTTTTTTTACTGTGGAATTTCTTGTAAATATGAAGTAAAAACCATAACTCTCGGAGATACTCAGCAGGTCAGGCAGCATCTGTGGAGAGAGAAAAGTAATAGAGGTTTTAAGTGAGCAAAATACAAAGTGTTAGAGGAACTCAACGGGTCAGGCAGCTTCTATGGAGGGAAGCTTCAATGGGTCAGGCAGCTTCTATGGAGGGAAGTGACAGACATTTTGTATCCCTTGGTCAAGTTGATCAGAGGGATCAGACAATCTGTGGAAGGGTTCTGACCCGAAACATCGTCTGTCCATTCCCTCAACAAATGCTGCCTGACCCGCTGAGTTCTTCCAGCACTTTGCTTTTTACTCAAGACTCCAGCATCTGCAGTTTCTTGACTCTCTCTTTAAAAGGCTGTGGGCCGAGAACCTTTTTTGTTCAAGTTCGTGACCCAACTCACACAACTATCTGAATTTTTAACATATTGTGTAAAAATATTATATAAATCATACCTGAAACTCATCATGAACAAAACCTGCACATTTTGTTTAAATATGACAAAAACTTCCAATTTTCCGAGTAGTAATTGTCCAATCAATGCACGTTTGACTGAGGTCGGATGCAAATTGACCAATCACGCGCTTTGGTTTATGGTCGTTAGGCAGCGAGGACCCTGGGATCATGGCTGCCTCCTCATTACATCAAAACAATTACAAGGTTTCCAAGGATAAAGGTAATGCTCACCTTGTTGATAATTTTGTTTTTCAATTGATTTATCTTCATAAAGTTTGGATGGGAACTGTTAAATAAAAATGACAAATAACAGTAATGTTACAAAATTTTGAGATTTAAAAAATCAAGCCTGCAATTTATCCCATCAGATAAAGCATAAAAAGAAGTTTAATTTGACACCTAATTCGCTTTCATATCTTCATGGCCATTTTCATACTCGGAAATTAGCAACTTGTTCCCTATTGCTTTTCTATTGACTTAACACAAAAGTTGTGATCGAGGACAGTCAAAAGCCCATTACTTTCTTAAAAATTAAGAGAACTGAAAGAAATTTTCAGTTATTATAGATTGAAGCATTCTGACACAAATATGAAACAATCTTACTTGGATGACCTGAAATTAAAGCATATAATTAGTTAGTTACCCAATTGTAGCTAATTACAAAATTCAATTACTAGATCTAAACATCTATCCATTTCTTAAGGAAAAATTAACATTTTTTTTAAAGCATAAGTTTCCAAATAACATTCACACAATAATTCACAATATAACATATTTTTAATCATTAATTAATTCTTATTTTAAGTAATTAATTTATAGGCCAAATGGAAGGAATTTAGTGTTTAATGCCTGTAAATTAATGGCCATTTAAATCAGTTTGCGAGTGGGATTTTCTGGAACGCGATGGATTGAACGTTGTGGTTGCGGTGAATTTAAACCCCATATCGGCAGTAGAAATTCTGCTGGTTCGTATGGGGAATAAATCACTGTTTCGCAACATGAAATGTTGATTAAGGTCATCTAAACAAACAAGTTTATATGAAAAAATAAACAGCTTTCATTTACCTGTCCGCTATGTAAAATCCGTCCCCGTTGTCGGCGTTCACGTCATTAGGAGCTAATTTTTATTTTACTGCAGCGATGAAATAGTCGGACGATTCAATACAAAAATGTAACTTACCGGCAGTCGGAACGAATCTTTAGAAATATCTCGCACTCTGAGAAAATAAAGCTCTGGATGGCAGGGGAAAACAGCAATTTTAACCCCGCCACCCCCTCAAAGGCGCCAAAGGCGCGCACACAGCCAGTCACAGAACTGCAGCACCACTAAAGGTAAGTTTTGTAACATACCTACAAATAACAAATGTACAGCTGGGCTAGGATTAGGGTTTGGGTTATGGTTAGGGTCAGGGATTCGGTCAGGGTTAAGGTTAGGGGTAGGGTCAGTCAGTTGGTCGGGTTTGTCGGTAGGCCGTTGGATGCTGTGGAGGATCGGTTGGGCTGTTGGCCCGCTAGTGGAAGCTGTGAAGGGTCGGTCGGGCTGTCGGAAGGCCGGTGAGTGCTGAGAGTGGTCGGTCGGGTTGTCGGCCCGCTAGTGGATGCTGCGAAGGGTCGGTCGGGCAGTTGGTAAGCTGGTGAGTGCTGTGAGGGGTCGGTCAGTCTGTCGGTGGGCCGGTGTTGCAGCGAGCGAGCGGGCGGACTGACGGAGTCGGCGCTATGTGGGTGCTGAAGGAGGCCCGGGCGGTGTGCAAGACAGCGCTGCTCCCCACCATCATCACCATGACAATCCAGAAGGGCATTTTTGGCCAAGATGGACTCAGAGAGCGGCCACACGTATGGAGCCTGCAGCCGGTCCCAAAGCGGCTCCAGCTCCAGCCGTGGGCAGCTCTGGAAGGGGGGCGAGTTAGGGTTAGGGTTAGGCATTTTCCTCTCAGTGGAAGATGCCTTAGCCTTCCCCCAGCCTGGCACTGCCCTAGTCCCACTATGGCCGTGACCCCCCCACTCTGCACACTGGCAGTCAGTGGGGTTCCTCTGCACAGTTGGGGGCTATGGGTGAGTGGTAGAACATTGCAATGGGGGAAGGGTTGCGTTGGGGGAACAGGCCTTCCGTGGGGACTATGGGTGAGTGGTCGAATATTGTGTTGGGGGATAGGGTTGCGTTGGGGAACAGGTTGCATTGGGGGATCAGACCTCCCGTGTGACAGGGACCCAACGGGTTAAACTTGGACCAGTCTGACAATAAAATTCTCTCGACTCTTGATATTACTGCACAGATGGCCGCAGTACCAATAATGCCCCATTGATGGCGCCGGTTAACCACTTGTACAGTTACACAGGGCAATGTGAAATGGACAGAAATGCTGAATGTCAGGTGTAAATGTTTCTGGTTGATAATTCAAAATTTTAGCAGATAATTCAAAATTTTAAGCGCCATCTAGTGTCCAATGCCCATATTACACCATGGGGAGCCTATTTCTGTGTTGCAGCCTATTTAAACTATAATTATACTATATATATATAACGTGAATATGACTGTAATCATATATAATTATATTATTTCAAAATTATATAATTAATATAACTGGGTGTGTTTTTTGAATGAGTGTGCAGAGGTCTGGCTCCTGAACCAGCCTAATTAATGGGTGAGGGCAGTTCTTCTGGGTTCCCCCGACGCAACCCGTTTCCACCACTCACCCGTTCCCCCAATGCAATATTCCACCACTCACCCATATTCCCCAACTGCGCAGGTATGGCTCATTTCCCGTCATCCCACAACACTCCCTCCCCCTCCTCTTCACCCTCCTTCTCTCCCCTCCCTCCCTCAGTAACCCCTCTCCCCTCCCTACCCCCCTCCTCTCCCTCTGTCTGTTTAAATAACATTAAACAACAATCCTCATCCCCCTCACCCATTGCTGCCTTTTTTATGTAAATGAGATCCCATTGTGATGTCATTGTCGGGTGGAGCACTGCTGTCGGGCAGTTTACGTGAATGAGATCCCATTGTGCTCCCATGATTTTTCTCAAAGTGGGGTTTCGTAAATTTGAAAATGTGAATAACATAATATATAACATCAATCTGAACAAAACTTTGATACACCATGCCACAGGACAAAGGTGAGTAAGGTGGTTCAAAAACTGTAGCGCTATTGTGTACCGTTTTGGCGTACTTTCAGGATCTCACTCACATGCACGCAGACTCATAAACAAACAAGATGAGAGCTTTAGTAATATACTAAACTAAGTGGGACCAGTTGGGTCCCATGATCACACGGGAGGGCTGGTCCCCAATGCAATATTCCACCTCTCCACCAATTCCAATGTTGCTGGCCAGTGTTATCAGAGGGCTAGTATGGACATTGCTGGCCGAATGGATTCTTGGGCTGGCAGCTCAGTCACTCAGGCCTGGTGGGCTGGCAGCTCAGTCACTCAGGCCTGGTGGGCTGGCAGCTCAGTCACTCAGGCCTGGTGGGCTGGCAGCTCAGTCACTCAGGCCTGGTGGGCTGGCAGCTCAGAAACTGCCAGAAATTCTGCCCCAAAACAGGTGAGAGACTCTGTGAGAGAGAAGGGGGAGAGGGTGGAGAATCAATTTTAGACATTTTTCATCTTTTTCTGCAGATCACAGCAATGAAGGAGGAAAGTCTATCCTGGCCTGGATCTCACAGTGAGCAAATGAAGGGGGCAAGAAAAATACTGGGGTGATGTTTAATACTTGCAGGGGGAATACTTACTGATGGGCCGAAGGGACTCCTGGGCTAGCACAGGCCTGATGGGCCGAAGGGGTTCTTAAAAAGAAAATCTGAATGAAATCTGAGTGAAAGGCACTTTTACTGGACTTTTCCAGGCCTTTTGGGCCGAAATGCTCCTGCTGGGCTAATATGGGCAAAAGGGACTGGTTTCTCAGCTTATTGGGGCCTTGTGGGCCGAAATTAGTGGGTTCAGGCAAGCCAAACAACTCATGAATTTCTGAATGAATTTCCAATTGCATTGCAGTTTCAAGCGCCGGGCAGGCCTAATAGCTCATTGCATTTTCATTTCACTTCCATTGCCATTGCAGTTTCAAGCACAGGGCAGGCCAAGCCAAACAGCTGATTGTATTTTCACTTAATTTCCATTGCCATTGCACTTTAAAGCCAAACAGCTGATTGCATTTTCACTTTATTTCCATTGCCATTGCACTTTCAAGCACAGGGCAGGCTCAAGCCAAACAGCTCATTTTCATTAAGGGTTAACAAATCATTTATTCAAGTACATTGCATACTCACAGTGTTCTGTAGTTTCCCAGCTCAGACAGAGAGTCATGACCGCTCCCTCGGCATCTTGCAGACAGACTGAGCCACGCCCACACTTCCGGGTATTATAGTTCCTCTCCCTTCCCACCGGAAGGGGCTTGGCCTTCATGGCGGTGATTGACTGGAGAATCTCAAGATTTTTTAAACACTAATAAGTCTTTTATTTTTCATCGATGGAAAAATCCTCGGGGCCGGCGCAGTGGAAGAGGACTCTGAATAAGATGGCCAAAAAATCACAGCCATATGTGGTAGCGATTTTTCTAAAATCAAAGCACAGTGCAAACAGGAAGTGGTCAAGATGAGAGTTTTAATTATATAAATGACCTACTCCTGCACCTATTTGCTTTGTCTCTATGTTTCTATGACTACAAATCAACGTGCGGGTAATACGAGGGATGTTTCCATTTTGATTTTCAGACCTTATTACAGAATCCAGAACATTTTCCCACTGCAAATTATTGAATAACTGATATAAAAATATTGTAAGGTATATTCAACGTAAGGGAAGTTATGTTGCAGTTGCACAAGACATTGGCGAGGTCGCACTTCGAGTATTGTGTTCAGTTTTGGAAACCCTGCTACAGGAAACATGACATTTTTATGGCCCATTTTTAGCATTCACTGGAATTCTTTAATTAGCAGTCGTGGAAACAGGCCCCTTCAGCCCACGAGTCCGTGCTGACCAATAATCACCCCGTACACTAGCACTATCACTATGGACAATTTACAATTTTTACCAAAGCCAATTAACCTACAAACCTGCACATTTTGGGAGTGTGGGAGGAAACCACAGCACACGATGAAAACCCACGTGGTCACAGGGAGAACGTACTAACTCTGTACTGTCAGCCCCCGTAATCAGGATTGAACCTGGGTCTCTGGCGCCATAAGGCAGCAACTCTACCACTGCGCCGCCCCACATCTGGAGCAGATGTGGCTGATCAGGAAAAAACAAACTGCTAGAGGAACACAGCAGGTAAGGCAGGTGGAGGGAAATGGACAGACGTCACCCGACCCAAAGTGTTGCCCGAAATATTTTACCTCCACAGATGCTGCCTGACCCGCAGAGTTGCTCCAGCGGTCTGTATTTTGCTGACTCAGACACATATGCTCCAGATCCATTGGCTTTGAGTTAAGAACTAGGTTCTGCAGAGTCAATAAGGTTCTACAGATGTAAAGGAGGATACGTGCCAGGGCATTGTGGAAAGGAACCAGTAGAGCAGTGGATTTGCAAAGGGGGTTGGGCAAAATATGAAAATATGAGTCCATTTCATGGTTGATCCCGAGCAACACCTGAGCAGAGGGCTCTGTGATTAAAGTGTCGGAAGGAACTGCAGATACTAGTTTAAATCGAAGATAGACACAAAATGATGGAGTAACTCAGTGGGACAGGCAGCATCTCTGGAGAGGAGTGGGTGATGTATCGGGTCAAGACCCTTCTTCAGACTACAACATTTTGTATCTATCTGGGATTTATGCGCTGTTTACAGTGACATATTTGGAGGCGGACATCAAGTGCTGTTGGAAGAAATGGCGTTGAGTAGATTGATAGGACTGAAGGCTGATAAATCCCCAGGGCATGATGGTCTGCATCCCAGGGTACTTAAGGAAGTGGCTCTAGAAATCGTGGATGCATTGGTGATAATTTTCCAATGTTCTTTAGTTCAGAATTTGTTCCTGTGGATTGGAGGATAGCTAATGTTATTCCACTTTTTAAGAAAGTCAGGAGAGAGAAAACAGGGAATTATAGACCAGTTAGCCTGACTGGTGGCGGGGAAGATGCTGGAGTCAATTGTAAAAGATGAGATAGCTGCACATTTGGATAGCAGTAACAGGATCGGTCCGAGTCAGCGTGGATTTACGAAGGGGAATCATGCTTGACTTATCTTCTGGAATTTTTGAAGATGTAATTAGGAAAATGGACAAGGGAGAGCCAGTGGATGTAATGTACCTGGACTTTCAGAAAGCATTTGATAAGGACCCACATAGGAGATTAGTGGGCAAAATTAAGGGCACATGGATTGGGGGTAGAGGGCTGACATGGATAGAAAATTGGTTGGCAGACAGGAAACAAAGAGTAGGGATTACCAGGTCCCTTTCAGAATGGCAGGCAGTGACTAGTGGGGTACTGCAAGGCTTGGTGCTAGGACCGCAGCTATTTACAATATACATCAATGATTTGGATGAAGGAATTCAAAGTAACTGTAGCAAATCTGCAGATGACACAAAGCTGGGTGGCAGTGTGAACTGTGAGGAGGATGCTATGAGAATGCAGGGTGACTTGGACATGTTGGGGGAGTGGGCAGATGCATGGCAGATGAAGTTTAATGTGGATAAATATGAGGTTATCCAAATTGGTATCAAAAACAGGAAGGCAGAATATTATCTAAATGTCGTCGTTGGGAAAAGGGGAAGTACAACGGGATCTGGGGTCCTTGTTCATCAGTCTATGCAGGTACAACAGGCAGTGAAGAAAGCGAATGGCATGTTGGTCTTTATAACAAGAGGAGTCGAGTATAGGAGCAAAGAGGTCCTTCTGCAGTTGTACAGAGCCCTAGTGAGACCACACCTGGAGTATTGTGTGCAGTTTTGGTCCCCTAATTTGAGGAAGGACATTCTTGCTATTGAGGGAGTGTAGCCTAGATTTACAAGGTTAATTCCCCAGATGGCAGGACTGTCATATACTGAGAGATTGGAGTGGCTGGGCTTGTACACTCTGGAGATTAGAAGGATGAGAGGGGATCTTATTGAAACATATAAGATTGTTAAGGGTTTGGACACGCTAGAGGCAGGAAACATGTTCCCGGTGTTGGGGGAGTCCAGAACCAGGGGCCACAGTTTAAGAAAAAGGGGTAAGCCATTTAGAACGGAGACGACGGGAAAAACACTTTTTCTCACAGAGAGTTGTGAGTCTGTGGAATTCTCTGCCTCAAAGGGAGGTGGAGGCAGGTTCCCTGGATGCTTTCAAGAGAGAGCTAGATAGGGCTCTTAAAGATAGCGGAGTCAGGGGATATGGGGAGAAGGCAGGAACGGGGTACTGATGGGGATGATTAGCCATGATCATATTGAATGGTGCTGGCTCGAAGGTCCGAATGGCCTACTCCTGAACCTATTGCCTATTGTCTACTGTTTCCAACTGGCCGGCTCCATATTGCAGGAGTACATGCTGAGGGACGCACTGAAGCTCGGTGTTGCCAACGACAATGCTCTGTGGGGGAGTCTGGGGTTCCTCAATGTCAGATGCTGGACATTGGGGGGCAGAGTCTGGTGGGGCAATCCCCAAACAAGGGGAAGGAAGATCACCCCAGGGGGCCACATGAGTGCCAAGGGTGCAACAGTGGCTTGCAAAAGTTTTCATACGCCTTGAACTTTTCCACATTTTGTCACGTTACAACCACAAACGTAAATGTATTTTATTGGGATTTTATGTGATAGACCAACACAAAATGGCGCATAATTGTGAAGTTGAAAGAAAATGATACATGGTTTTCAAATTTTTTTACAAATAAAAAAACTGAAAAGTGTGGCATGCAAAAGTATTTAGCCCCCCTGAGTCAATACTTTGTAGAACCACCTTTCGCTGCAATTACAGCTGCAAGTCTTTTGGAGGACATGTCTCTACCAGGCTTTGCCACATCTAGAGACTGAAATTTTTGCCCATTCTTCTTTGCAAAATGGCTCAAGCTCAGTTAGATTGGATGGAGAGCGTCTGTGAACAGCAATTTTCAAGTCTTGCCAAAGATTGTCAATTGGATTTAGGTCTGGACTTTGACTGGGCCATTCTAACACATGAATACGCTTTGATCTAAACCATTCCATTGTAGCTCTGGCTGTATGTTTAGGGTCGTTGTCCTGCTGGAAGGTGAACCTCCGCCCCAGTCTCAAGTCTTTTGCAGACTCCAACAGGTTTTCTTCCAAGATTGCCCTGTATTTGGCTCCATCCATCTTCCCATCAACTCTGACCAGTTTCCCTATCCCTGCTGAATAAAAGCATCCCCACAGCATGATGCTGCCACCACCATGTTTCACAGTAGGGATGGTATGTTCAGGGTGATGTGCAGTGTTAGTTTTTCCACCACACATAGGTTTTGCATTTGGCCATAACTCCAATTTTGGTCTCATCAGACTCCAAAGCATCTTCCTCCACATGTTTGCGTGTCCCCCACATGGCTTGTGGCAAACTGCAAACGGGACTTCTTATGGCTTTGTTTCAACATTGGCTTTCTTCTTGCCACTCTTCCATAAAGGCCCGATTTGTGGAGTGCACGATTAATAGTTGTCCTGTGGACAGATTCTCCCAGCTGAGCTGTGGATCTCTGCAGCTCCTTTAGGAGTTACCATGGGCTCTTGGCTGCTCTCTTCTCTGATCAATGCTCTCTTGCCGGACTGTCAGTTTAGGTGGACGGCCATGTCTTGGTAGGTTTGCAGTTGTGCCATACTCTTTCCATTTTCGAATGATGGATTGAACAGTGCTCCGTGAGATGTTCAAAGCTTGGGATATTTTTTTATAACCTGCTTTAAACTGCTTTAAACTTCTCCACAACATTATCCCTGACCTGTCTAATGTGTTCCTTGGGCTTCATGATGCCCAAGGAACAATGTTTGTTCACTAATGTTCTCTAACAAACCTCCGAGGCCTTCACAGAACAGCTGTATTTATACTGAGATTAGATTACACACAAGTGGACTCTATTTTCTAATTAGGTGACTTCTGAAGGCAATTGGTTGCACTGGATTTTATTTAGGGGTATCAGAGTAAAGGGGGCTGAATACTTTTGCATGCCACACTTTTCAGTTTTTTATTTGTAAAAAAATTTGAAAACCATGTATCATTTTCCTTCCACTTCACAATTATGCGCCAATTTGTGTTGGTCTATCACATAAAATCCCAATAAAATACATTTACGTTTGTGGTTGTAACGTGACAAAATGTGGAAAAGTTCAAGGCGTATAAAAACTTTTGCAAGCCACTGTATGTGTAAGGAAAAAGAGGTGCTAATACTGCCGGGTATAACACTGACAATATTGAATGTAGAGACACACTAAGAATGTATTAAGACTTCTATGTTTTGCATATTTTTAAACAGAGCTTATTTTTGAAACAAAACATCTCACTCATTCTGTTCTGTCATCTGTAGATGTGCCTTCATCTCTTTAGCTGCCTGACTCGCAGAGTTACTCCAGCATTTTGAGTCTTATGGAATACATTCAGTATCTGCAGTTCCACGTGCTCCTATTTTATCATACACCTTTAGATGTTGCTTCAACTGCTTCACAACATTTGGACAACCTTCGTAATTCCATTCCCTTTGGTATCTCACCCCGTGAGAAGAGACAGGCCCGTACGAAGCTTTTCGAAAAGGGGGATGGCATGACAGGATTCCAAAAATGTTATGTGAAATAATGTGCATGAGGCGCACATCACAAGTGGGGAGCCCCTCACTTCTGGGTTCCAGGGCCCGCTTACGGGCCCTGAAAGCGCTGGGGTTTTAGATGCTCTCTGGTCAGGGCCAGGCTTAGGAGGTGCGGGGCCCAATTGGGAAAATATTTCATAGAAATATAAATAAATAATTATAAGTAAGTCACGTGTCGTGAGTAACATGACAATTCGGGGGAGAGTTCCTTTCACAGCGTGTGGAGTCTAGCCAAGGGTAAAGTTGCGAGGATGGAAGGAGCGTTGAGAAGGAGAGGGTCGGGTTCATGCCAGTATCCCACTCACTCACCGCTGCAGCGGCGCTCCGGTTGCCACCACATTGTGGCCGGGGAGGGAAGCAGCTGGCGTGGCTACGAGCGGCCTCCATCACCGGACAGCGGAACCGACTGCCATCTCAGCGCCTTCTGCCGGCCCGCTCACCTCTGGCAGTGCTCTCAGAGCAGAGTGGGTCAGCGGGTGATGGATAACATCACAGCGGGCGGTGGAGCTTACTCCTGTGTCAGCGCGATCAAGGGATCAATTGAGGTTACTCACACTGACATATGGAGTAAGCTCCACCGCCCGCTGTCCTGTTATCCATCGCCCGCTGACCCGCTCTTGAGCTGGATGATCCCCAGCCGACCCCCTCCTACTCAACCCTCCTGCCCTCTCCGCAACTTTACCCATGGACAGACTACCCACACGCTCTGAAAGGAACCCCCTCCCCCAGCAGCGCTGTCCTTTTACAGCCACTTCCCACTTTACGGCCGCTTCCCATCAGCTGCTAGCAATGAGAGGGATAGACTTGGCGATCCCCCAGTACAGCAGCATCGTTTTTGATGTTGCTGTACTGAGGGATAACGATGTCTATCTTTCTTGGCTAACAACCTAACCTTCGGCCTCCAAGATGCAGGTACATTTTCTAGCAATGTTACAAAATTTTGAGATTTTAAAAATCAAGTCTGCAATTTATCCCACCAGATAAAGCATAAAAAGAAGTTTAATTTGACACCTAATGCACTCTCATATCACATTCATTCAATGTGATCATGGCTGATCATCCCCAATCAGTACCCCGTTCCTGCCTTCTCCCCATATCCCCTGACTCCGCTATTTTTAAGACCCCTATCTAGCTCTCTCTTGAAATCTTCCAGAGAACCTGCCTCCACTGCCCTCTGAGGCAGAGCATTCCACAGACTCACCACTCTCTGTGAGAAAAAGTGTTTCCACCCTCGTCTCCGTTCTAAATGGCTTACTCTTTATTCTTAAACTGTGGCCCCTGGTTCTGGACTCCCCCAACATCGGGAACATGTTTCCTGCCTCTAGCGTGTCCAAGCCCTTAACAATCTTATATGTTTCAATGAGATTCCCTCTCATCCTTCTAAACTCCAGAGTGTACAAGCCCAGCTGCTCCATTCTCTCAGGATATGACAGTCCCGCCATCCCGGGAATTAACCTTGTAAACCTACACTGCACTCCCTCAATAGCAAGAATGTCCTTCCTCAAATTAGGGGACCAAAACTGCACACTATACTCCAGATGCGGTCTCACTAGAACTCTGTACAACTGCAGAAGGACCTCTTTGCTCCTATATTAGATTCCTCTTGTTATAAAGGCCAACATGCCATTTTACTTCGGAGTCACGTGAGTAAGTGCAGTTGAAATACTTACAGGGCATATCCAAACTCCGTGGCTGGTGTATAAAGCCACCAGCAGTTAAAAAGAAATGGAATTTAAAAGCAAAAAAAATAAAATAAAAGTTAAAATGAAAAGAAAATACTCCGGGTGGAAAAAACGGAGTTTAGAAAGCGTCCCAGGGGAAAATTCAGCGATCTGGACGGCAGATTAATTGCGGAGCCGGGTCCGATACCGGTGGCCATTAAAATTACCATTAGGGAGACTTTAGTTGCTCCACAAACTTTTGGCTATGAGGAAAAAACGGAGTTTAAAAGTTAAAAAAGGAACAGTGGAAACTTAACCCACAAATTTTAAAAGACAAAACTACTCAGGAATATTATAAATCAAATTAAAAATTTTCTTTGAAATAAAATGATCAACCAGAGATATCACGTTCTTTACTGTGGGAAACATTTAAGGCATATTTTCGGGGACATAATGATTTCTTCACAAACATTTCACAATAAAAAGATTCGGAAAGCAAAACAACAGGATCTAGAAAAGGAGATTAAGCAATTAGATATACAGAATGCTACAAAACCAAATATGATATTACATAATAAAATTGTTATACTGAAATATACAAATTAAATAAAATATATACAGATCAAGTGATAAAATATTATCAACACACTAAACAATTACAATTTGAATTTGGGGAATAAGCCCCAAAAATTGTTGGCTCGACAATTAAGGAAAACTGAAGCGGAAAAAATTATACATAGGATTAAATCACAAAGTGGTGATTTATTAATACAACCTAAGATATTAATGAAAGATTTATGCAATTACTATAAAAATTTATACACTGCTAAAATAACAGTAAGTAAAATAGAAATAGATGCATTTATAAAGAATGTAACTTGAAAGGATTGGATTCCAAAACAGAAAATTATTAAATGCTGATATTTCAATAAATGAAATAGAAGAATCTATTAGGTCATTAAAAATGGTAAAAAACACCGGGACCAGATGGTTATAGGTTCGGAAAATTTTATAAAATTTTTCATGAATATATAGTCCCATATCTAAAATCATTATATGAACAGATATATACAGAACAGAAGCTTCCAGATACATTGAACGAAATCTATTATAACACTCATACCTAAAATGAATAAAGATTTAGATGAACCAGGATCATATAGAGCAATAGCGCTATTAAATACATGATCAAAAGATATTTAACAACAATATTAGCAAAAAGATTGAGTTCAGTCGTTAATGAAATAATACATCCGGATCAAACAGGATTTATACCAAAAAGATACTCTTCATATAATCTAAGACGATTGTTTTAATATTATATACTCGAAAAGAAGTGATAAAAAGATTTAGTAGTTATCTCGCTTGATGCAGAAAAAAAGCTTTTGACCAAGTGGAATGGCTTATTTATTTTCAGTAATGGAAGCCTTTAAACTAGGAGAGGAATTTTTACTTGGATTAAATTATTGATACGCAAACCCAACAGCAAGAATAACAACAAACCGAATGTTATCAATCAAATTTAATTTATCACGAGGTTGGTAGGCAAGGTTGTCCTTTATCACCTTTATTGTTTGCATTAGCTATAGAACCACTTGCTCAGAGGATAAGACTACATCCGGAAATATATGGATATGATACAATAGATACTAAGAATAAAATCTCCTTATATGCAGACAATGTATTACTTTATATCACTCAACCAGAAATAAGTATTCGAAACCTGTTAAAATTAATAACGGAATTTGGAACACTTTCAGGATACAGTATTAATTGGAATAAAAGTGAGCTTATGCCAATAACACTGAATAATTTACTATATTACAACAATTTCCTTTTAAGATAACAAATGAAAATATTAAATATCTTGGGATTTTTGTTACAAAAAGATTTAATTCTTTATTTAAATTTAATTTTCCCCATTACTGAATAAATTGAACAAGAATATTTCATATTGGAAAAGTTTACCTATCTCGATGATAGGAAAATTAATGCAATAAAATGATTATTTCTCCCAAATTATTATATTTATTTCAATTATCCCGATATATCTTCCAAAAGTTTTTTTTAAAAAAGTGATTCTTTAATTACGAATTTTATTTGGGATTATAAGACTCATAGAATAAATAAAAAACATTTATGCACATCTAAAATAAAAGGAGGATTAGCATTACCAAACTTTATGTATCCCACTTCTATTATGGGCTGGGCAGTCAATACTAAAAATATGAAATTTTTGGTTAGGAGAAATTGATAATAAACCTAATTGGGTTAAATATGGAAAAAAGAAGATTGTTCTCCATTTGAAATTAGCTCTATAATATTTGCTAATACTAATGTTGCTAAGAAAGTTTTTAAGGAAAATCCGATAATAGAAAATGGAATTCGCATATGGAAACAAACTAAAGAAAGCATTAAAACTAAAATCTATCCCATTAAGTCTTAAGATTGTTAATAATTTTATGTTTTAAACCTTCTTTATTGGATAAAGCTTTTTTACAATGGAAAAATAAAGGAATTTTCTAAGATGGGTGATCTTTATAAGGAAAACATTTTTCTTTCATTTCAAGAGTTGCAACAAACCTACGGGCTACATAATAAAGAATATTTTAGATATTTACAAATTAGAAAACTATGCCTTCGCAAATATATATGAATTTAAAAATAGAAAAATAGAATATATTAGAGGAATGTTTTGAACAAACATCCAAATATGGAAAAAATGATATCATATATATATAATATTTTACTGGAAAACGATACCCCATCAACAGAAACATACAGAGAGTCTTGGGAAAAGGAATTGGGTTCAAATAATAAGACCAGAAATATGGGAAGAAAGTTTACAACATATACATTATTGTTCATTAAACGCTAAACACTTCCTCTCATACAGTTTAAAATATTACATAGATTACATTATTCTAAATATAAATTACATAATATTTTCTCAAAGATATCTCCTATATGTGATAAATGTCAAATTTCAGAAGCAAATTTGACACACTCATTTACCAACTGTATAAAAATTGTAGAATATTGGAAAGGAAATATTAAAAATAATATCAGCCGTTATTAATAAAAATATAACTCCTGACCCAAAGTTAATTATACTTGGAATTATTGAAAACCGATTTATCAATAACAATGAGTCATAGAACTTTTATTGACTATGGTTTTAGTAATTGGGAAGAAAATTTAATATTAAAATTTTGGAAAGGCCCTACATCCCCAACAATTAAAATGTGGAATATAGAAATGTCGGAGACACTCCATTTGGAGAGATTGAGGTTTGTCCTTATGGATAGGCTAGATCTCTTCAGACGGATTTGGTCTCCATATATTGAATATTTACAGGGTCAATATAGTTCGGCGCGGGGACCTGACTGAAACCTGGATACCCGATTGGATGAAGAAACATATATTAATTCATGAATATATCTATAAACACGGATCATTGACGAATACTTTATTCTCCATCAAACCTTTTATTTTTATTCTTTACTACTTTCTTTTTTCTTTAAATCTTTCTATTTTCCTATATCTATATAAAAAATTAAAAAAATGTAGAAACACATTACTTTAACTTTTTGATATTAGTACAAATATAAATATTATTAGATTTATGAGAATATTATTAATATTATTAGTACTTTTAGTTTTATATACCTTTAATTATATAAAATTAACGTATTCTTTATTACGTATAATTATCCTTAATATTAGGAAGGAAAAATAAATGGAAATTTTATAAGTTTTATTAACTTTTTGTATCAATATTATTACTAAATTTGGCCTCATACCCAAAAAATTAGAGATAAAATGAAAAACTTACTAATAGTATAATATGCTATATTATAAATGTATTATTAGTATTATGTACTTTTAATCATATAAAATATATAACTTTTGGGGAAGTTATAATTAAGGATAATATAGCATAAATAATATTGATATTATTATTAATATATTAATAGTATGAATTAATTATTAAGACTATGTACTACTACTGTAGAAATGTAATATGTTATTTTGTTTCTATAATAAAAAAAAATAAAAAAAAAAAAAAAAAAAAAAAAAAGTTAAAAAGGAAGAAAATACTCCGGGGGGGAAAAACGGAGTTTAAAAATTAAAAAAGGAAAATAAATACACCGACGGTGAAAAAACGAGTTTAAAAGTTAAAAAGAAAAAACTCCCAGATGGAAAAAACTCCAGTGGGGAGGAAATGTGTTTTTTTTAAAGTCAGAGAGGCCATGATTTAAAAAGTTCTAATAAAAAGGCCTCCAGACAAAAAAGCTTTATGGCTTAAAATTAATGGAGAAAGACTCCAAAAAATTAAAAAAAAAATTCAACCAAAGGGTTTTAAAAAGGCCCAGAATATTCCCAAAAACAGACCCTGAGGGGTTTCCATATATAAAAATATATGTGGTGGTAATTTATCAATGTGGGAATATCTACCTCGGATTTGTTTTGGAGGTAGTCCTCCTTGAGGAAAAAACTCAGGAGTAACCAGGGCAGTAAAAGAATATGAAAAACTGTCCTAAAGGTGCATTGATAGTGGTGGCTGGTCATAAAGTACCCATCACAGGCACAAATATATATACAGTACGATACCTGAATGAAGAGTGAGGCCATATATATATATATATGTAATAGTTATTGGGACCAATTTTGCACTTTAGATTTGCAGGTCAAAACAGATCAAGTTATGTTAAACTCCTGATTATTATGGAGTAAATCTGCCTCAGGATATAAATCAAAGACATTGATTACTAAGGGAAGACTATTGGTCATTAAACTTTGGAAAAATTATGATCCAATGTAAAGAGTTGATAATGGATCAAAACAAAGGCAGGAGTATGATAAATAAATATTTATCCAACACAGCCTTATGTGAAACCCTAATGATAGGAAGAAAAGGCTTCATGTACATTTGAAGAGGTGCAAAAACTTGTTACAGAGAAGTTTTGAAATCTCCAATTGGGAGATTTACAGGTGTGTTTATATCAATGATATGGTGCATAACAAAAGTAAAATTCCCCAGGGAAAAAGAAGATGTGTGGTAAGCCATACAAGACATCATATTAAATAATATCACTTTTACAGTGTAAAAAATTTTAATTAATATGGACATCTTTCAACATTGAAAAACAGTTGTTATTAACAAGTTTGTTAATCAAAACATAAGACTCGAAGGATTGGTAATTAGACCAAGTTAATTATTCATATTTACAGTTGCTTGAAATTATTGTGAATGGGTCAACTGTGCAATTTAAGACATTGACTAATGGATTAAACTCACGTTCTAGGCCTGTTCCAAATGATACTGGAACAAGAATGCGCTGATAAGAAGTTCAGCCCTTGCACTAATGAGGACATGTCATGGTTTATCTTGATCACATTTTAAATTGAAGGTTGATTCAGAGTCAGCTGCAAATTACAGCAGCAATTTACACAGCCTGTTGAGAGGCAAGGGTCCTGACCCAATCCAATAAAAACTATGTTTTAGGCATTCATAAACCATTCCTAAATTACTATTCTGGGTTTAGGAGTAATTCAGCACCATATGATGGGAAAAATGTTTCCGAGATACAAATGTCTCATTGCTTTGAGGAGCTTAGGTAAAAGAGTAAAAAAGCTCCAAAAAAGGGAAAACCAAGCATTATAAGAGTAATGCAGCCTTTTTGACAGCCAATGCAAATACCAAAGGATACGATTATCATAAATTAAAGTGGTGATAGAAAAGGTTCCACAAGCTGCTTTAAATATATAAGCTTAGCAGCCATTGCACAGCAGATGCAAAGTATTATCGGATGATGATAGCTTTTCTTGATTATTTGGGTTAAGATAAAGTATAATATCTATTCTTATCAAGTTAATATTTGATACTCCCTTGTTTAGGGACTACGACAATAACACCAGCAATTCAAATGGATTGTCCTAAGAAATTTTTCTCCAAACATATAGCTATTAATTATTGGAGTATCAGGAGTTTTTATGGATTAAATGCATATTGTTCTATTAAAAGTGTGCATGTCATTCAGTGTGAACAATACCACGGCTATGGCATATATCAATCACAGAGTCAAGTACAATCGTTATACAAGTGATTAACTGGTAACCAGATGTGCGTATTCTAAAAATGTTTAGTTCAGGCTGTTTATTCTCTAAGGAAGAGACAATGTTGGTCGCAGACAACAAATCAGGGGAAAAACATTGTCAGTAATATGGATTATTTACCATTAATCTGGTTGTATCCAGATTAAATCACCGATCTCCAAATGTTCTCGTGGGAAAACCGAGAGTGCAGGAGCGGTGATGTATTTTCGCTAAATTACATGAGGAAAGATGTTCTTTTATGTTCCTCATTTTTGTCTGATAGGCAGTGTCTGATGAAAATGTAGCAGGACGCTGCCAGGGGCGCTTTGGTGGCCCAAACCGAACCTTCATGGTTCTCATTAATGTTGAGAATGATGTTTGAACCAGTTATGATGACTCATAGTTGCAGTAATTTATTGTTGTACAAATTCATCATAGGAGTGCAAACATTGCAAATGTTACATTATATAATTGCATGTGGCTACAGATTACATTATCTTATATGTTTATGAATTTACCAAACAAAGCAGACCAGGAAGAGCTGGAACCAAGGTAAAATTTAAGCATATCCTGTCGGCCAAAAATTGTGTGTGGGTCAACATTTACTCAATATGTTAAAGTAGGTAAGAGTCTCTGTGGTGGTGAGACAGCACTACTTATTTACACACAAAAACCCACATTAAGAATCAGTAAAAACTGATGGGTTCTAGATAATTATATTCTAATGGTTAAAACATGTTTAAACTCAGTGGAACTAGACATTGAGCATGGTGGAAAATCACATCCATTTAAGGAGGTAGATACATACACAGGAATGGCACAGGATGGGCCGCACGAAGCAAAGATTCAAGGCCGCAGGTGGGAGTAAAATAAATATTAAAGTTACAAGGAACCAAGTCATGGTGTCAGGAGTGAAACACGGAGTGTTGGGTTCTTTGTAAATGTTCTTTGTTTATACTATCAAATTATTTTATCAATTGGATATTTGGTGATTACATTTGCCCTTTCAATGAAAAGGGCATTATTTTCATTCTTTTTATAATGGGGAAAAATTTATCACAATAAACTAGCACTGTTTGGAAAAAATGTGTTTATTTGCTCTTTACTGTGTTGGTTGAGCAGATTGTCGTAAGGAATGATTCACGACATAAAAAACACAGAAGCTACAAAATCTTACACGTCGTTTACTTCACGTGACTCCAGAAGTAAAATAGTAAATTAAAACGAGAACTTACCAGTTCAAGTTTTGATCGTTATTTGAATGAGGAGTCAACGATGATGGATTACGTGCCCTCCCTCCCGACCCTCTATCAAAATAAATGAATCATCTGGGTAGTTCTAAATCAGTTGAGCCTTTACTATCTTACATTCCGGCTATTGGGTTCTGTGGTTTTCATGCCGCGCTTTGAAGGTAATGCGATCTAAGCTAGCGGCCCGGCGGGGCTTCTTCACGTAATCCCTCATCGATTACTACTCACCTCATAAAATAACGAACAAACTTCGAACTGGTAAGTTCTCGTTAATCTTACTATTTCTTAGCCGCTAATCGGCAGTTACTTGGGAAACGTGGTAACTCGTGAAGATTTTTCAACATGTTGGAAAATGTCCACGAGTAAAATATACACACTATGTAATAATGTGATACTTTTTAACACATATCATACCGTAGTAGCTCGCGAGTTTACCGCAGTAGGACCTCTGGTGTCCTATATCAACTATTGTAAGTTTCATGATGGAAATAAGAATCTCTATATATTCATTACCTTTGAATTGTAGTTTTATATGAAATCCTCCCATAATTTTCTATTTCCATTTCATAATATCTATCAGACATACAGAATGCGTGCAAGGTAATATCTTGCTAACAAAACTCAGTTGTATCTTTTCTATCTCAATTAAATTCACAAAATCTGCCATTGTTTCAGCTACATTAAGACAAAATATGAATGCAGGTTATTTGTAATCAGTCAACCCCATCCCAGAAACAACAGTACTTAAAGAAGGAACATTTGTTTTACTAATTTTTACGAGCCATGTCCCATAGATTCCTTTTGATCCATATCCAACCAACTATTTGAAATTGCATAAAAGGTAAAATTGTCCCTAAGAAAGTTGGTGTGGAATGATAATCCATCTCAGTACTCATTTAGGCAAGACCCCAAACTACAGATACTTTCCCCCCACCACCCCAATCCCCCTCCGCCCGATCTCATTGAACCTACCATTTGGCCGATCTTTTACTCAGCTGCTGTAAGGTTTCCTTCCTGTCAAAATCTCTGTGTAACATCTCTGTCCCTATCTTCCAATTCCCACTTTGAAATAAAATACAACTTTTGACTTAAAAATTTTGCAGCAGGATCATCGCTATATAAATGCAAATATATGGTATCTTATCTTAGTACCCCCCCCCCCCGCTTACCACCACACAAGAAGCGTAACGTGAAGAGTTTGCATTTGGAGAAGTTCGATGTGGACCAGGAATGAAAATTAATAGCTATGAATCGATTAACAGCGAGCTACGAGGTGAGATTGAAACACCTGTCAGAGGGCTAAGAAACAATCCTGAGTTGACGGCGTATTGTCTTAAGTGAGCATTTTGCAGCGACCTCACCATATTCTGGATAAATATTCTTTCCACGGAAATCTCCTATTTCACTTTGAAATTATATTCATTTATAACCATTTGTAACATCAGTAACTACCTTAATGTTCGTTCGTTTAGTACCGGGTATATTTTAATGTACTGTATATTAAAAAAAAACGATATCAACCAGGTGTGAAAATTACACTGAATCGAACGATGATTGAAAATACGTAGGAATCGACTAATCACGATCCTGCTGTGAAAAATTTAAGTCGAAAATTGTATTTTATTTCATAGTGGGAATTTGAAGATGCTACACAGAGATTTTAAACTCTGGAGAGCTCTTGGGTGAACTACCACAGTGGGACAGGGCTTGAGGCAGCATCTATGGAGCGAAGGAAATAGCCAACGTTTCGGGCCGGGTCTGAAAAAGGGTTTTGACCCGAAACGTTGCATATTTCCTTCGCTCCATAGAGGGGGGGAGGGGGTGGGGGGGGGGGGGGGGGGGGGGGGGGGGGGGGGGGGGGGGGGGGGGGGGGGGGGGGGGGGGGGGGGGGGGGAGGGGGGGGGGGAGGGGGGGGGGGGGGGGTGGGAGGGGGGGGGAATTGCAGGGAGTCAGATAGAACTGCACAACTGAACACGTGGTTTGCAACTGAAAATCCCCCCCGTCTCTCCATGGCCCCCCCCCCCCCCCGCACACACCGCAGATAGACACACACAAACACCAGCCACAGAGACATCCAGCCACAGAGACACACAGCCACAGAGACACACAGCCACAGACACACACACAGAAACACCCCGATTTCATACAAATCTGACTCATTTTCGCCCTCCCCCTCCCTACTCACACGCACACAACCCGCCCGCCTGCCCCGTTCCCGGCGTTTAGCGTTGAATACTCACGGGCGAGTTCGCTGCGGTGCTAGGGCTTGCTGCCTACACGCCTACACACCCCCCCGCCCCCCCCCCCCCCCCGGTCCAAATCAGAATCTCGGCCGCTCCGGCGGCAGCGAGTGACACAATTTAACGCATTTACTGATCGATGCATTGATGACCCATTGTATAACTACTTGTTAACTACTGGCTGTTAACCGCTACAGTAGCAGTTAACACATCGTTTATTATTCACAGCGTTTGTTATCCATGTTAGTTTTGTAAAAAAAATCCGTATGGCGAATGTTTTATTAAAAATCTTTATTTAACAAAGCAAATTTGAATTTCATCTGAAATATGGAAAATTAACACGGGGCCCCCCCTTGGGCGCGGGGCCCAATTAGGAAAAATCGGTCCAATCAGCCTAGGGCCGGCCCTGTCTCTGGTGCATTCTGAGCCTTATTTTGGAGCTTTTGCACCAAGTGTATGACCAATATTTCAGAAATAATTTTGGTTGAGTCAAGAATAATGAGTGGGTGGAATGGGATGATTGGGGTCATTGTTGTATACATTTTTTTTTTTAATTAAGAATTGTTGTCCTTGTTTTAATAATCAAGTTGTACTGTTGTAAAATGTTATAAAGGAGCATGCAAAAACTGCAAAAAAATACTGTAAGTTTTTGCAGTAAAGAAAACCTTTTTTTAGAAAATGTTTTGTGTGTTGATTTGATTGCCTGTTACTGCAACCCTACTCACCACTTTGTCCAAGTCAGGGCAAAGTCATAGTGAATGTGCTTAAGGCGAGTGCAGACAGCCTGTCATTGCTCATGGAAGTCCTGGCGCAGTGATGCAGGCGACGGACACTCGTGTACACTGCATATATTGCCATTTAGCCATAAATCTTGTTTTCCAGTTCCATTTTCCAACAATGTAACTGCGCAAACCTAGTCACGGCTTTGTCCAAGTTATGGGCAAAATCATAGTGAATGTGGATTAAGCAATTGCAGACAGCCCGTCATTGCTCATGGAAGTCCTGGTCTTTCCTTCTTTGCGGCTGTGAAAACGTGTTTGTCCTCGTTGGCTGGATCAAAGTAAAGTGCCGAGCGAGATCGCGCCCACTGCAAGCTCGCCGCCCGAGGCGAGCATCTCTCTGCCGTTCAGGCTCATGTCTAAGGGCCCCGGCTACCTCCACAGTCAAATGGAGGGGGACAGGCGGGGTACGCAGAGCGCTGTGGAGAGACTGGCTGCCGACAAGGCCAAGAACTTGAAAAGCCAGATGGCGAGGGGGTGCAAAGTGGAGCCCAATGGTTTGGGCAGCTTTGCCCCCAAGGAAGGCAGCGGCAGCAGGGCCAGCAGCAGCATGAAGACTTACCTGGCCTCCGGCAGCCCCCAGCAGAGCGGGCAGCTGGGGCTCTCGCCTGACATAGTGCGTCGCTCAAGCTCCAAGAGGCAGTTCAGGCCCGATTCGCTAGTCATGAACCAGCAGAAGTGTGAGTTTGTGCTAGGAGTGGCGGCCATCAGCAGCGCCCGCAGTTTCAAGAGCACTGGCAGCCTGGTCCGTTGGCTGCTACCCAGCTCTAGCGGCCAGTGCGACAAGCAGCAGGGGCTGGCAACAGGAGCAGCATCGTCGGAAGGGGATAATTAGTAGAGGGTACAGAGGCTGCAGCACCCCAAGGTGCACAAGTAACCACACCAGCAGCACTCCAGGGTTCACAAGTCACCACACGAGCAGCACTCCATGGAGAAACAGCAGCCTCGTCAGCAACACCCCAGGGTGCACAAGTAATCACTCCAGCAGCAGTCCCAGGAAGCACCAGTCGCCACGCCAGCAGCATTCCAGGGTTCACAAGTAACCACACGAGCAGCACTCCAGGGAGAAACAGCAGCCTCGCCAGCAGCATCCCAGGGTGCACAAGTAACCATGCCAGCTGCGCCAAGAGAAGCAGCAGCAGGTCGCCCCAAGGAGCCGCTCAAGCGGCAGGTTGGTGAAGGCAGATTATGGCGCCTGCACTCTGACCTCAACTGCCAGTTCTCCCAAGCCTGCTTGAGCTTGGACAGTTTCTTCGAGCACTGCGGACTCGAGCCTGTGGTGATCGAGAACATGGCCAGGGAGAAGTTTGCCATTGATGCCGCCTTCGAAAGCCTTGCCCTCATGTTTCGCAGCGTGAAAGGCCGCCCCTTGTCCACTTGGGTGACATTTTCAGCAACAGCCTGAAAAAAAAGGTTGCCAAGTCGTGGTCGGGTCGTGATTGCGGCCTGATGCGTCCGCCGGTCCCCTGACACATGTAGTGACGCCGCCCCCCCGTGACTCCCTCGTCACCTCTGGGTTTTTGGAATGTTCAAAATCCAGGGGCGTCATCTGGGTGTCTCATCATGTTGGTGCGCCCCTGTCAACTGATGTATGCTCTGGCCCTACGGGGGGGTGATGACCGGTTAGGGTTGGGTTAAGGACCAAAGATGGGCTGTAAAATATTCTTCCTTCAATGCATGGATTTTAAACATTAATATATTAAAATTAATACAATAAAATCAATTGTGCAAATGAAAAGATGTCTGTCCAGTTTTATTTACAGATATATTGGTCTGCTTCCAGATCCAATCACCATCTCTAACTTTTCACAGGGATGGATTCAGCGAGTGTAGACTGAACTCCCCTCTCCCCTCCACCCCCCACTTCTCTTATTCTATTATTTTTTTCGGGGGGGGGGGGGGTGAATCAGTGCGGGATGGGGAGATTGAGGCAGGGGAATTAGTGCGGGATGGGTAGATGGCGAGGGGGGGGGGTTGAGAAAGCAATCGGTGCAGAATGGATGGATTGAGGCAGGAGAATATTAGTGAGTTGTGGTTGGTTGGAGTCGGTAAAATTGTGAGGGGAGAGCGTGTGAGATGTCCGCAGTGGGGAATACGGGATGGATTGGGGGGGAATCAGTACAGGATGGAAGGGGTGGTTCATTACAGGATGAATGGGGGGGATCAGTATAGGATGAATGGGGGTGGTCAATACAGTGTGGATTCGGGGGGCTGTGCAGGATGAATGGGTGGTTCAGTACAGGATGAATGGGGGGGAAGCAGTGCAGGATGGATGGGAAGGGGGTCAGTACAGGATGAATTGGGGGGACGAGTGTAAGATGGATGTGGAGGTGGCAGGAGAATCAATGCGAGGTGGATAGGGAGATCTGTGCAGGATGATAGATGGGGGGTGGTAGATGGGGAGGGGAGCACAGGGGATGTCAGTGGGGACTGAATAGAGGGGGGAATGGGGGATCAGTGTGGGGCTTGGAGAGGATGGGGTCCCAGGATAAGGGGGAGATGAGAGAGATAGTTATGTGAGTGATTATGAGGATAATGGGGGGGGGGAGGGGTGCATACAAGAGAGAGAGCGAGCGAGAGAGAGGGGAAGGGGCAGAGGAGGTGTGAGGATGGAAGGTCAGCGCTCCTCGGACAGGGACGGCATCATCGCCCGCCAGCCTTGGCCGTCCCTGTCCACCGCCAAAGGGGGAGGCTGTTGGGAACTCCTCGCCGCCGTCTCACCTCCTCCGCCAGCCAACAGGAAGGTGCGGGGCCGAGCGGTTCAGGTGCTTCAGACGGCAGGAGGGGTCTCCCCCCTTCTTTCCCCGCTCCCTCCCAGCCTCGGCGTGCGGGAGGGGTTGTTTTGAAAGCGGGTATCGTCGTTGGCGGAGTGGCAAGCGGCGGCGGCTGTGAGGGTGGAGCCGCCGTCGCCACTGTTGCTGCTGTGCGGGGCCCGTCATTCACTCCGACCCTCCGCCATCCCGCACTACAGCCGCCGCCGCCAGAAACGATGGGGGGGGAGGGTGGTGTAGGCCCGGCGGGGGGAGGGGGAGGGTGGTGTAGGCCCGGCGGCGGTGGGTGGTGTAGTGCCCGGCGGGGGGGAGGGGAGGGTGGTGTAGGCCCGGCGGGGGGGGGAGGGGGAGGGTGTGTAGGCCCGGCGGGGGGTAGGGGGGGAGGGTGGTGTAGGCCGGCGGGGGGAGGGGGAAGGTGGTGTAGGCCCGGCGGGGGAGGGTGGTGTAGGCCGGCGGGGGAGGAAAGGGAGGATGGGGGCGAGGACTGGCGGGGGGGGGGGAAATGCGTGGGTGGGGGGGTAGGCCCGGCGGGGGGGGGGGGGGGGGGGGTGGGTGGTGTATGGCCCGGCGGGGGAGGGTGGTGTAGGCCCGGCGGGGGTGGGTGGGAAAAGGCGAGGGTGGGGGGGGGGGGGGGCGATTGGGGGACCGGCCGGGGGGGAGGGTGGTGTAGGCCCGGGGGGAGGCGGGGGAGGGTGGTGGTTGTAGGTTCCCCCCCCCCCCGCCCCCCCCCCCCCCCCCCCCTCGCGAGGGGTGGGGGAAGGCGGTGGGACCGGCCGGGGGGGGGGGGGTGGTGCAGGCCCGGCTGAACAGCGCCTGGTGTCGGGTGACGGCCGCGGCCAGGACTGGTTCAGATTCCAGTCCTTCCCCCCGCTAGATTGTATTCCCGCCCGGCGACGGGAGAACGGGTCTCCCCGGACGACCGGCAGCAGCGGACGGGACCCGCTGGCGAGACTCCGACGCCGCCGATGGACCGGGCGGGCAAACACCGCAATCCCCCCACCTCCCGGGAGAGAAGAAGGAGAAACGGGAACTTTTTTTACCAAACCATACCGCGGGTCGGATTGGACCCTTCGCGAATAGTTTAACACCCCCGATATAAAACAAACAGATCTCCCCCCACCCGCAACGCAACGTTTCACGGTCCCACTCACCCAAACTAGGCCGGAGCGTCGAGGCGATGCATTGAAAATGGCGGTGAGCTGATCCCGCCCACTGCGCACGCGCGGAAAGACGGCGTCAATTCTGCATCTTTGGTCACCAGTTTCTCCCCACTGCGCAGGCGCGGCAGGTCGCGTATATTTTTTTCCCTCTGGAAATAAAGGTGGGTGCGGTCGCACTTTTTTTTCCCCCTTTTTTACCTTCCCCCGCCCCCCCTCGGACGCCCATGAGAGATGTAATTATAGGTTGATGCTCAGTTAGTTTCTGTCTCATATCACGAGGCTGAAGCCATAAAGTACATGGTGCTCTCTGTATAATGTAACTACACCATTGCCCAAGTGCCGCATACTGCAATAGGTGTCATACAACTGGAAGGAATAGCAACAACAGTGGGTGGGAGTGTGTGGCAAATTGTTCCAGGGTTGAAGATCTGCTGTGGCCAAAGTTGGCTAGGTTTGGTTTTCTTGCAGGAACGAGGTATTGAGAAGGATAACAAAGCACCTCCACCACCTTTTCATCTCCCACCCCCCTCAGTCCATCCAACCTCATCTAGACTCATCCCTTCACCATCTATCATGTCTACCAAACCAAAACCGTTCACCCACTGCTACCTCTCTCTTCTAAATCCTCTACCTTGATCCCATCCACTTTGTGTTTTCTGAGCCCCCATGTAATGTCCCCAACCTTGTGCACCCTACTTAGAGGTCCAACTTGCACACCCCATTTTATGTCCCTCTTGTGCACTTCACTTTGTGCCCCCATGTTGTGGTTTCCTCTGCCCCCTTGTGCATGCGGCTTTATGGTTCCCCTTTGTGCATCTTACCCTGTGGTCCAACTGGCTCACCCCACTTAGTATCCCCCACCTACCATCCCTCATTGCCCAGCTAGCCCACAGGTCTCTCTCCCCTTGACCTCCTACCCTCAATTCACGCTTCCCACCCTCTCACCGTCCTACCCTTGATCTTGTGCTCTCCCCACCCCTCAAACACCCACACCCCTGTACCCCTAATCCTCTCCCCTCCTCCTCCTAATCTCACTCCATGCTCTTCCCTACCCCTCATGCTCCCCGAACTGATGAAAATATAAACCCCGACCCATCATCCCCACACCCTCGCTCTCACCCTCACCCCATGCTGTCCCCAATACACTCTCGCCCAAGTTCTCCCTAACCCTCGATACACGCTCCCGCCATTCACACCCTCATTATCCCTAACCACTTACTCTCTCACCCCAAGTTCTCTCCCCTAGAGGAATCTCTTCCTAAATCCTCATCCCCTTACTCTCACGTTCTCCACCTCGCACTCAGAGATACGCAAAAGGAAGGAAGAAAAAACCCTTTCCTTCCCTCCCCCCTCACACACACTCTCTAACACTCTCTCCCTCACAATAAACACTCACTCGCCCCCCCTCACCACACACACTCTCTCCCCCTCCCCCTGCCCTTCTCCCGCTGCCATTGCACGCTGAGCGGAAACAGCTCATTGCATTTTCACTTCATTTCCATTGCCATGGCAGTTTCGTGCGCAGGGCAGGCCAAACAACTCATTGCATTTTCATTTAATTTCCATTTCCATTGCAGTTTCAAGCACAGGGCAGGCCAAACAGCTCATTGCATTTTCATTTAATTTCCATTGCCATTGCAGTTTCAAGCACAGGGCAGGCCAAAAAACAAATTTCATTTTCATTAATAGCTAACAAATCATTTATTGCAAGTACATTGCAGACTCACAGTTCAGTTGATCCACAGCTTAGAATGAGAGTCGTGGCCTCTCCCTCACGATCTTGTGACTGAGTCATGTTCTGGCATCCCCCCCACCCCCGGAAGGGGCGTTACCTTCATCGCAGTGATTGACAGGCAAAAGAATCTCAAGGTTTTTTAAACACTCATAACTTTTTTATTTTTCATCGATGGGAATAATCCTCGGGGCCTGCTCAGCGGTGGAGGACTGTGAGTAAGATGGCCAAAAATCATAGCGATATATGGTACCGTATTTTCTAAAATCAATATACAGCACAGACCGGAAGTGGTGAAGATGACACTTTTAATTATATAGATTTACACTTAAGCATTAGGCATTGCATTTGCCTTAGTAGATACAATAATATTTATTTGTGTAGCTTCATTAAATGAACTTTGAACAACACTACTGTGATTTCCAAGCATAGGCTCCCTTGTAAATAAACCACATTATTGCAATAAGAAAAATCATTGAAGTATGTTTTACATACACATTGTTTTTAAATGAATAAAGCAAGAACCTACGTTGGTTCTGTTCATGACGGTTCACTGTCACAGAACGAGAACGGGAGAAGGTGTGATATTCGTTCCATCGATACTGCATTGGGCAGTCAAAGAAAAGTTAAGATTGGCCTCAGATCCTGAGTGGTGTGTATGTGTGTCTCTGCTGCAATTGTGGCACAAGTCGGTGTGAATGCAGAGATTATATCTTTGTGTGTGGGTCTAATGTGGTGCGCATGTCCCGTGTGTGCGGTCTGTGCGTATTGCTGGTCTTTGTTTCTGCAGGTCTAATGTGTGCGCGAGTCCGTGTGGTGTGTCTACCTCGGGTTTGTGTGTGTGTTTACGTCGGGTCTGTGTGTGCATGTCCGTGTGTGCTGGTCTGTGTTTGTGCGGGTCTGTGTGTGGGTCTGCGAGTGTGTCTTTGTATATGTGCGTGAGCGGTTCTGTGTATGTGCTTGTCTGTGCGTGCAGGTCTGTGTGTGTGTGTTGTGTGCGTATGTCTGTGTGTATGTCTGCGTGTGCGTCTCAGTATGTGCACATCAGTCAGTGTATGTGTCTATATGTACATGCACGTGTGTGTATGTGTTTTTGTGTGTACCTTTGTGTGTGTACTCTATGAATTGTGTACATGTCCACGTTCTGTCCTGATCTATTTTGCAGGTGTGTTGCATCTGTCAGTATGTGGTGTACATGTGTGTACATGATCTGTGTGTATCTGGACCGTGCACATGCACCAGTCCATACTTGTGTTTGCAACGTTTGGGATAAGGTCAAGACCAAATCTGGGCTGACCTAGACTCTATCAATGCCAACAGTGAAGACCAGTGTTGTCCGCACGGCCGAGTATCTCAGGGGAATAACCCTGATTACAGCAGGATGGTTGGGGCAAGAACTTGGAAAATGAGCAAAAGTCAAGAAATATATTGCGTCACATGCAAAAACCCTTGCCATCACACATTCCTTTAACTTTTCAGACACTGCCTTAAATCTACAGTGTCTTCACAGCCCAGGATGAGTCCAAATAAATGGAGGAGCGAGCAAGCCCTGAAAACGTAAATCTCCCACTTCGGAGCGTGACCTTCAACCCATAATCTTCGGGGTGGAAAGCAGAGCGAGATGTGAACTACCAGTGAGAGAGCATGTAAGGAGGAAAAATCCACTGAGATAAATCTTGTCTTGAGTCTTGAACCTTCGCTTATGACGTTTTTATAAGTCTGATAAAACAAAATTAGATTGCAATAACTTGTCTCGTTCTTAGCAACACACAGTTGAGACCAACCTCATGGACCTCATGAAACCTGATGCATCTCCCTTTCCCCTGACTCTCAGTCTGAGGAAGGATCTCGACCCGAAACATCGCTTATTCCTTCTCTCCAGATATGCTGCCTGTCCCGCTGAGTTACTCCCACTTTTTTGTGTCTATCATGGACCTAAGGATCCTCTGTTCACTGTGCTTGTTGATCTACCAGACTTTCCAGCCAGTGGTGACCCCCAGGACATGATGGAGGGGGATTCGACAATGATAATGTGATTGAATGTCAGGGTTCAGTGGATGAATGTGGTCTTGTTGGAGATGGCCACTATAGGGCATCTTCTACTGGGAATCAACAACGGGACAAAGAGATGTAATGAGGCTTAATAAGGATGGATGTAATGCCGAGGCTTTATAAGGTCAGGCACTGGTCAGACCGCATCTGGTCAGATCACGAGCTGTTTTGGGCCCCATATCTGAGGAAGGGTTTGCTGGCGTTAGAGAGGGTCCAGAGGAGGTTTACGAGAATGATCCCAGGAATGATTGGGCTAACATATGATGAGCGTTTGACGGCACTGAGCCACAGCCTCAGAATAAAAGGACATACCTTTAGAAAGGAGATAAAAAATTTATTTAGTCAAGGTGGTGAAGCTGGGGAATTCATTCGATGGACGCTGTGGAGGCCAAGTTAATGCAAATTTTAAGCTGGAGATTGAACTGAACCGATTCTTGATTAGTTTTGATGTGAGATCATCGAGCCGGAGTCGTTCACTTGGTTTCTCTCCCACAGACGCTGCCTGACCATCTGAGGATTTCTGTGTTTCTTCCGGATAGCCCGTACCTCAGTCGAGTTCATCTCAATCCTGTGAGGATTCGATGGGGTGAAACTCTGGGCTTTTTTGGGTCAAAACCATTTCCGCCATTCAGTCGCCAACCTTCACAAACAAAATGGAATATTTCCAACCCATGGAGAAAAACTTACTTCCAAAACCGTTCACGCGCTTTGTTCCCAAGTCAAGTGGAGAGTTCAAACAACTTAATCCCAGTGGCTTCTGCCGTTAGCATCCTCCATGGGATCATTCACTCGGGAGCGAGTCTACACGATGCCTTCCTCTTCTAACCAGCTCCATTGGGGTTGCCTGTCCACCATGTTCTCTCACTGGGTCGTGTTCTCTGGATCCGCCTCATTTACAGAGTTGTTCAGCAAGAACCAGGGCCCCCTTCTCTGGCCCATCCTCTCCGTGCAGACTATCAAGGACCTTCCAAAAACTGATCGCATTTACCACACTTGGCCTGTAGCCTTCTATGCCTTGGCATTCAAGTGTTTTGTCTAAATGTTGTGAGAGTCCGTGTCTCCACAGTCCCCTAAGGCAGTGGGCTCCAAAACTCAACCCTCTCCGATGAAAAACATTTCTTCCTTATATCCATTCTAAACCAAATCTTTAAAACCTCTACCCTCTGATAACAGACAATCCTCGCTGTGAGGAGATTTTAATACTATCCTTGCCCCTGATCGTTTTTGTAACAACCTCTCAGTTTCTTTCCCCCCTCAGCCCTCTACGCCCCCAAGGACTCAAACCCATTCTCCGTCCATAAATGTGGACCTCTCCCCCACTTTGGGGCAACGTTCTGGTGAATCTCCTCCGCTCCTCTCCAGAGCAATCATGTCATTTCTATTTCTTCTGACTGAGGTGACCATAACTTTCAATGTTCCCAGACGTGGCCTCACCAATTGCTTTATAAAGCTGCCCCATAACCATCCTGCCATATATATATTTGTCCATCCAATAAAGATGGAGTGGGAGCAGGCTCTTGGAAAACTTTCCCAAGAGATGGAGAGTTTTCTGGATCAGGAAGGGGTGAGGGGTGATCGAAAGGGGTGGATGGGAACAAAGGTGGGGGGAGATCACAACAGGTCAGCCGGACTTATTAAATAATGGCGGAAAGGAATGTGGAGGGGAGCACGTGGGGGGGAGTGGGGTGGGGGCGATGCGTTTTCTTGCTTGCTCCCCAGTCCAGTCCGATGGGGGGTCATTGAAAAGAACGGACCGCGTGAAGACAAACATTGACCACAGCCGTGTCAGAGTGAAAAAAAAGAGCAGCATCAGAGGAGGGAAGGTTTCTCTGCGGAGGTTTCTTTCTTTCTCCTTCACCCCTGGCGGTTGTTGAAGAGGACGCAGTAAATTAGGAAAACAAACCATCCCCCATCCCCCCTGCAAGGGAACTGTTGAATGATGGTGAACAAGTGGAACAACACCATGCTATACTCCGATCCACCAGGAAATATTCCCAAAGATCCAAGATGCTTCCCCAAAGACAAGTATCCGTTGAGCCGGCAGCCTTGAGGGTCAAGGGTTCTGTGTGCCGAGGAGGGAAGAAAGCAGGTGAATGGGAACAATGTCATGGAAGAAACTCCCTCCATTGTGGGATCTTTCACACTGACTTTGGCTTGGGCATTCTGAAACACACCAACAGCAAGTTATAATATCCACTGAATCTTTCAATAATAATCACCTGATTTGGCGCAGATATTGTGGAACGAAGCCCGTTCCTGTGCAGGCCAATGGAACATCATCATGAAGAAATTGATCCTGACGTAAGACGGGCGAACAGTGGGCAGCGGTTAAGAGCTGCTTGCCTCCCCAGTGCCAGAAACTCGGGTTTGATCCTGACCTTTAGCATCAGCCTGTGTGGGGTTTGAACGTTTCTCCCTGTGATCCACGTGTTTTTCATTACGGATGCGGCCGGTATCCTCCCACATCCAAAGACGTGTTGGGTTTTATAGGTTATCTTGGAAATTGCCCCAAGGTGTGCAGGAAAGATGAGAAAGTGGGATGACATAGACCTAGTGCGAACGGGTGATCAATGGTCAGCGAATGAGTCAGTGGTCAAGTGCCCTGGTTCCAAGCTGTAATCTGTAAACTAATCCAGCTTCCCTCCCCACTTCCAATTGTCACAATGGTCAGAGAGCAGTACAATGGGCAGAGACCCACCATGGGACCCTGCCATCCCTCAGCCCACTCAGTCACCAGGTATCAGCTCAAATACAAGGGATGAAGAGGTTTGATAGAAAGGGTAGAAAGGTCTGGTAAGTCTCAGGGTGGGGGAGTCGCATGCTAGAGGGCATAGGTTTAAAGTGTAAGGGGGAAAGTTTAAGGGAGATATGAGAGGCAAGTTGTTTTTACACAGAGTGATGGGTGCATGGACTGCGCTGCCAGGACAGGAGGTGGAAGCAGACACCTTGGTCATATTTAAGAGACACTAGACCAAGTGCAGACCCGTTGGGTCTGGTCCCCGAACGTGCGGTTGAGGGGGGGGGAGAAGGATGGGGGGAAGAGGGAGGAGGGAGGAGCTGGGGGGGGGAGAGGGTAGGGAGTGATGGGGGGGGAAGTGTGAGTGGTGTGGCGAGCGTGATTGCTGAAGAGGCTGAGGGACCGGCGAACGCCGTCGATGCGCTAGCTTCACGGCCAGTCGAGACGCTGCGTACGGCCGTCGAATATGGCTGTTGACGTGCCGGCTCTTTGACGATGGCTGATGGCCAAGAACGGCTGTTCCCTGGCTGGTTTTCGCCGTCCACAATAAGTAGCGATGTTTGGCTTGAGGCCGTGTGATAGAGGTGGGCCAGGGGGAATGGGAGGAAGTAAAATCGGCAGCGAAAATGTGGGGTAACGGGGGAGGGGAGGGGGGAGAGGAGGTAGTGGAGGAAGTGAAATTCGGCAGCGAAATAAGAAATGTTGGATCCCGGGGGTGGGGGGGGGGGTGTGGAGGAAGTGAAATCGCCCAGCGAGAACTGAAAAATGTCGGGGGGAGGGGAGATCCGGGCGGCAGCTGCAAAATTGCCAGCGAAAAAAAAATAATGGCGGTGGCGGCATTTTTGGAGGAGAGCGGGTTTGCAGCTGCTGCCGTTAATGGTGGACTGGACCAGCAGGAGCCAAGCCACAAAATGAGTGAGTGTGTGTGGGGGGGGGGGGGGGTGAAGGATTTAAATCTTAAAAGTGTAACATAAACATATAAAAATGTCTAAAATGTATGAGGATGTATGCGTGAATGTTAAAGTTTAATTCCTAGAAAAATTGATAAATTTCTCGGGTTTGAAAGTGGGTTTTTAGTAGCGAACCATGAAATCACAGCCAAATCTGACATACACCCACAAGACACACCACACACACACGGCCGGCAGACACACACACACACAGTTTTAAAAGTATACTAGACCAACTCTAAATGCCACTATAGCACATTCCTTTGTCTCTTGTACAAAACTGTATAAATTTTGGAATTAAATTTTTGGAATTTTTACAAAACTATTTAACACAAAATTGAACCCCAATACCGAATTGATTATCTTTGGATCAATGGAAGAGGGAAGTAAACTAACTATATTCCAAGAAGCTTTCCTTAATTATGGTCTAATAACAGTGAAAAATCTTATACTTAAAATTTGGAAAAACGCACCTATGCCAACATTCAAAATCTGGATCTCAAACATGTCTGAAACCGCTACAAATCTTGAAGAAATTTAATTCCTCATACTTCTAGGCAAAGTAGGACCAATTCTTAAAGATTTGGTCTCCGTTTATTAATTTATTATCACTTTTACAAATTTACAAGCCATATGGTGCAACATAACATAACTTAGAAATTAAATGGATTAGAACGGGTGACGGATGGCAAAAATATGAGATAGGTAGATCTCTCGCTAATCTCTTTTTTTTTTATTTTACTTTTTTTTTTCATTTCTTCTTTTTTTTTTTTTTCCCTTTTCTTTCAATTCTTTCAATCTTTTATATAAACTTCTCATGCTCTCTGTCACTTATTTATTTTTGATTCTGTTTTTCCATACAAAACTTTCGCTTGTCTATCTAATACCGACAACTCTCCCATCTTTATATTTATTTTTCTTCTCACTGTTCCTTTTAATAATGAACCCACCCACAAGAATGAATTGTACCAAGAATGAAAATAATATTTATTATTATGTACATAATGGTACTGTACTTACTCTAACAAAAATAACAAACAAAAGTATCTAGAACCCAAGTGCAGACCCATTTGGTCTGGTCCCCGAACCGTGCTTTCAGTCCCCGATTATACGGGTGGGGGGGGGGGGGGGGGGGGAGGGGGAGGGGGGGGGAAGAGTGGGGGGGGAGGGCGGGAGACAAAGGGAGGGGTTGTTAGCGAACTGAAAAACTCACTGAGGAATGAATCCAATAACATAGCGACTATCTGCTGCTGGTGGATTAAGTTGTCCCTTCCTTCCCTCTGGCTTCAAGGCAAAGATTCGGCGGCTGTTTCCCTCCCCCCGCTGTAAATAATTGGGAGCAATTTTTTCGGAGCAACGGCGCGGCGAAAAGCACGGTGGAAGAGGCGATCTTTGTCTTTTGGAAGCATGATAGAACCGAGCAGAGCCGGGCAGAGCGGGGGGGGGGGGGGGGTGGGGGGGGGGGGGGGGGGGGGGGGGGGGGGGGGGGGGGGGGGGGGGGGGGGGGGGGGGGGGGGGGGGGGGGGGGGGGGGGGGGGGGGGGGGGGGGGGGGGGGGGGGGGATGGCGAAGTGAAAACGGGATCCCGAAGCGCAGGGAAAATTGCCGCGGGGAAAAAAATATGGCGCTGTTTTTGGGGAGAGGAAAGCGGGCTGCAGCAGCTGCCGTATGGTGCCTGGCCCAGCGAGGAGGCCAACAAAATGATGTGTGTTGGGGGGATGGGGTGAAGGATTTTATTGTAAAAAGCGTACCATAAAAAAATAAAAACTAAATGTATGAGGAGTGCATCCGTGAATGTAAAAGTGTAATGTCTAGTAAAATGGAAAATGTGGGTTTGAAAGTGTGGTTTTGTGGCGAACCATGAAATCAAAGCAAAAGGGCAAATCTGACACCCACAATGCCTGGTAGACACATACTGAGTTTTAATATATATAGAAAGGTATATACTAGACCAAGTGCAGACACGTTGGTCTTTCCACCCCAATGCGCGTTTGTGGGAGGGGGGGGCATGCCGCTCACGCACACAACCACACCACCCCACCCCCACACAAACACCGGCAAACTACCCCCAACACCCTACCCACCCTAACCCCCCCACCCCCCCCTATTGATATTATATTAATATTATTAATTATATCCATTTTAACCCCATAAACCCACGCCCCTAGCCACTAAACCCAACGCATAGCCCCCAACTCGCAGGGTGTCTAGAGAGAGTAGAGAGGGAGGGGGGGGGGGTAGAGAGTGAGGCAAGAGAGAATGTAGAAGAGACATGAGAGGAGTGGCAGAGGAGACAGAGAAAAGGGAAAGATAACAGATGAGAGAGGGGGGGGGGTGGAGGAGAGGGAGGGTGGGGAGGAGGGGGAGAGGAGAGAGGGAGAGGAGGGGATGGAGGAGGGAGGGGCTGATAGGTATAAGGGGGAGAAGGGGGAGAAGGGGAGATGGGGTAGAATGGAGGGTCAGAGGAATGGGGTGGGAAGGGTAGGGGAGAGGGTGGGGGGGTGGGGGTGTGGGGGGTGGGGGGGTGGGGGGGGGGGGGGGGGGAGAGGTGGGGGGGGGGGGGGGGGGGGGGGGGGGGGTGGGGGGGGGGGGGGGGGGGGCGGGGGGGGGAGGGGGGGGGGGGGGGGGGGTGGGGGTTGTGGGGGGGTGTGTGTGGGGGGGGGGGGGGAATGGGGGGGGGGGAAGGTGGTTTAGGGAGAGGGGTGCAGAGGGAGAGAGAGAGGGGAGAGAAAGAGCTGTGGGGGGAGAGAGAGGGGGTGAGGGAGAGAGACAGGGGGGAGGGAGAGAGAGAAGGAGAGAGGAGAGAAGAGGGGGTAGAGAGCGAGAAGCAGAGAGAGAAAGGGGAGAGAGAAAGAGAAAGGGGAAGAGGGGAGAGGGGGGTGGAGGGAGGGGGGGTGAGGGAGGGAGGGTGAGGGGGGAGGTGGGTGGGGAGGAAGGGTGAGAGAGCGGTTGGCGGGGGTGCAGCATGTGGCGTCAACACATTAACACCACGTCCGCACGTCGATCGACACGACGCGAACTGATACCCCGCGCCTAGATATTATATTAAAATTATTAATTTGGCGCCCTTAACCGCTCCATAAAATCCGCCGCCCTATCCCACAGACCGCATAGCCCCCCAACTTACTCGCAGGCGCGTCTAGGTTAGAGGGGAAAAGGTTGGTGGGAGGGCAGAGAGAGAGGGGCACAGAGACAGAAGGGCGAGGGAGAGGGTGGTGGGGAGGGAGAGGAGAGGATGGTTGGGAGAGGGGGGAAGGGTGGGGAGAAAAATTGGGAGGGGAAGATGGGAGAGATAGAGGGGGGGAGGGGAGGGTGGGGATGAAGGGAGAATGGGTAGAGAGTGGGGGGAGTGGGGGGGGGAGGGGAGATTTTGAGGGGGAGGGATGGGGGAGATTGGGGAGGGGAGGAGAGGGGGAGGAGAGGGGAGGGGGGTGGAGGAGGGAGGGGAAAGAGGGGGAAGGGAGAGGGGAGTCGGGAGGGGGATGAGGATGTGGATTGGATGAGAGGCGGATCGGGAAGCGAAACGAGGAGAGACGGGATAGGGGGACCGGGGGTGGTAGAGGGGGGTGAGTGGGTGAGGGGGTAGAGAGGGTGGGGGGGAAAGGAAGGGAGCGGAGAGGGGATAGGGGAGAGGTGTGAGGAGAGTGTGTGGGGGAGGAAGAGGGGAGGGGAGAGGAGAGGAGGGGGGACGTGAAGGGAGAGAGAAAGGGGAGGGAGAGAGGGGGTGGGAGGGGGAAGGGAGAGGGTAAGGTGGGGAGTTGCGGGGGGAGAGGGCTACAGGGAGTGGGTTGCAAAGAGAGGGGAAGGGTGGGGGAGAGGAGGTAATGGGGATTGGTGGAGAGGTGGGTGGGAGGAGAGGAGGTGAACGGAGGAGGGAGAGGGGGCGAGGGAGAGGGGGAGGGGTGAGGGGGTGAGAGGAGGGGTGATGGAAGGGAGAGGGGAGGAGGGGTAGGGGAGGATGATGAGAGGAGGGGTGGGGAGGGTGAGAGAGAGAAGGGGGGAGGGTGGGGAGGGAGGAGGGATGGAGGGGGTAATAGGGAGAGAGGGGAAGTGTGTGGAGGGAGGGGGAGAGTGATAGGGGAGGGGATAGAGGTGGGGAGGGAGGAGGAGAGGGAGAGAGGATTCAAGAGTGGGGAGGGAGAGAGGATTGGAGAGGGGAAGGGAGGGGGGAGAGAGGAGGGCGGTGGGGGGAGTGAGATGGGGAGGGGGGGAGAGAGAAGTGGAAGAGTGGGAGGTGGAGGGGAGAGTTGTAGGGCGGTTAGTGGTGGAAGTGGGAGAGAGGGAGGGGGGAAGTGGTGAAAGGAGAGACGGGTAGGGGAAAGGGGTGGGGGGAGAGAGAGGGGTGGAGGAGGGAGATGGGAGGGGTGGGGATGGGGAGAGAGAAGTGGAGAGTTGGTGGGGGTTGGGGTGAGAGTGGATAGTGGTAAGAAGGAGAGAGGGTAGATGGAAAAGGGGTAGGGGAGGAGGGGAGGGGGAAGGTGAGGGGGAAGAGAGAGGGTGGGGTGGGAGAGGTGTGGGGAGGGGCTAGGAAAGGGGAGAGGTTGGGAAGAGTGGGGCGGGAGGGGGAGAGGGTAGGGGGGAGTGGTGGAAGAGGGACAGAGGGGTGGGGGAAGGGGGCGGCAGGGGGGAGAGGGAAGGGCGTGGGGGGGGAGAGGAGAGGGGAAGGGGGGGGGAATAATGGGGGGTGGGGGAGAGGGGTGAGGAGAGGGAGAGGGAGAGGGGGGAGGAGAGAGGGGTGGGGGAGAGGAGGGAGGGTGATGGGGTAGGGGAGTGGAAGGTGGGTGGGGAGAGAGGGAAACATACAGAAACATAGAAATTAGGTGCAGAGCAGGCCATTCCGGCCCTTCGAAGCCTTTTGCACCGCCATTCATTATGATCATGGCTGATCATCCAACTCAATTTCCTGTAATGCCTTCTCTCCATTACCCCTGATTCCCTTCAAGCCACAAGGGCCACATCTAAACTCCCTCTTAAATAGGGCCAACAAAACTGGCTCACTACCTTCTTGTGGAGAGAATTCCACAGATTCACCAACTCTCTGTGTGAAAACGATTTTCTCATCTCGGTACTAAATGACTTCCCCCTTATCATTAAAAAACTAGTGACCCTTGTCCTGGAGATTCCCCAACATCGGGAACAATCTTCCTGCATCTAGTGCTGTCCAATCCCTTAAGAATTTTGTAAGTCTCTATGAGATCACCCCTCATCTTCTAAATTCCGCGAGTACAAGCCGGTCTATACCAGTCTTCATATGGAAGTCGTGCCATTCCCAGGAATCGTCTGGTGAACCTTCTCTGGACTCCCTCTATGGCAAGAATGTTTTCCTCAGATTTAGGAGACCAAAACTGTACGCAATACTCCAGGTGTGGCCTCACATGTCCCCTGTACAATGCAGTAGAACCTCCCTGCTCTCTTGTACTCAAAATCCCTTTGCTATGAATGCCCAAATACCATTCGTTTCTTCACGCCTGCTGAACCTGCATGCCTACTTTCAATGACTGCGGTGGTACCATGGACACCCAGGTCTCGCTGCATCTCCCCTTCTTCCTAATCGGTCACCATTCAAATAATAGTTATCCTTACTGCCACAAAGTGGATAACCTCACATTTATTCACATTATATGCATCTGCCATGCATTTGCCCACTCACCAAGTCTATCAGTTCATCCTGCAAGCATACCTAGAATTCCTCCTCACAGCTAACACTGCCCCCAAGCTTCAGATCATCCGCAAACTTCGAGATGTTGCATTTAATTCCCTCGTCCAAATCATTAATGTATATTGTAAATAGCTGGGGTCCCAGCACTGAGCCTTGCGGCACTCTCACTAGTCACTGTCTGCCATCTGAAAAGTTCATCCTACTCTTTGCTTCCTGTTTGCCAGCCAGTTCTCTGTCCACATCAATACTGAACCACCAACACCGTGTGCTGGGGTGTGGGGGAGAGAGCGGGAGATGGGGTAGGGGAGGGAGGGGTGAGTTGAAGGTGAGGGGGGTGGGAGAGAGGGGTGGGGGTGGGAGAGGTGTGGGGAGGTGAGAGGAGGAGGGGAGGGAGGGGGTGGGGGAAGGGGGAGAGGTGGAAGAGTGGGGAGGGTGAGGGGATGAGAGGTGGTAGGGGAGTGGTGGAAGAGGGACAGAGGGGTAAGGGGAAGGGGGGTGGGGGGGAGAGAGGGAAGGCGGTGTGGGGGAGAGAGGGAGGAGGTGGGGGAGAGTTGGGAAGGGGGGTGGTGGGAGAGAGGGGAAGGGGGGTGAGAATGGGGTGGGGGAGGAGGGGTGAGGAGAGGGAGATGGAGATAGAGACGGGGAGGATGGGTGGAGGAGGAGAGAGGGATGGGAAGGGGGGAGAGAGGTGGTGGGGGAGGGTGTTAGGAGGGAGGAGTAAGATGGGGTAGGGAGGTAGGGAGAAGAGTGTGGTGAGGGTCAGGAGGGGGAGAGGGGTGGGGAGAGAAGGAAAGAGTGGGGTTGTAGTGGTGGGGGGAGATGTGGAGGGGTAGGGCATGACCATCTATTACCCACTCCCTATCACCCCAATTCCTCTTTTCTCTATTCTACACGCGTGATCACGGGCGCTTCGCAACAGGCTGCGGGGCAAGGGGGCGGCTGGTGGCTGTGGCAAAGGCAGGATGTATATGAGCATCCATTCCGATTGGACATCTGTGTTATTGAGCATGGTTGGGCCATTGTGCTATCACAAAAATGGAACGTTCACCAACATTTCTATGGGTGTAAGGGGGGGAGGGGGAGAGAAAGGAGGGGGGAGGAAAGAGTGGGAGAGGGGGGAGGGAGGGGGAACGGAGGAGAGAGGAGGGAGAGAGAGCAGGGGGAGAGAGAGGAGGGGGGAGAGTGGGGGGGGAGGGGAGAGTGAGGAGGTGGGGAGAGGAGGGGGAGGGAGGAGGAGGGGTATAAGTAAGAGGGGGGGCGGACGAAGAGGAGGGAGCAGGCGAGTGAGTGTGCATGCAGGAAAAGTGGAGATAGCCTGAGAGGAGAGAGAGATGATGAGAGAGAGAGATAAGAGGAGTACAGGGTCTGACTCTTGGAAACCTGAGAGCGGTAGGGTAGCAACGGGGGGTGGAGCTGAGATAGGAGCTGTTAGCAGCGGAGGGGCGGGGGCTGGTGATGGGTTGTGACTTCACTCGCTGCGCAGCCGAGAGGAGAGTTCTTCAAAAGCAGAATGTTCTTCAAAAGGGAGGAGAGAGGTAGGAAGGGTGAGGGAGAGGGGAAGATGTGGGAGGGGAGAGCGGGGTAGGGTAGCAGGGTTTAGTGTTGCAGAGATGAGGGGGAAGGGGATGGGGAGGAGGGGGTGGGAGGGTGAGGAGGGAGAGGGGTGAGGGGAGAGTGAGATGGAGATGGGAGGATAAGGGGAGGGGGTGAGAGTGGGGTGGGGAACGGGGTGAGAGAGGGTTCAGGAAGGGGTTGGTGAGGGAGGGATGGGGGGGGGGGGCGGGAGTTGGGGAAGAGAGGAGAGGGAGGACGGGGAGGGAGAAGGGGAGAGACGGGGAGAGGGGTAGGGTTGGGGTAGGGGGAGGGGACGAGCAAAGAGTAGGAGGAGGCGGGAGTGATGGTAGGGGAGGGGAAGGGGAAGGTGGGGGAGGGGTTGGGAAAAGGGGAGTGAAGGAGTTGGGGTGAGAGGGAAGGGGTAGGGTGAAGAGAGGGATGGGTTGGGGGAGGAGGAGGGGGAGAGGGGTGAGGAGAGGGAGATGGAGAGGAGGATGTGAGGGGAGAGGGGGGGGGGATGAGAGGTGTGGGGGAGAGAGGTGTGGGGGAGGGAGGTGAGTGAGATGAGGTAGGAGAGAGGGGAGAATGTGTAGGGAGGGGGAATAGTGGGAAGGGGATGGGGGAGGAGAGTAATAGGGGGTGGGTAGGGAGGAGGGGAGGATGACAGGGGAGAGGGTGGTGAGGAGAGGGAGATGGACGAGAGGGGTGGGGGTTGGAAGAGGGATGGGGAAGGAGGAGAGAGGTGTGGTGGAGGGAGGGAGGAGGGATGGGGAGGAGGGGAGGAGGGAGTATGGGGTAGGGGAGAGGGGGGAGAGGGGTGGGGGAGAGGTTGGAGAGGGGTGGGGGAGAGGGGTGGGGGAGAGAGAGGGAAAAGCATGTGGATAGGTAGAGAGGGTAAGGGGTAGGGGCAGTCATCTATTCCGCATTTCCCTATCACCCCCAATCCTCTTATCTCTTTTCCCACTCATGTGATCACACATCTTCGACACAGGTGCCGGGGGGAGGGGGGGGGGGGGGTGCTGGGGCTGAGGCAAAGGCAGATGTAAATTGAGGACCATTCGATTGGACATCTGTGAGCATTGGGCATTTGTTTGCGGCATCCACAAAATGGAACGTTCACCAACTTCTATGGGTTGTATGAGCAGTTTGATTTTTTTTAACATTGACCATTGGATAATATCCAAGGGCAAAAAAAATGGAATGTGACATACACCACAATGCGCACACCACACACGGTTTTAATATATAGACTAGGACCAAGTGCAGCTGTGTCCCCAACGTGCGGTTGCGGGGGGAGAGGTGGGGCGGGGGCAGATGTCCCCTGTGGGTGGTGAGTGGAGAGGGAGAGGGGAAGGTGAGAGGTGGAGAGGGGTAAGGAGAGAATAGGGAGGAAAGGGAGGGGGAGGGGGAGAGGAGAGGGGAGAGAGAGTGGAGGGGGAGTGGAGAGGAGGGGGAGAGAGAGAAAGGAGATTGGGAGAGAGGGGGGTGAGAGGTGGGGGTTGATGAGTGGAGGGGGAGAAGAGAGAAGGGTGGAGGGCGTGAGAGGGTGGGGAGGTTGAGGGAGAGGGGAAGTGTACATAAGTGGGGTTTTTTTAGTGAGGGGGAGAGAGGGTTGCATGCGGTATTGGTGCAAGTGCGAGGGGAAGGGGTGGGGGAGATGAGGGTGAAGTAGGGGGTGGGGAGGAAAGGGGGGGGGAGGGGATGAGGAGAGGTAGATGGAGAGGGGGTGGGGAGGGGAGGAGTGTGAGGGGGTGGGGGTGGGTGTGTGAGAGGGTTCAGGGAATGGGGTGAGAGCGGGATGGGGGTCAGGGGGGAGAGGGAAAGGGAGATGGGGGATAAGAGTGGAGGGAGGGGTTGCTTAGTAGATGGTAGGGGAGGTGGAAGAGATGGGAGGGAGGGGAGAGAAGGGGAGGGAGAGGAAGGGAGGGGGAGGAGAGGGGGGTGGGAGAGAGGGGTGGGGAGGGGAGGGGGGGTGGGTGGGGACGGAGATGGGGAGGGTGGGGGATGGGGGAGGGAGAAGTGGAAATGGAGGGAGGGCGAGAGGGTCGGAGAGAGTGGTGGAAGGTGGGAGAGAGAGGGGGGAGGGGGGTGGTGGAAGAGGAGAGGAGTAGGGGAAAGGGGTGGGGAGTGTGTGGAGTCGTGTCCGGTATGTGAGATGTGAGTGGGGGTGGCAGGAAGTGGTGCAAGAGGGAGGGGAAGGAGGTGTGGGGGGGAGGATGGGGGTGAGAGGGGTGGGGGAGGGGGTGAGAGGGGGTGGGAGGGGAGGAAGGAATGGGGTGAGGAGAAAGGGAGATGGAGGGGGGGAGAGAGAGGGGGAAGGGGAGGACGGGGTTGGGAGGAGTGAGAGAGGGTTCGGGGGAAGGGGCAGGGACCTAGTGGAGGGGGGGGGTGGGAGAAGGGGGAGAGGGAGGAGTGCAGAGGAGAGAGGAGTGAGAGGGGGAAGAGTGTGGAGAGGGGTAGGGGAGAGAGTGGGAATGTGTGTGAAGGGAGGGGGAGAGTGGGGGGGAGGGGGTAAGAGGGGGAGGAGGGGGGCGAGAGGAGAGCAGAGAGAGGGGTAAGAGTGGGGAGGAGGAGAGGGGAGGGGGGGGGAGAGAGATGGGGTCGGGAGAGGAGATGGGGAGGGGTGGGGGATGGGGGGGAGAAAAGTGGAAGAGTGGGGGGGAGGGGGAGAGTGTAGGGGGGAGAGGGGAAGAGTGGGGTGGTAGATGAGGGAGGGGGAGGGGTAGGGGCAGTCCATCTATTCCCCACTTCCTATCACCGCAATCCTCTTTCTCTATTCCCACACACGTGATCACGCGCCTCGACACCACAGGCTGCGGGGGGGGGGGGCTGGGGAAAAGGCAGATATAAATGAGATCCATTCCGATTGGACATCTGTGAGCATTGGACATTGTGACATCACACGATGTTCACCAACATTCTATGGGTGAGAGCAGTTTGATTTTTTTAAGATTTTGAAAAATTGGGGGGGGGGGGGGGAAGGATTTTTTATTTTATTAAAAATTGGTTTGTACAATAAAAATGTCTAAATGTAATGAGGAGTGCATTTGTGAATGTAACAGTGTAATGTCTAGCAAAATGGAAAAAATGGCGCCGTTTGAGGGTCTGGTTTTGGCGGAGTAGGGAATCAAAAGGCGAAAACCTTATCTGAAAAAAAATGGAATGTGACATACACCCGGTCGGTCGGCAGACACACACACACACAGAGTTTTAAAAGTAGGTAGGTAGATAGGTAGGTAGGTAGATAGGTAGATAGGTAGACAGGTAGATAGGTAGATAGTAGATAGGTAGATAGATAGATTCAGACAGAGGTAGTCTTGAACAGGTCTGAGGATGGAGA
>CM069166.1:9883324-10145824 GCA_035221665.1 Okamejei kenojei
ACAAACCACTGTCATCTTAATGCCCCAGGGTGGAGGCACTGGATACATACAGTTCCTCTCTCCACTGAAGCTCTTCAAACATTGTGAAACTGGCCTGGGGAAGGGTAGTCAGGTAATATCGAGAGTGAGGGCTCTTCTATTAATATCCCAATGACATCCCACATGCACAGTGCAGTGATAGCGATTGTCTTTCATTGAAATGGGCGGCTGTACTCTGAAACGACCAAGCTTCACCACCACTGAGAATGGTGGCACAGGGTCTCCTTCTTTGACCCGTCTCATTACCAATCTCTAACCTTCTCCCTCCCTAGATGTGGCATTTCACTTCTTGCATCAGGTCCTCCTTGTACTGACCCTGAGTAAGGTGAATGGACGAGGTAAACCATAAAACTGACTGAACCAGCTCAGACCCAGCTTACGTGGACAATCAGGCCTGAGGCCAGGCTCAGTGTATGAGTTGTGCCCACCAAACCTTACATGCAGGGTGTGTGGTGGGTTAACCAGGGGCACATGGACACCATACTACCAGTGTACAGTGACTTCCCAGCGTAAATCACCCGAGCAAAGGTTCTTCCCCTAACTTCTCCCTTGTTCCACAAGAGTGCAATCAGACCCTATCCTCTCATCTGAGTCTAGGGATAGACACAAGATGGTGCAAATACTCAGCAGTCAGGCAGGTTCTGCGACAATGAGATGTTAGCTTTTGGTTTCTCTCTCCACTGATGCTGCCCCGACCTGTGAGTGTTTCAGCATTTTCTGTATTTCATTCCAGTCTCTGCACCCTTGCTTTTCACTATCTCTTGCCAGTTAGTCCTAGAGAACACCTTGCAATTTGCCGGGTGTTACAATGTGAGAACTGATTTGATGGGGACTTACCCAATGGAGCTGAAGGGGGTTTAATTCTGAGTTCAGGAAACTAATTGTGGCCATTTGTGTACCTTTGGGGGAAGCCCATTTATCCAGCAGGGGGAAAACACCCCGGGTGGTATTTACAAACCCCTGGTTGATTCCAGAATGAATTGACCATTTTTTTCAGCTTGGAGCTGGCGACTTGTTGCTGATCGTGGCTGACACGAACCTTGGAGTTCAATGGGACCGGTCCTTGGGGTGAGTTTTCTCCTTTAATCTCTCTGTTCAACAGGAATTCCACGTCGTTGAATACGAGAAAGGAAACAGCCGCAAACTCTGCCGGAGATAACAGTTCAACCATTGGTGAGTGTGGAGAAACGTCAGGTGTAAGTAATGGCAGGTCTACAGCACACACCACCCATTCCAGTGATGCCGTGTACAGGGACCCTGAGCATTAAAACCAGCTGTAAACAGTGGTGGATCGGGAGATCATCGAGCGGCCCGCTTTGTCGAGCGGACAGTGTCAGGTTAGTTTGAGTGCTGTTGCAACTGCACTCATCCAGGCAGGTAGAGGGTGATCTATCACGGTCCTGACTTGTGCCTTGTGGGTGGCTACACATGGCCATTCACACAAGAGAGAGTCATTGTGTCACAGAGTACAGATACAGGCCCTTCAGACCAACATGTCCATGCCGACCAAAGATGGATCCCCATCTTAGCACCCCCTTGTCCCATTTTCCCTGGTATCGTGATGCGGCCTTGGCCCATATCTGTACTAAATGTTTTGTATTCAATGTATCTGTCCAAGTTCTTTTTTAAAGAAGCGGCTGTTATAGAACGGCCTCAAACCCACTCCTCTGGCAGCTTCTTCCACATACCCACCTCTCCATGAGTGGAAAAGTTGCCCCTGGGGTTCCCCTCTCAAACTATGCGTCTGGTTCTTGATTCTCCTACTCTGGATAAAAGATTCTATGACATCCACTCATCATCATCGAGATGATGCCTTTCTGTGGGATGTCACGATGAATGTAGCAAATATCTAGACTAGAGGCACAGCTTTAACGTGAAAGGGAAAAGCTTCAAAGAGATGTGCGGGGTAAGTTTTTAATACAGACGGTGGTGGGTGCCTGGAACATGCTGCCAGGGATGGCGGTGTAAGCTGATACAATAATGGCATGTAAGAGGTTTTAGAGAGGCACATGGCTATGGAGGGATATGGATCATGGTCAGGCTGGCTAGTTTATCTTGGCTTCATGTTCAGCACTGAGGTTGTGGCCAAAGGACCTGTTCCTCTGCTGTGTCGTTTTCTATGTTCTATCAGTTCCTGTGATATCTACACACCAGGTATGGAAGGATGGGAAAGAGACAGAACATTTACCAGGGTTAGTGCCTCCAGTGATTGAACTCCAGAATATCTTCATGACATTGCTCGCAACCTGCATCTCCACCAACTGGTCTGCACTGCTATTCTTTTCAATCACCTGGACCTTCAGAACTATGAGAAAAGATCAGACATTGTGAAACGTGCAATGGCAACAGAACTGATCCCTTCTCTCTCTCTCTCTCTCTCTGCTGCAAGCTTTGCAACAATCCCCAAGGTCTAACAGCTTCCCAACACTTATTAGCCGTGGCTCAGGTAGTGCTCTTGCCCCTGAGCCTGGAGGTAGTGTGGAGTTCCACTTCCACACCCTGAGCAAAGAGTCTGGGCTGACTGGTCCTCAACCAGGGACGAGGGGTCAGGGGAGGCAGAGCCTCACCTGTCACCTCCCAACGAAAATAGCTGTTAAGAAAAGTAAAGAAAAATAATAATAAAATAAAATAAATATAAAGATTTTTCCACTGATCTGTGTTATAAATGTAATTTCTATATGAATCTAATCATTTTTTATAGTCAAAATCGCCAAATTTGCACAGCTCTGCTGCAAATACAGGGAGATATGAGAGGTGAGGCAGCAATGAGCTGAGCTTCCCCTTTGATTGCGCAACCCCTCAGAAACTGGATGGAGCGCGGGCAATAAGCGTGTGCCTGTTACTATCTCTCTGTATGTCACCAATGTAATGTGTGTAAACCCCTTCATTACTTGTGCTCGCTGGTCACATAAAACTGCATTGAAAAAGCTCCAGGGGAGGCAGCGATCACATCTGCCTCACAAGGGGGCGCGTCTTGAGCCCAGTGGAGAAAGAGCGAGCGAGCATCAATTACACAGGCTCAGTGCACGTAATTGACGCTACGTCACTCTCCTCCCACGTTAGCTAGCTTCAGTAGCGGCGGCGCAGACCAAAGATCATAGAGCGGGGCAAGATACGCCACTCGGTGAAAAAACGGTCATTGGGGACGTAGACTTTGTCGGTACATTAGAACGTTATTAGATTTTTAAAAAATAGATCTATACTTATCACAATAATAAAGTCATCAATTTTTGTACTTCTGTACATTTTTGTTTTTGTTCTTGTAAGGCAGGAGTCTCCAAAATATGGCCCGCGGGACACATCAACCCACCACAGGATTTTCCAAGCAGATTCAAGTCGGGGAATGCGGCGGCCCAGGGCTGCTGTTAGTGTTGTTACCGGTTAGATCGCTCGAATTGTCAGAGCCGAAACATCACAGGGCCGATGTGAGGAAGGGTGCAATGGTGCGGTGGGGGGTTCGGAGGCGGTCAGAATGGGACGGCTGCGGGTTATAACGTGCCATCGTTCCTCTCTCCCTTCTCTCTGTCTCCCTTCCCTCTCTCCCCCTTCTCTCTCTCTCCCCCTTCTCTCTCTCCCCTTCTCTCTCCCTCCCTTCTCTCCCCCCTCCATTCTCTCTCTCCCTTCTATCTCTCTCCCTTCTCTCTCTCTCTCCCTTCTCTCTCTCCCTTTCATTCCTTCTCTCTCTCCTCTCTCCCTCCTCTCTCTCACCCACCCTTCTCTCTCTCTCCCTCCCTTCTCTTCTCCCTCCCTCCCACAGCTCCACCCCTCTCTCTCCTCCGAGAGACGCGGTGAACAATACAGGGAGGGCCGGGCCACTGATACTAGCCAGTGCCTCACCAGCCATTGACCTCACGGCACGTCACTGTCCTCAACCCTGTGTCTCTCTCTCAACCTCAGAACGTCCTGATGGATGTCACTGTTGAAGCGTCATTGAATTGCTATGAAGATGGTTCAGTCATATTGCACCTGGGTACCATGCATGAGGGAAGATGTGGCCTTTGAGAGAGAGCAAGCAAGATCTAGTGGTAATATCCAGTCACTGAGGAACACCAGTCTCATGGAAGGTCAGAGAAGGAGGCATTGTTTCCTTTAGAGAAGGTTGTGAGTTGAATGTGAACAGTGGGCAGCTAAACGGCTACTACACCTACAGTTAGAGTTTGTAGATTTTCTGCCTCAGGAAATATTGCAGTAACATTGATATCAAGAGCCAACACCTTAATCAATCCATCTTCATCTATTCTACACCAAGTGATGAACAGGAACTTCAGGCTCAAAGCTGATTATTTTAAAGTAAACTCCACATTGCCTTCCCTTTATTTAAATCCAGTTCCACAGACTCGGTAACTAGCAACAAGAACTTTTGTTGCGATGGTGAATGTTTCCCACGGAGAGTACTTTACCAAATGAATCTGTAGTGATGGTCTCCACTTGTGAACTGGGCAGAGTGAGAGCTATCGCCATGGCCATATTGTCCACAAGGTCCAATGTGGCTGTTACTACCTCCATCCTTTCATTTGTGTTCATGGTTTCCAGCAGTGAGTGATTGAGAACCGTGTTTGTAAAGGTTTCCATGTCCTACGGGTGAAGAGAACACACAATATATTGAAAAGCAAAACATTGCGGTTACATGGTTCAGAAATGTTGAGAGAATATGGGCAAAACATGGGAAATGGGACAAGCTTAGATGGGGCATCTTGGTCAACATGGACAAGTTGGGCCAAAGTGCTTGTTTCATTTCTCGATGCCTCCATCATATTGAATGCTGGAAGTCTGAAATAGCACGGAAACAGGCCCTTCGGCCCACCGAGTCAGCGCTGACCATCGATCACCCGTTCACACTAGTTCCATGTCATCCCAATTTCTCATCCACTCTCGATACACTAGGGGCAACTTACAGAAGCCAATTAACCTACAAACACGCACATCTTTCAGTTGCGGGAGGAAAGCAAACCCATACAATCACAGAGAGAACGTGCAAACTCCACACAGACAACACTCAAAGTCAGGATCGAATCCCGGTGTCTGGCGCTGTGAGGCAGCAGCTCTACCCGCTGCGCCACTGTGCCACCCACAGAATCTTTGTAAATATCGTCCTGACTATCTCTATCTCACTTTTACCCGAAGATAAAATCGGACGGTTTGTAAAACCTTACCTTGATATCACTTTCCACGCTGAAATTCTGACATATTTTATCTTGGAAGCAAGCAGCTATGTTCAGCACATCTTCTGCAGAGGTTAACTGGACAATGGAACAAGACAACAGTTAGATATATTGGACTGACCGTGCTGGGGAATTAGTCAAATGTTACAAGCAATCGGAAAAAGAGTCTTCCAAATCTACTTGTTAATGTCTGCCTATAAAGGCTGTAGAACTGCTTGTGTACAGGGGTGGTGTGAGCGTCATGTACCATGGCAACTCTGAATGGACCTCCACGTTTAAATGGTGGCAATGACAGGAAGGAGTTTACTTATAAAGAAGGGTTGCCTTTATAAACACTGAAGAGTACAGCACAGGAACAGGCCCTTCGGCCCATAATGTCTGTGCCCAACACGATGATAAGACCAACTCTTATCTGCCTGTACATAACCCATATCCCTCCATTCCTTGCATATCTGTGTGCAAATGCAAAAATATCTTAAACACCATGGTCATATCTGCTCCACCCCCAACCCCCAACAGTGTGTTCCAGGCACCCACTATCCCGTGTGTAAAAGACTTGCCCCCCGGTCAACTGCTTGAAACTTTACCCCTCTCACCCTAAAGCTGACTGTCTATCCCATCCATGTCTCTCATCATTTTTTATACTTCAATCAGGTTCGCTCAACCTCTGGCATTCAGAAAACAATCCAAGTCTGTCCAATCTCTCCCTGTAGCTAACACCACCTTAATCCAGACACTATTCTGCACCCTCTCCAGATCGTCACATCCTCCCTGTAATTGTGGCGACCAGAACTGTATGCAATGGTCCAAATTTTAGCCGAACAAAAGTCCTGTGGAGCGACATGTACTTTACAGGGTATGGGCATAGTGTAAAACACAAAGTGCTGGAGGACTCAGCGGGGTCAGGCAGCATCTCTGGAGAACATGGATAGGTGATGTTTCGAGGTCGTGAAGCTTCCTCAGTCTGATTGTAGTGGACACTACAATGTGAAATCTTGAAGGATGGTCCCGACACTCAATGTGGTCTGTCCCCATTCCCTCCACAGGTGCTGCCTGACCCGCTGAGCTCCAGCAGTGTGGATCTAATCGCTGTGTCTCTGTGGAAGTCAGAGGCCGTTCACGTACCTGCTTGGGACTGCACCGCAGCACTGTGGAACTCTGCTTTCCAGAGTCGGAACAATTGAGCGGATCGACTGGTGTAAGAATCACATGAAAGAGATGTCAGTGCCACCTGTAGACTCACCAGTCACCCTCACCTGATGTTCACCCATCGGGCAGAGTAGACCTCACCTCTGCCCTCACCCAGAGCTCCACCATGGTGCTCCCACCATGTGCAGCGTCAGACTGGCGACCTGAAGTGGTCTCAATATTCCAAGTGTGGTCTCGCCAACATTTGCACAATTGTAACACAACATCTCAGCTGTTGTACTGAGTGCCCTGACCAACGAAGGCAAACATGGCAAGTGCCTTCTTTGTCAACTTTTCAAAGCAACCCAATTCAAATTTGTAATCCACAATTTCCCCACCCAGAGAGCCATATTAACCATCACTAATCAGTCCCCGCCGTCCCTTCCACAGCTTCTGCCTGACTTGGTGAGTGTTTCCGTCATCTCCAGTTTTGATTCCCTGAACATCAGCTCTCATCCTAAGTCTCATTTTACCTTTGACAGGGTCTGGTGCGTCTGTCCCGGCCCTGGGTGATATCCGCTCCCACAGACACAGAGGTAACTCCCAAAGGTGTTGCGACACGTCATGTTGGCGCTGCACTGGTGCCCATGCTCGCATTCGTCCTCATCTGTTGCAGAGAGGGACAGAGATACAAACATCAACAGCACGGATGGTGAGGACGTGAGACTGCGATTGGTGAAGAAGTGATGCACGGAGTGTGACAGGAGCTCACTCTCACATCACTGTTGCTCTTCACCCACTCTCTGCCCGGCATGGTCTTACCCCACACTGAGGGCTGATCTTATAGAGGTAAATGAAATCATGAGGGGAATAGATAGGATGAATGCACAGTCTTTTATCCAGAGTAGGGGAATCGAAAACCAGAGGTCAGAGGTACAAACAGTGGTACATAGACAATACCTACATAAATACATACATAATACCAACAATACATACATGAATACATACATACAGCGGTCCCTCAGAGGACCTCAAGAAAGGCTTGAGAGTAGAAATAAGTTTTAAGGCTAGACTTAAAAGAGTCGATGGAGGGTGCAGTTCTGATGGGAAGAGGGATGCTGTTCCATAGTGTAGGAGCTGCAACCGCAAAAGCACGGTCGCCCCTGAGCTTATGCCTAGACCGCGGGATGGTCAGTAACCCCAAGTCGGCCGATCTGAGGGACCTGGAGGTGGTGTAGTGGGTGAGAAGACTTTTTATGTAGGTGGGGGCAAGCCCGTTAAGCCTACATAAAGAAGGAGCTTGAAATTGATTCAGAACCGCACGGGGTTCCAGTGGAGAGAGGCCAGAGTCGGGGTGATGTGGTCCCTTTTTCGGGAGCCCGTCAGGAGTCTCGCTGCGGCGTTTTGGACCAATTGCAGAAGGGACAGGGAAGATTGGCTGATGCCAGTGTAAAGAGAGTTACAGTAATCAAGGCGGGAGGAGATAAATGAGTGGATGATCTTTTCGAGGTCGTCAAATTGGAGGAATTGTTTTATTTTAGCTATCGTCCGAAGCTGGAAGAAGCTAGCTTTTACCACGGCATAGACTTGTTGGTCAAATTTCAACGCGGTTAACTATTACGCCAAGGTTTTTTACGTGAGGTTTGAGTAATGGGATAAGGCTTCCTAGGCTGCCTGCTATCGTTTTGATGGAGTCCGAGGGGTCGAGTAGGATGACCTCAGTCTTACTCTCGTTTAGTTGGAGGAAGTTCTGGGCCATCCAACACTTTATATCCTCGAGGTAGTGGGTAAGGCTGAGTAGATTAGATCGGTTGTTGGGTTTCAGGGGGAGATCGAGTTGTGTATCGTCTGCAAAGCAGTGGAAGGAAATGCTGTGCCTTTGAATGACTTGGCCTAATGGGAGCATATACAGGGAGAAGAGAATGGGGCCTAGGATGGAGCCTTGTGGAACCGCGCAGCAGAGGCTAGCTGGGGAGGAGAAAGAGTTGCCTTTGTTTGTAGAGAAACTCCTATCTTTGAGGTATGAGACGAACCAGCTCAGGGCAGTGCCATCAATACCAACCCCGTACCAGAGACGGTCCATTCGGATGGTGTTGTCCATTGTATCAAATGCTGCGCTCAGGTTGAGAAGGAGCAGGATTGCACAGTTGCCGGAGTCAATGGGGAGAAGTGGGTCATTATGTACCTTCAACACGGCAGATTCTGTGCTGTGGTGAGTCCTGGAACCTGATTGGAAAGTTTCGAGGATGGTATTTTGGTAAAGGCAAGTCATAAGTTGACTTAAAATTACCTTTTCAAGGACTTTTGAAAGGAAAGGCAGTTTGGAAATAGGTCTGTTGTTGCTCGGCAAGGTGGGGTCTAAGTTCGTTTTTTTCAGGAGGGGCTGGACCACCGTGTGCTTGAAGCAGGTAGGAACAGTGCCAGTGGCCAGAGAACTGTTGATGATAGAGAGGATGCTGGGACCGGCTATTGCAATGACATCCTCCAGAAGGGCAGAGGGGGCAACGTCGAGGTGGCAGGTAGCAGGTTTCATGGTGGTGACCAGCTTTACAAGGGAGGGTAGAGTAACGGGTTGGAAGCAGTCTAATTTTGAAGAACCAATGAGACAGCTAGGTCACACAGAAACATAGAAAATAGGTGCAGGAGTAGGCCATTCGGCCCTTCGAGCCTGCACCGCCATTCAATATGATCATGGCTGATCATCCAACTCAGTATCCTGTACCTGCCTTCTCTCCATACCCCCTGATCCCTTTAGCCACAAGGGCCACATCTAATTCCCTCTTAAATATAGCCAATGAACTGGCCTCAACTACCTTCTGTGGCAGAGAATTCCAGAGATTCACCACTCTCTGTGTGAAAAATGTTTTTCTCATCTCGGTCCTAAAAGATTTTCCCCTTATCCTTAAATTGTGGCCCCTTTTCCTGGACTTCCCCAACATCGGGAACAATCTTCCTGCATCTAGCCTGTCCAACCCCTTAAGAATTTTGTAAGTTTCTATAAGATACCCCCTCAATCTTCTAAATTCTAGCGAGTACAAGCCGATGGAAGGGGAAATATTCGATCTGATGTTCTTAACTTTGCTGGTGGAAAATGTAGTAAATTCTTCGCACTTAGCAGGGGTTCCAGCTAAGCTGGTACTGGGGGCAGGACATATGATAGACGTAATGGTACTAAAAGGGACCTTGGAGTTATGGGCATTTTTGGAGATAAGGTCGGAAAAGTATTGTGTTCTCGCAGACTTTACTGTTTCCTGGTATTTGAGAAGATTGTTTCTCAGAAGTTCAAAGGAAATTTGAAGGATAAGAAGTGCTCAGGGGGATATGGGCCAAATGTTTGTAAATGGGACTAACCTAGATGGGGCATGGGTGAGTTGGGCCGAAGGGCCTGTTTCCGTGCTGTATGACTCTATGACTGCATGCCTCATAGACACAGGAGTCATTGGAAACACTCCTGATTCTCCACTTTCGTCCAACATGTGAAGTAGGTGTGCGTTTGTCGGTTAATTAGCCTCTGTAAATTACCTCTAGTGTGTAGGGAGTGGAGAAGAAAGTGGGAGAATATAGAACTCATGCTGTATCTCTGAACTAAACCAAACTAAACTCCCAGACCTTGTGTGACATCCAGCTCTAACTTGGCCTATCTGGATGTTACCACATGACCGCTGCTTCCAAGGGCACAGCCTGGTCCACATCTCCATCTCCCAATCCCCACACATTCAGATCCATGTCCAAAGTCAAGTTAAACCATTTGACTTGACCGCCTGCAGCGGGACCCAACTCCAGGTTGGGCTCAGGCTCAGGTTGGGCTCTAACCAGGTTTGAATTTTGAATCTCAGTGGACAACAAATCCCAAGTGACCCCAGCCTTCTTTGAAAACACTACGACCTTCCTGTGGCCTTGGCTGAGGACAACGTCCATGAGATCCTTTGTTAATTCCAGGAATCTGCAGTATGATATGAAGGGTAGGCAACCCCAATGCCAACTTGAGACCCTTCACAATGGTAAACCTCGTTGTTCTCTGTTACCTGAGGACATTGTGTCTGGTCAGAGTATGTTGGTGGTGCAGGATAAAATCACCACAGTCTCCAACTCCAAACTCAGATTCACATCCCATCACAGCAGCGGGAATATGGGAAACAAGTGATCATGAGTAATGGTTCTCACAAAAATGAACAAGTTGTCACAAATATACCATCAGTTTGTCTCACGTCTCCAGGGAAGGAGATCTGGTGTCCTCACCAGGTCAAGCCCACGTGACCTATGCATCAACGTGGTTGACTCTTCCTGTCCTCACCTTCACAGGTCATATTTGCACGGAGTCTGATGGACGAAGCTAATGCCTGAAACCCTGCGTTGCAGTTGCACTGGTAGGAACCCAGCGTGTTGTTACAAGTTGTGTTATGGTGACAGGGCGAGGATCCACACTCATCGATATCTGTGTAAACAGTGACAATCGTTAGCCTGGTGAGATCACGAGGACTGGTCTCTGTGACCAGAAACACAGATGTGGTGACTCTATAATGCCGCAGGAAATATCCTTGGAAGTCAGACAATTACTTGCCTTGGTTGCTCCAACAGCTCCTTCCAAACCTCTGACCATTATCACCGTAGGAAAAGGGCTTCAGGCAATGGGAACACCACCACCCAGAAGTTCCCCTACGAGTCATTCACAACCCTGATTTGGAAACTCTTTGCTGATCCTTCCTCATTACTGGTTCTATATCAGGGACCTCACCTTGTGAGCAACTAATATTCTGTTCCTTGAGCAAAGACACAACCAGTTCCTCGCCACCAACACACTCGCTGCTCTGGCTGAACTCATTCTCACATTCAACAACTTGTCCCACAACTGAGCACAGGCTACACCTGCACCTTCACTGAGATAGATGGAGCAGTCCTTCTTTCAGTCTCTCCCCCTCAACTCTTTCCCCCTGGCTGCACAGGTGCTGTTCTCCGCACGTTACAGAAAGTGGACATGTTCAATTTGTTTTGCTCCAGTTTCCCTGGTGATCTGTAGAAACAAGGAACTGCAGTTGCTGGTTTAAAAAATGAGACAGAAAGTGCGGTGGTTACTCAACAGGTCAGGAAGCATCTCTTGTGACCCGCCATGTTCGCCCAGCACTTTGTGTCTTCTTCCACGGTGATCTCAGCTTCTCCCAGTCCTTCTCAGGAACTCCCCTTCACATCTGGATCTCAGGAGAGAAGCCATTCACGTACATCCTTTGTACTCTATGAATCTCCACAGCTTCCTTTACCTTAATGTGTAGGAATGAACTGCAGATGGTGGTTTACACCAAAGATAGACACAAAATGCTGGAGTAACTCAACGGGACCGGCAGCATCACTGGAGAAGGGAAATGGGTGACGTTTCAGACGGAAGAAGTCTTGACCCAAAATGTCACCCATTCCTTTTCTCTAGAGATGCTGCCTGTCCCGCTGAGTTATCTTTATCTTAGTCCCTCCTTCGCACACACCTACACACACATGCCCTTACACGCACACATACTAACACATACTCACACCCCATGGTAAGGCAGAGTATAATGAATAACGGGGAACGGCACAGGCCCCCCCTTCCCACACCGGGGCATCAGTCCAGGGCAAAGACTGGGCCTAGGCGGCAGCCGACTTCCTGCCTCTGGGACAGATGTTCTTGGCGAACAGTGACTTGGTGAACAAGTGACGGCCGTAATCCCACTGCACCCCGAGGTGAACATTGAGGGGGGGGGGGGGCGGTTTGGAGCGTCCATGAATCACTGGGCATCGGCAGGACAGACGGAGAGAATGGGCAGCGTGCAGTGGTGCAGGGAGCATGGGGGGGTGGGAGGGATGGGGTCCAACACACGAGTTGTTCAGAGATTTCTCAATGCAGTGACCTTGTCATTATGCTCTCATTGACGGAATCTGCAGGGCAATCGTGGAGATGGACACAAAATGCTGGAGTAACTCAGCAGGACAGGCAGCATCTCTGGGGAGAAGGAATGGGTGACGTTTCGGGTCGAGACCCCTCTTCCCACTCTAACACCGAGTAGACATGTATACTGTGCCTGGCGGAAATCCAAGGTCCTCACCCTCACAAGTGGTCTTGCCACTGGAATCGGTGGTCAGAGAAGAATTGAAGCCCGCCCTGCAGATGCAAGAGAAGGAACCGTTCGTGTTCTGACAAGCTGCGTCACGGCCACACGGAGACGAAGCACATTCGTTGATATCTGTGCAAACAGGAGACATCGTTTACAAGAGGTAAATATCCTCCATGGCTCCGCACGGGGGCTGCAAGTGAGAACGTGACCTTGGACCCTGTGTGAGCTGGGGATCGCAAAGTGGAATTGTATTAAAAGGAAATGTGGAGAAAGCAGGAACGGGGTACAAAGTGGACAGGTTGAGCAGTAACCCTGTTGGGGCGGTGCATCGGCCAGCCCCTTCACTGAGTGGATAATGTTGGTCTGTGTGGGAATGGGGATCCAGTAGAGGAATAGGAATGTCGACGGCCGGACGTACCAACCCGTTCAGACATGTCCCTGGATGATGCATTTCACCATCTCCAGTTTCCAAGGGACCTGCCTGGTCCATAAACACATTCCCCAGTTTCTGAAATGTTCAGAAGCAATGATCAGACGTGTCAAAAGGAATAAAAGAAAACCGCTGACATTTTTCACGCCCTGGTTTACCGTGGGATTTGTTGATGGAAGTGGCCGTGTGATTGATCTTTATTTTTGGGAATCTGCGGGATAAAAAGTGTAGGAAGGAACTGCAGATGCTGGTTTACTTCGCTGATAGACACAACATACTGGGGATCAGGAAGTGGAATTGTAATAAAAGGATATGGGGAGAAAGCAGGAACGGGGTACGGATTTTGGATGACCAGCCATGATCATATTGAAAGGTGGTGCAGGCTCGAAAGTCTAAATGGCCTCCTCCTGCACCTTCGATTATCTAATGATCTTGCCAGCTGGAGCTGCCAACTCTGGTCAGACCAGTTCCTGGGTGATGCATCACATGGTCCCCTGCTTTCAAGGGACCAGCCTGGTCAATATATTCATTCCCCAGTCTCTACATGATTCAGAATAATCGACCAAATCTGTCTCAAGGAACAAATAAAAAAGCCAATGTTTGACCCCCAGCACCACCCCACAATGATGCTCAATGAGGTTTGTTCAGAGGAGTTCATTCTCAAATTCCAGGAATCTGCCGGACATTCCTGTAGGATTGACAACCGTAACAGATGATGGCGATTTACTCTCTGTTTCTTGCTTATACAGGGCGGCACGGTGGCGCAGCGGTAGAGTTACTGCCTTACAGCGCCAGGGACTCGGGTTCGGTCCTGATTACCGGTGCTGTTTATAGAATAATTGGCTTTGAATAATTGTGAACATTCCCTCGTGTGTGTAGGATAGTGTTAGTGTTCGGGGACCGCTGGTCGGCGCGGACTGGGTGGGTAGAAAGGCCTGTTCCTGCACTGTATCTCTAAACTAAACTAAAGGTCCCAACCTGCACAGTCCTCTGCACCGATGCCAGTGGTCGCAGCTGATGCATGAAACCCTGCGATGAAGTTGCACTGGTAGGAACCCGGCGTGTTGTCACAAAGCGTGTTTTTGCCACAGGGTGCGGATTTGCATTCGTCAATATCTGTGGGAACAGTGAAAACCCTTCACAATAGTAACACAGCTTGCCCCCTGTTGCACTCTCTAACTATGTTGATAGAATGGAGCAGCTGGGCTTGTATAGTCTGGAATTTAGAAGGATGAGAGGGGATCTTATTGAAACATATAAGATTATTAAGAGTTTGGACATGCTAGAGGCAGGAAACATGTTCCCGATGTTGGGGGAGTCCAGAACCAGGGGCCACAGTTTAAGAATAAGGGGTAGACCATCTAGAACGGTGATGAGGAAAAACATTTTCACAGAGGGTTGTGAATCTGTGGAATTCTCTGCCTCAGGCCAATTCTCTGGATGCTTTCAAGAGAGAGTTAGATAGAGCTCTTAAAGACAGCAGAGTCAAGGGATATGGCGAGAAGACAGGAATGGTGTACTGATTGTGGATAATCAGCCATGATCACAGTGAATGGCGGTGCTGGGTCGAGGGGCCGAATGGCCTACTCCTGCACCTATTGTCTGTTGTCTGGATGCAGCAACACACGGGCATGTGCCTTAAACACAGAGCAGACCCTCGTTGGAACAAAGGATTAAGTGAAAGGCTGAGGGAGAAAGACAGGTGGATGGAGTTAAGGAACAGATCTTCCTGGATCAAATGGAATTTTCGATAGTCAGATATCCAGCGAGTATTTCACTGCGTCTCCTATAGTTCTCCAACTGTCTCTCTCTCTTTCACTGTATCCAATAACCACCAACAATTTTACTAACATCATTTTTTTTAAAAATGTGCAAACTAATTCTTAAGCCGGGCCCAAACCCTTAAACTGCTATAATGGAATACAATTTTGCGTTTGTTGGGAGTAATTCAGAAAGTTTAAAAGTAAATGAATTTTTCCAGCAAACAATAATGTTATCAATGTTTCACTTAACAAATGATGTCAATACGCTGACTCTACTTGCAGAACAGATAAAATATTTGAAGTCGCAAGATGACGCGCGCGACCGTCACTACCGGCCTGTCGTGTAAATGACGGCCAAGTGGGACAGGCCCTAAAGTCCTCACCTGCACAGACCTTCCCTCCACTGTTGCCAGCCAATTCCTGAAACCCTGCACTGCATTTGCACTTATAGGAGCCCTCGGTGTTGGTACAAGTTGCTTTATCAACACAGGGTGAGGATTTGCATTCATCGATATCTGTGGGAACAATGAAAACCATTCACAGTGGTAAACCCAGTGGGCTCCCTGTTACATGAGCATTCTGTGACACCGGATGTAGCGTAAACACAGAGCAGACACTCATTGTAACAGAGGATCAAGCGGCTTTTTTTGAGAAGGGCATGAAGGGTTGAGGAAGGAAGACATATGGATGGCGTTAAGGAACAGATCTTCCTGGATCAAATGGAATTGAGAAACCAAATGGCCTTGGACAAGCCAGAAGCTAATTGCCCTCGATTCCATTGGACGGGAAGCTGTCTGTCGGTAAGAGTGGACAGGTTGAGCAGTAAACCTGTTGGGGCGGTGCATCGGCCAGCCCCTTCACTGAGTGGATAATGTTGGTCTGTGTGGGAATGGGGATCCAGGAGAGGAATAGCAATGTCGATGGCCGGACGTACCAACCCGTTCAAACACGTCCCTGGATGATGCATTTCACTATCTCCAGTTTCCAAGGGACCTGTCTGGTTCATAAACACATTCCCCAGTTTCTGAAATGTTCAGAACCAATGATCAGATGTGTCAAAAGGAATAAAAGAAAACCGCTAACATTTTTCACTCCCTGGTTTGCCCATGGGATTTGTTGATGGAAGTGGCCGTGTGATTGATCTTTATTTTTGGGAATCTGCGGGATAAAAAGTGTAGGAAGGAACCAAAGATGCTGGTTTACTCCGCTGATAGACACAACATACTGGGGATCAGGAAGTGGAATTGTTATAAAAGGATATGGGAAGAAAGCAGGAACGGGGTACGGATTTTGGATGATCAGCCATGATCATATTGAAAGGTGGTGCAGGCTCGAAAGTCTAAATGGCCTGCTCCTGCACCTTCGATTATCTAATGATCTTGCCAGCTGGAGCTGCCAACTCTGGTCAGACCAGTTCCTGGGCGATGCATCACATGGTCCCCTGTTTTCAAGGGACCAGCCTGGTCAATATATTCATTCCCCAGTCTCTACATGATTCAGAATAATCGACCAAATCTGTCACAAGGAACAAATAAAAAAGCCAATGTTTGACCCCCAGCACCACCCCACAATGATGCTCAGTGAGGTTTGTTCAGAGGAGTTCATTCTCAAATTCCAGGAATCTGCCGGACATTCCTGTAGGATTGACAATCGTAACAGATGATGGCGATTTATTCTCTGTTTCTTGCTTATACAGGGCGGCACGGTGGCGCAGCGGTAGAGTTACTGCCTTACAGCGCCAGGGACTCGGGTTCGGTCCTGATTACCGCTGCTGTTTATAGGTTAATTGGCTTTGAATAATTGTGAACATTTCCTAGTGTGTGTAGGATAGTGTTAGGGGTCGGGGACCGCTGGTCTGCGCGGACTAGGTGGGTAGAAAGGCCTGTTTCAGCGCTGTATCTCTAAACTAAACTAAAGGTCCCAACCTTCACAGTCCTCTGCACCGATGCCAGTGGTCGCAGCTGATGCATGAAACCCTGCGACGCAGTTGCACTGGTAGGAACCCGGCGTGTTGTCACAAAGCGTGTTTTTGCCACAGGGTGCGGATTTGCATTCGTCAATATCTGTGGGAACAGTGAAAACCCTTCACATTAGTAACACAGTTTGCTCCCTGTTGCACTCTTTAACTATGTTGATAGAATGGAGCAGCTGGGCCTGTATAGTCTGGAATTTAGAAGGATGAGAGGGGATCTTATTGAAACATATAAGATTATTAAGAGTTTGGACATGCTAGAGGCAGGAAACATGTTCCCGATGTTGGGGGAGTCCAGAACCAGGGGCCACAGTTTAAGAATAAGGGGTAGACCATTTAGAATGGAGATGAGGAAAAACTTTTTCACAGAGGCTTGTGAATCTGTGGAATTCTCTGCCTCAGGCCAATTCTCTGGATGCTTTCAAGTGAGAGTTAGATAGAGCTCTTAAAGACAGCAGAGTCAAGGGATATGGCGAGAAGACAGGAATGGTGTACTGATTGTGGATAATCAGCCATGATCACATTGAATGGCGGTGCTGGGTCGACGGGCCGAATGGCCTACTCCTGCACCTATTGTCTGTTGTCTGGATGCAGCAACACACGGGCATGTGCCTTAAACACAGAGCAGACTCTCGTTGGAACAAAGGATTAAGTGAAAGGCTGAGGGAGAAAGACAGGTGGATGGAGTTAAGGAACAGATCTTCCTGGATCAAATGGAATTTTCGATAGTCAGATATCCAGCGAGTATTTCACTGCGTCTCCTATAGTTCTCCAACTGTCTCTCTCTCTTTCACTGTATCCAATAACCACCAACAATTTTACTAACATCATTTTTTTTTTAAATGTGCAAACTAATTCTTAAGCCGGGCCCAAACCCTCAAACTGCTATAATGGAATACAATTTTGTGTTTGTTGGGAGTAATTCAGAAAGTTTAAAAGTAAATGAATTTTTCCAGCAAACAATAATGTTATCAATGTTTCACTTAACAAATGATGTCAATATGCTGACTCTACTTGCAGAACAGATAAAATATTTGAAGTCGCAAGATGACGCGCGGGACCGTCACTACCGGCCTGTCGTGTAAATGACTGCCATGTGGGACAGACCCTAAAGTCCTCACCTGCACAGACCTTCCCTCCACTGTTGCCAGGCAATTCCCAAAACCCTGCGCTGCATTCGCATTCATAGGAGCCCTCGGTGTTGGTACAAGTTGACTTATCACCACAGGGTGAGGATTTGCATTCATCGATATCTGTGGGAACAATGAAAACCATTCACAGTGGTAAATCCAGTGGGCTCCCTGTTACATGAGCACTCTGCGACACCGGATGTAGCGTAAACACAGAGCAGACACTCGTTGTAACAGAGGATCAAGCGGCTTTTTTTGAGAAGGGCATGAAGGGTTGAGGAAGGAAGACAGATGGATGGCGTTAAGGAACAGATCTTCCTGGATCAAATGGAATTGCGGAACTAAATGGCCTTGTCCCCGATTCCATTAGAAGGGAAGCTGTCTGTCGGTAAGAGTGGACAGGTTGAGCAGTAACCCTGTTGGGGCGGTGCATCGGCCAGCCCCTTCACTGAGTGGATAATGTTGGTCTGTGTGGGAATGGGGATCCAGGAGAGGAATAGCAATGTCGACGGCCGGACATACCAACCCGTTCAGACACGTCCCTGGATGATGCATTTCACTATCTCCAGTTTCCAAGGGACCTGCCTGGTTCATAAACACATTCCCCAGTTTCTGAAATGTTCAGAACCAATGATCAGATGTGTCAAAAGGAATTAAAGAAAACCGCTAACATTTTTCACCCCCTGGTTTGCCCGTGGGATTTGTTGATGGAAGTGGCCGTGCGATTGATCTTTATTTTTGGGAATCTGCGGGATAAAAGTGTAGGAGGGAACTGCAGATGCTGGTTTACTCCGCTGATAGACACAACACACTGGGGATCAGAAAGTGGAATTGTTATAAAAGGATATGGGAAGAAAGCAGGAACGGGGTACGGATTTTGGATGACCAGCCATGATCATATTGAAAGGTCGTGCTGGCTCGAAAGGCCGAATGGCCTACTCCTGCACCTTCGATTATCTAATGATCTTGCCAGCTGGAGCTGCCAACTCTGGTCAGACCAGTTCCAGGGCGATGCATCACATGGTCCCCTGTTTTTAAGGGACCAGCCTGGTCAATATATTCATTCCCCAGTCTCTACATGATTCTGAATAATCGACCAAATCTGTCACAGGGAACAAATAAAAAAGCCAATGTTTGACCCCCAGCACCACCCCACAATGATGCTCAGTGAGGTTTGTTCAGAGGAGTTCATTCTCAAATTCCAGGAATCTGCCGGACATTCCTGTAGGATTGACAACCGTAACAGATGATGGCGATTTATTCTCTGTTTCTTGCTTATACAGGGCGGCTCGGTGGCGCAGCGGTAGAGTTACTGCCTTACAGCGCCAGGGACTCGGGTTCGGTCCTGATTACCGGAGCTGTTTATAGAATAATTGGCTTTGAATAATTGTGAACATTCCCTAGTGTGTGTAGGATAGTGTTAGTGTTCGGGGACCGCTGGTCAGCGCGGACTGGGTGGGTAGAAAGGCCTGTTCCTGCACTGTATCTCTAAACTAAACTAAAGGTCCCAACCTTCACAGTCCTCTGCACCGATGCCAGTGGTCGCAGCTGATGCATGAAACCCTGCGATGCAGTTGCACTCATAGGAACCCAACGTGTTGTCACAAAGCGTGTTTTTGCCACAGGGTGCGGATTTGCATTCGTCAATATCTGTGGGAACAGTGAAAACCCTTCACAATAGTAACACAGTTTGCTCCCTGTTGCACTCTGTAACTATGTTGATAGAATGGAGCAGCTGGGCCTGTATAGTCTGGAATTTAGAAGGATGAGCGGAGATCTTATATAAGATTATTAAGGGTTTGCACACGCTAGAGGCAGGAAACATGTTTCCGACGTTGGGGGAGGCCAGAACCAGGGGTCACAGTTTAAGAATAAGGGGTAGACCATTTAGAACGGAGATGAGGAAAAACTTTTTCACAGAGGGTTGTGAATCTGTGGAATTCTCTGCCTCAGGCCAATTCTCTGGATGCTTTCAAGGGAGAGTTAGATAGAGCTCTTAAAGATAGCAGAGTCAAGGGATATGGCGAGAAGACAGGAATGGTGTACTGATTGTGGATAATCAGCCATGATCACAGTGAATGGCGGTGCTGGGTCGAGGGGCCGAATGGCCTACTCCTGCACCTATTGTCTGTTGTCTGGATGCAGCAACACACGGGCATGTGCCTTAAACACAGAGCAGACCCTCGTTGGAACAAAGGATTAAGTGAAAGGCTGAGGGAGAAAGACAGGTGGATGGAGTTAAGGAACAGATCTTCCTGGATCAAATGGAATTTTCGATAGTCAGATATCCAGCGAGTATTTCACTGCGTCTCCTATAGTTCTCCAACTGTCTCTCTCTCTTTCACTGTATCCAATAACCACCACCACAATTTTACTAACATCATTTTTTTTTTAATGTGCAAACTAATTATTAAGCTGGGCCCACACCCTTAAACTGCTATAATGGAATACAATTTTGCGTATGTTGGGAGTAATTCAGAAAGTTTAAAAGTAAATGAATTTTTCCAGCAAACAATAATGTTTATCAATGTTTTCACTTAACAAATGATGTCAATACGCTGACTCTACTTGCAGAACAGATAAAATATTTGAAGTCGCAAGATGATGTGCGCGACCGTCACTACCGGCCTGTCGTGTAAATGACGGCCAAGTGGGACAGGCCCTAAAGTCCTCACCTGCACAGACCTTCCCTCCACTGTTGCCAGTCAATTCCTGAAACCCTGCGCTGCATTTGCACTCATAGGAGCCCTCGGTGTTGGTACAAGTTGCTTTATCAACACAGGGTGAGGATTTGCATTCATCGATATCTGTGGGAACAATGAAAACCATTCACAGTGGTAAACCCAGTTGGCTCCCTGTTACATGAACACTCTGTGACGCTGGATGTAGCGTAAACACAGAGCAGACACTCGATGTAACAGAGGATCAAGCGGCTTTTTTTGAGAAGGGCATGAAGGGTTGAGGAAGGAAGACAGATGGATGGCGTTAAGGAACAGATCTTCCTGGATCAAATGGAATTGCGGAACTAAATGGCCTTGTCCCCGATTCCATTGGACGGGAAGCTGTCTGTCGGTAAGAGTGGACAGGTTGAGCAGTAACCCTGTTGGGGCGGTGCATCGGCCAGCCCCTTCACTGAGTGGATAATGTTGGTCTGTGTGGGAATGGGGATCCAGGAGAGGAATAGCAATGTCGACGGCCGGACGTACCAACCCGTTCAGACACGTCCCTGGATGATGCATTTCACTATCTCCAGTTTCCAAGGCACCTGCCTGGTTCATAAACACATTCCCCAGTTTCTGAAATGTTCAGAACCAATGATCAGATGTGTCAAAAGGAATAAAAGAAAACCGCTAACATTTTCACCCCCCTGGTTTGCCCGTGGGATTTGTTGATGGAAGTGGCCGTGTGATTGATATTTATTTTTGGAATCTGCGGGATTAAAAAGTGTAGGAAGGAACCGAAGATGCTGGTTTACTCCGCTGATAGACACAACATACTGGGGATCAGGAAGTGGAATTGTTATAAAAGGATATGGGAAGAAAGCAGGAACGGGGTACGGATTTTGGATGATCAGCCATGATCATATTGAAAGGTGGTGCAGGCTCGAAAGTCTAAATGGCCTGCTCCTACACCTTTGATTATCTAATTATCTTGCCAGCTGGAGCTGCCAACTCTGGTCAGACCAGTTCCTGGGCGATGCATCACATGGTCCCCTGTTTTCAAGGGACCAGCCTGGTCAATATATTCATTCCCAGTCTCTACATGATTCAGAATAATCGACCAAATCTGTCACAGCGAACAAATAAAAAAGCCAATGTTTGACCCCCAGCATCACCCCACAATGATGCTCAGTGAGGTTTGTTCAGAGGAGTTCATTCTCAAATTCCAGGAATCTGCCGGACATTCCTGTAGGATTGACAATCGTAACAGATGATGGCGATTTATTCTCTGTTTCTTGCTTATACAGGGCGGCTCGGTGGCGCAGCGGTAGAGTTACTGCCTTACAGCGCCAGGGACTCGGGTTCGGTCCTGTTACCGGTGCTGTTTATAGGTTAATTGGCTTTGTATAATTGTGAATATTCCTCGTGTGTGTAGGATAGTGTTAGTGTTCGGGACCGCTGGTCTGCGCGGACTGGGTGGGTAGAAAGGCCTGTTCCTGCACTGTATCTCTAAACTAAACTAAGGTCCCAACCTTCACAGTCCTCTGCACCGATTGCCAGTGGTCGCAGTTGATGCATGAAACCCTGCGATGCAGTTTGCACTGGTAGGAACCCGGCGTGTTGTCACAAAGCGTGTTTTTGCTACATGGGTGCGGATTTGCATTCGTCAATATCTGTGGGAACAGTGAAAACCCTTCACAATTAGTAACACAGTTTGCTCCCTGTTGCACTCTGTAACTATGTTGATAGAATGGAGCAGCTGGGCCTGTATAGTCTGGATTTTTAGAAGGATGAGAGGGTATCTTATTGAAACATATAAGATTATTAAGAGTTTGGACATGCTGGAGGCAGGAAACATGTTCCCGATGTTGGGGGAGTCCAGAACCAGGGGCCATAGTTTAAGAATAAGGGGTAGACCATTTAGAATGGAGAAGAGGAAAAACTTTTTCACAGAGGGTTGTGAATCTGTGGAAATCTCTGCCTCAGGCCAATTCTCTGGATGCTTTCAAGGGAGAGTTAGATAGAGCTCTTAAAGATAGCAGAGTCAAGGGATATGGCGAGAAGACAGGAATGGTGTACTGATTTGTGGATAATCAGCCATGATCACAGTGAATGGCGGTGCTGGGTCGACGGGCCGAATGGCTACTCCTGCACCATTGTCTGTTGTCTGGATGCAGCAACACACGGGCATGTGCCTTAAACACAGAGCAGACCCTCGTTGGAACAAAGGATTAAGTGAAAGGTTGAGGGAGAAAGACAGGTGGATGGAGTTAAGGAACAGATCTTCCTGGATCAAATGGAATTTTCGATAGTCAGATATCCAGCAAGTATTTCACTGCGTCTCCTATAGTTCTCTAACTGTCTCTCTCTCTTTCTCTGTCTCCATCTCTCCTGTGTCCCTCTCTTTCAGTTTCACTCTTTCCATCTCTCTCTTTCCCTGGCTTACTCTCTCTCTCACACACTTTCTCTCCCTGTTGCATTCTCCTCTCTCTCTCTCTCTTTTCTTTCTTCCCTTTTCCTCTCTCTCACACACACACCCTTCATTCACCCATTGCTTCATTTCCAGTCCTCATGAAGGCCCGTTTACCTGAGACATTGACTCTGTCTCTCCCCCCACAGAGGCTGTCTGATCTGCTGAATCTTGGGATTTATTCTCTGTTTTATGCAGACATAAAAGGGCCTGTCCCACTTGGCCCATTTCCGCGCCATTTACGCGACCTCGTCGTCACATTGAGACGCACGGGTAGCGTGTGGGCCAGGCGGGACGGTCGCATGGAGAACTTCGGAGGGGTATGGAGTTGCGCGGTATCGCGTGGCGCTCCAGGATTTTGTAGGGCACAAAATCTTTGCGCGCCTCCGGCGTGACGTATCGCGTACGCAAGCGGGCGTATTGCGGTCGCACGCAGGCGTCCTGACCTCGTACGTGCAGCACATGGTGACGCATAATTACATCACCGTGCGTAACCAATGGATGTTTCAAAAGTTAACATCCAGGTAAGAATTGCACATTTTATATCCTAAAAGAACACTAGTAACCAAATTAGGTTTTTTTAAATAACCACCAACAATTTTACTAAAACCATTAAAAAAAATTTGCAAACTCATTCTTAAGCCGGGTTCAAACCCTCAAACTGCTATAATGGAATACAATTTTACTTCGGAGTCACGTGAGTGACTACGTGAAGACCCCGCCAGCACGCATGCGCGTCATATCGTCGAACGCATTGCGGAAGCGACAGTCGGGAGGAGCGCCGCTCCTCCAGCGCAAGTTTTGAAAAATTACTGAAGGTAAAGTCTTACCTTTTCTGGTTGAGCGTGGCGACTCGGTGTGATTTCTTTTTCAGAACGGAGGGAGCACCATGGAGTCGTGTAAGGGAGAGAGCAGCAGCTGATACCGCTGCTGTTGGAAGCAAGCCAGCAGCGTGCCGTCTCTCCAGAGCTGCAGTGCTGCAGCAGCTGCCGGCTTCTCGCCGCTACAGACCGCAGGTGCGCCGCGGTCCGGCGGCAAAACACCCGGGATGTTCGACAGGTCCGTGGACTCGGCTGGGTCCGGACCTGAAGACACCCGTTCACGGATAGCGACGGCGGGCGTCTTTCCCGCGGGAGCGGATGGGGAGCAGTGCTCCAGCGTGACCTGCTTATGCAGGGGCTGAGTCACAGTGGGTCTCCTCGCAGACCCACGGCGGGATCCTTTCACAGCACTGCCAAATGTCTCACCCACTTCGCAGGGAGCATTAGGGGTCAGAGCTGGGCTGACCCTGAAGAAGGGGGCAATGGCTGAAACAGTCAACTGTGAGGGGTGCCAGAAAGAGAGCAGCAGAAGAATTGTGGGAACACATGCTGTACCAACACAGGAAGGACTGCCTAATACAAAGCTGCAAGCCAGTACAAAATACATGGATACAAACCAGCTACAGGAGCAAACCATTAACGTTATGGCTGGAAGTACATTGCTCCAGAGAACTCCATTCTCTTAAAGTACCAGCAGTCTATGGCCTCATCTGGGGCAACAGGAGCCCATCTATAAGGAGCCAGGAGGGGAAGCTCCAGAGGAAACTGCTGGCTGCTAAAATCCACAGCAGTACCAGGACAACTGATGGGGTTGATTTGCCTGAAGAGTTACTAGATGCCTCTAGCAGACTGTGTAATACTCAGTGGAGATTAACAGTTACAGGAAGAGCATCATCAAGAAGTGCGGAATTATGCAAGACAAGTAGCACACAGGCGCCAAAATTGCTGTTGGGGGACCTCCCGAAGCAGGTGAAAGACCTGCATGAGGAAGCAAGGCTATAAGGCCTGATCAAGGTGCCAAGCACCTCTAAAACCCACTATCAACAGCGGCAGCACCCCTACACACCCACCAGACATCGGTGCTATGGAAGACCATTGGTGGTGAATGAAAGCTCGAAGGCCGGCCCACCTGCACAGCGGTCTTTCAGACCATGGCCCAGCCCGGCCTTTCATGGAAAATGCGCGCAACCCCCACAACGCAGCAACACAATACAGAAGAAACAAACTGTGGAGACAACCCACACAACACACCGGTAACCATGGAGTAGTGGGTCTGGTTGTCTTAAAAAACATTGCATGTCCCGATTCATCAAAAGTTGGGGGGACGGTTGCACTTGTTTCATCATGTGTTGCTGCACTTTTACCTCTGAAACTTTTACATACTCGAAGTATTCAGAATTACAAAATTGAATTTGTTACGAACTACCGTCCCAGTTCAGCATACGCTAGCAGGAAGTTCATACTTCACAAAAAGAGAGAACAGCAGGCCATGCTGAACTGTTAAGACTAAAACACAAAGGGATTGAGAAAACAATCAGAGAATTTCAAGAGTTTCGTATCAAATATATTTATAAAAAACTAAAAAGATGGTGGTTGCCGTATCATTACCAGATTTGACCGAACTAAATACTTGCATTCAGTATGCCCATTTCAAATTAGACACGTTTGTCACACACAGGATCATCGTAAAAATACCTGAAATTTATCTATGGGACAGCTATGGCAGTATGCCTTACCCAATGGTTGTCATCAGACCCGGCTATTACAAATTTATTAAAACCAGCTTTAGCATCCTTCTTAAAAAACATACCATATCGTCATGGCTTACCTTGATGATATTCTCATGTAGGTGAAAATTGGAGCTGGCTACATTGGTGGTATCACCACAACACAGAGATTTAACGAACATCCAGATAAATCAAAAATTGGATCCCTCCACTCCATGGATTATTTGGGGTTCACTATTGACGCTGTTCATATGTCTTATCACCTTGCCACCAAACAAAGTGACAGACTTGATGGGAGTATGCAAAAGCCTCACTGGCATCAGGGAACCATCCATTCGGCAAGGGCAAGAGTGATTGGGAAATTGGTGGCTGCGTTCCCAGCAGCACAATTGTTAAATGGAGCAGCACTCCATTATTAAAACCTGGAAGAGGGAAAATTTCAGCTCTCAAAAATCCATGCAGGCCATTTCAATAGGCCATACTATGCAACTACCAGGGAAAGTAAATCAGAATTAAACTGGTGGTTATGAAATGTTCAACATTATCCTAACCCCATCACCCCATACTATATCCCTAGGGTACATTACAGACTGATGCCAGTGCTAAAGGTTGGGGAGCAACTAATACCACCGCAAGTTTGTGGTGGCAGATGATGCACAAAAATTATTCTGTTTAAAGCACTAGGACTTAATTATATCTAGAAATGCTGGGAGCGTTTCATGGACTCAGGGCCTACTGCTCAGATGAGCACCAGTTTGCATGTGCGGTACAAATTGATACCACAGTGGGGGCCCTATATTTTATCATAAATGGGTGAAATAAAAGTCGATATCATGTGATGAATTGGCTAATAATATCTGGCACCGGTGTCTGGGAGAGAGATTTGGATCTCAACCACTTACCTTCCAGGTAAGCTAAATAACAGTGGCAGACACCAGGTCACGTAAATTCAACGACAACATTAAATGGATGTTGGATCGGAAAGTGTTTACAGATATTATAGACCGATGGGACACAGATATCGACCTTTTTTTCCATCCAGAACTAATTCACCAACTACCAACATATGTTGCTTGGGAACCCAGGGACCTAGGGGCAGCAGCGATGGACGATTTCTCGCTGCATTGGGGGGGGGGGATTTGTTTTGCTATGCATTTTCCCCTTCTGCTCATAGGCGAGTCATAAATACAATAATTAAACAAGACCCGCAAACAAAAAAACGGGTACCATGGTTCCCAACAGTACAAAGATGGTCTCAAACCCTGCATCTGGATCAACAAACGGCCAAGGAGGTTGGCACACCCCGTGCGGGAAAGTATCCGTGCCATGACTGGCACACACAAATAACCCCGTGATGACTGTTGATTTGGTTGATTATTGCAGTTTCTGAACAGGCCATTTCTGGGATACGGACTCCTCTCTCCGACAGGGACGATCAATGCCATCTCAGCGTCGTGCAGGGAGTCCACGAGAAGACAGTACCTGACATATGTCAGGAAATGGGAAGTGTTTTTCTGCAACCAGGACGAACACTACAATATGACTCAGCCACCAACAAAACCGGAGTGCTGGAGTTCTGGCCACCCTTCATTTCGATGAATGATTGCGTTACAGTGCCATTATTGTGCAAGGAGTGCCCTATCTAATATCTGGGCAGAGGGAGTGATCACCTGGGTATTAGGATCACACCTACTAGTACCCTAAACGAATGAGGGGTATTTGTACTCTATCATCCCCCCCCAACTATCCCCCTCCCCCCCAAGGCCCAGATATACCCATATATGGGACATAGGTAGTACACACCATGTTACGAGGATGGACACCAATATCACACGGGGCTCACTCTGGACAAACTAATATCCTAGATGGGAATGATTATGGCACATGATCAGCACAACGGGTCCAGTCCTTACACAAGTTAGTAAAGGACGTCATGTCTGTCACACAATGGCAGATAACCTGCTACATACAGGGGTACTTAAACAAGACTGACCCCGGTTCCTCTGGCCAATATTAGAGTTAGAGTGCTCTTCTCTGCCTGCTGGCCTATCCTGCAGATAGTCGGCCCTGCATAGTGACACAATTATTTTCCAATACAAAGTCACCAAGACACTTATGGGCATGGAGAGAGATTTCTCATTAGCCATAAATGCCCTCACCTAAGGTCACAGTGCAAACCATATCCAGATGGTTAGGGTGGTATTACGTGCAGTGGTGGATACTAATGTTTCAAATCTCACTCCAACAGGGCTGCATCTACACGATCGACGCTAGGATGATGGGAGTTCCTATGGACCACATCCTTGCCACAGCGGGGTGGAGCAATGAACGCATTCAATGCTTTATAAAAACCCGTGGCCGATCCTGAGACGTTTGCAGGGAAAATTAAGTTCTGTAAAATAAATTACCCAATGTGGGGCATATTATTTTAGGTATGAATAATAACCTTTATTGTTTTTCAGCACAGTGTCGTGTGTGAAATACGTTCATCCCATCCTTCCAGAATGGCAGTGTGTGAGCATGGTCTCGTTCCAGGGCATGAAATCACAGAGCTTTGAAATCTTCACGTAGTCACTCACGTGACTCCGAAGTAAAATAGTAAGATTAAATGAGAACTTACCAGTTTGAAGTTTGAATCTTTAATTTTATGAGGAGTTACGATGAGGGATTACGTGCCCTCCGCTCCCAAAACCCTCTATTATAAAGTTCAACTGGTATGGAAGTTCTCTCTTATCTTACTATATTAGTCTACTCTGGTATCTGTGATTTCACACCACTGCTTTGAAGAATGACGCGCATGCGTGCTGGCGGGGTCTTCACGTAATCCCTCATCGTAACTCCTCATAAAATAAAGATCAAACTTCAAACTGGTAAGTTCTCATTTAATCTTACTATTTTGTGTTTGTTGGGAGTAATTCAGAAAGTTTAAAAGTAAATGAATTTTTCCAGCAAACAATAATGTTATCAATGTTTCACTTAACAAATGATGTCAATACGCTGACTCTACTTGCAGAACAGATAAAATATTTGAAGTCGTAAGATGATGCGCGCGACCGTCACTACCGGCCTGTCGTGTAAATGACGGCCAAGTGGGACAGGGCCTAAAGTCCTCACCTGCACAGACCTTCCCTCCACTGTTGCCAGCCAATTCCTGAAACCCTGCACTGCATTTGCACTCATGGGATTGACAATCGTAACAGATGATGGCGATTTATTCTCTGTTTCTTGCTTATACAGGGTGGCACGGTGGCGCAGCGGTAGAGTTACTGCCTTACAGCGCCAGGGACTCGGGTTCGGTCCTGATTACCGGTGCTGTTTATAGAATAATTGGCTTTGAATAATTGTGAATATTCCTCTCGTGTGTGTAGGATAGTGTTAGTGTTTGGGGACAGCTGGTCGGCGCGGACTGGGTGGGTAGAAAGGCCTGTTCCTGCACTGTATCTCTAAACTAAACTAAAGGTCCCAACCTTCACAGTCCTCTGCACCGATGCCAGTGGTCGCAGCTGATGCATGAAACCCTGCGATGCAGTTGCACTCATAGGAACCCAACGTGTTGTCACAAAGCGTGTTTTTGCACAAAACGGGTGTGGATTTGCATTCGTCAATATCTGTGGGAACAGTGAAAAACCCTTCACAATAGTAAGACAGTTTGCTCCCTGTTGCACTCTGTAACTATGTTGATAGAATGGAGCAGCTGGGCTTGTATACTCTGGAATTTAGGAGGATGAGAGGATATCTTATTGAAACATATAGGACTATTAATGATTTGGACATGGTTGAGGCAGGAAACATGTTCCCGATGTTGGGGGAATCCAGAACCAGGGGCCACAGTTTAAAAATAAGGGGTAGGCCATTTAGAATGGAGAAGAGGAAACACTTTATCACAGAGGGTTGTGAATGTGTGGAATTCTCTGCCTCAGGCCAATTCTCTGGATGCTTTCAAGAGAGAGTTAGATAGAGCTCTTAAAGATAGCAGAGTCAAGGGATAAGGCGAGAAGACAGGAATGGTGTACTGATTGTGGATAATCAGCCATGATCACAGTGAATGGCGGTGCTGGGTCGAGGGGCCGAATGGCCTACTCCTGCACCTATTGTCTGTTGTCTGGATGCAGCAACACACGGGCATGTGCCTTAAACACAGAGCAGACCCTCGTTGGAACAAAGGATTAAGTGAAAGGTTGAGGGAGAAAGACAGGTGGATGAGTTAAGGGACAGATCTTCCTGGATCAAATGGAATTTTCGATAGTCAGATATCCCAGCAAGTATTTCACTGCGTCTCCTATAGTTCTCAACTGTCTCTCTCTCTTTCACTGTATCCAATAACCACCAACAATTTTACTAACATCATTTTTTTTTTTTAATGTGCAAACTAATTATTAAGCTGGGCCCACACCCCTTAAACTGCTATAATGGAATACAATTTTGCGTATGTTGGGAGTAATTCAGAAAGTTAAAAGTAAATGAATTTTTTCCAGCAAACAATAATGTTATCAATGTTTCACTTAACAAATGATGTCAATACGCTGACTCTACTTGCAGAACAGATAAAATATTTGAAGTCGCAAGATGATGCGCGCGACCGTCACTACCGGCCTGTCGTGTAAATGACGGCCAAGTGGGACAGGCCCTAAAGTCCTCACCTGCACAGACCTTCCCTCCACTGTTTGCAGGCAATTTCCTGAAACCCTGTCGCTGCATTTGCACTCATAGGAGCCCTCGGTGTTGGTACAAGTTGCTTTATCAACACAGGGTGAGGATTTGCATTCATCGATATCTGTGGGAACAATGAAAACCATTCACAGTGGTAAACCCAGTTGGCTCCTGTTACATGAACACCTCTGTGACGCTGGATGTAGCGTAAACACAGAGCAGACACTCGATGTAAAACAGAGGATCAAGCGGCTTTTTTTTGAGAAGGGCATGTAGGGTTGAGGAAGGAAGACAGATGGATGGCGTTAAGGAACAGATCTTCCTGGATCAAATGGAATTGCGGAACTAAATGGCCTTGTCCACGATTCCATTGGAACGGGAAGCTGTCTGTCGGTAAGAGTGGACAGGTTGTAGCAGTAACCCTGTTGGGGCGGGATGCAATCGGCCCAGCCCCTTCACTGAGTGGATAATGTTGGTCTGTGTGGGAATGGGGATCCAGGAGAGGAATAGCAATGTCGACGGCCGGAGACGTACCAACCCGTTCAGACACGTCCTGGATGCATTTTAAAGTCACTATCTGCAGTTCCAAGGCACACAAGTGCTTTATCAACAGGGTGGTTTGATTTCATAAACCACATTTAAACCCAGGATGTTGCAGTCAAGTCTCTGAAATGTTCAGAACCAATGATCATCGGGCAGCCTTACTGATGTGTCGCCAGGGAGAGGAATTGCAATGTAGATGCGCCGGAAGTTCCAAGAATTAAAACCGCCGCTAACATTTTCACCCCCTGGTTTTTGCCCTGGGATTTGTTGATGGAAGTGGCCGTGTGATTGATATTTATTTTTTGGGAATCATGCGGGATTAAAAATATCTATCTCTATAGAAGGAACCGAAGATGCTGGTTTACTCCGCTGATAGACACAACATACTGGGGATCAGAAAGTGGAATTGTTTATAAAAGGATATGGGATGAAAGCAGGAACGGGGTACGGGATTTTGGGATGACCAGCCATGATCATATTGAAAGGTGGTGCTGCTCGAAAGTCTAATGGCCTGCTCCTGCACCTTTGATTATCTAATTATCTTGCCAGCTGGAGCTGCCAACTCTGGTCAAGACCAGTTCCTGGGCGATGCATCACATGGTCCCCTGTTTTCAAGGGACCAGCCTGGTCAATATATTCATTCCCATCTCTACATGATTTAGAATAATCGGCCAAATCTGTCACAGGGAACAAATAAAAAAGCCAATGTTTGACCCCCAGCACCACCCCACAATGATGCTCAGTGAGGTTTGTTCAGAGGAGTTCATTCTTCAAATTCCAGGAATCTGCCGAACATTCTGTAGGATTGACAATCGTAACAGATGATGGCGATTTATTCTCTGTTTCTTGCTTATACAGGGCGGGCTCGGTGGCGCAGCGGTAGAGTTACTGCCTTACAGCGCCAGGGACTTTCCTTCGGGTTCAGTGTCCTGATTACCGGTGCTGTTTATAGGTTAATTGGCTTTGTATAATTGTGAATATTCCCTCGTGTGTGTAGGATAGTGTTAGTGTTCGGGGACCGCTGGTCTGCGCGGACTGGGGTGGGTAGAAAGGCCCTGTTCCTGCACTGTATCTCTAAACAAAAAACTAAACTAAAGGTCCCAACCTTCACAGTCCTCTGCACCGATGCCAGTGGTCGCAGTTGATGCATGAAACCCTGCGATGCAGTTGCACTGGTAGGAACCGGCGTGTTTGTCACAAAGCGTGTTTTTTGCCACAGGGTGCGGATTTGCATTCGTCAATATCTGTGGGAACAGTGAAAACCCTTCACATTAGTAACACAGTTTGCTCCCTGTTGCACTCTGTAACTATGTTGAAGAGAATGGAGCAGCTGGGCCTGTATAGTCTGGAATTTAGAAGGATGAGAGGGGATCTTATTGAAACATATAAGATTATTAAGAGTTTGGACATGCTGGAGGCAGGAAACATGTTCCCGATGTTGGGGAGTCCAGCAACCAGGGGCCATTAGTTTAAGAATAAGGGTAGACCATTTAGAATGGAGAAGAGGAAAAACTTTTTCACAGAGGGTTGTGAATCTGTGGAAATCTCTGCCTCAGGCCAATTCTCTGGATGCTTTCAAGGGAGAGTTAGATAGAGCGCTTAAAGATAGCAGAGTCAAGGATAATGGCGAGAAGACAGGAATGGTGTACTGATTTTGGACAATCAGCCATGATCACAGTGAATGGCGGTGCTGGGTCGAGGGGGCCGAATGGCCTACTCCTGCACCTATTGTCTGTTGTCTGGATGCAGCAACACACGGGCATGTGCCTTAAACACAGAGCAGTACCCTCGTTGGAACAAAGGATTAACTGAAAGGTTGAGGGAGAAAGACAGTGGATGGAGTTAAGGGACAGATCTTCCTGGATCAAATGGAATTTTCGATAGTCAGATATCCAGCAAGTATTTCACTGCGTCCTCTCTATATTCTCCAACTGTCTCTCTCTCTTTCACTTATCCAATAACCACCAACAATTTTTTACTAACATCATTTTTTTTTTAATGTGCAAACTAATTATTAAGCTGGGCCCACAACCCTTAAACTGCTATAAATGGAATACAATTTTGCGTATGTTGGAGAGTAATTCAGAAAGTTTAAAAGTAAATGAATTTTTCCAGCAAACAATAATGTTATCAATGTTTCCAACTTAACAAATGATGTCAATACGCTGACTCTACTTGCAGAACAGATAAAATATTTGAAGTCGCAAGATGATGTGCGCGACCGTCACTACCGGCCCCTGTCGTGTAAATTGACGCCAAGTGGGACAGGCCCTAAAGTCCTCACCTGCACCAGACCTTCCCTCCACTGTTGCCAGGCAATTCCTGAAACCCTGCGCTGCATTTGCACTCATAGGAGCCCTCGGTGTTGGTACAATTGCTTTATCAACACAGGGTGAGGATTTGCATTCATCGATATCTGTGGGAACAATGAAAACCCATTCACAGTGGTAAACCCAGTTGGCTCCCTGTTACATGAACACTCTGTGACGCTGGGATGTAGCGTAAACACAGAGCAGTCGATGTAACAGAGGGATCAAGCGGCTTTTTTTGAGAAGGGCATGTAGGGTTGAGGAAGGAAGACAGATGGATGGCGTTAAGAACGGGGCAACAGATCTTCCTGGATCCAAATGGAATTTGCGAACTAAATGGCCTTGTCCACGATTCCATTGGACGGGAAGCTGTCTGTCGGTAAGAGTGGACAGGTTGAGCAGTAACCCTGTTGGGCGGTGCAATCGGCCAGCCCCTTCACTGAGTGGATAATGTTGGTCTGTGTGGAATGGGGATCCAGGAGAGGAATAGCAATGTCGACAGGCCGGACGTACCAACCCGTTCAGACACGTCCCTGGATGATGCATTTCACTATCTGCAGTTTCCAAGGCACCTGCCTGGTTCATAAACACATTCCCATCTCTGAAATGTTCAGAACCAACAATGATCAGATGTGTCAAAAGGAATAAAAAGAAAACTGACGCTAAACATTTTTACACCCCCTGGTTTGCCGTGGATTTGTTGATGGAAGTGGCCGTGTGATTGATATTTATTTTTGGGAATCTGCGGGATTAAAAAATTGTAGGAAGGAACCGAAGATGCGGTTTACCTCCGCTGATAAGATCACAACATACTGGGGATCAGAAAGTGGAATTGTTAAATACATAAGGATATTGGGATGAAAGCAGGAACGTGGTACGGATTTTGGAGGACCAGCCATGATCATATTGAAAGTGGTGCTGCTCGTAAAGTCTAAATGGCCTGCTCCTGCACATTTGATTATCTAATTATCTTGCCAGCTGGAGCTGCAGAAACCCCCTCTGGTCAGACAGTTCCTGGGCGATGCATCACATGGTCCCCTGTTTTTCAAGGAACCAGCCTGGTCAATATATTCATTCCCCAGTCTCTACATGATTTTGAATAATCGGCAAATCTGTCACAGGGAACAAATAAAAAAGCCAAATGTTTGACCCCCAGCACCACCCCACAATGGATGCTCAGTGAGGTTTGTTCAGAGGAGTTCATTCTCAAATTCCAGGAATCTGCCGAACATTCCTGTAGCGATTGACATCGAAACAGATGATGGCGATTTATTCTCTGTTTCTTGCTTATACAGGGCGGCTCGGTGGCGCAGCGGTAGAGTTACTGCCTTACAGCGCCAGGACTCGGGTTCGGTCCTGATTACCGGTGCTGTTTATAGGTTAATTGGCTTTGTATAATTGTGAATATTCCCTCGTGTGTGTAGGATAGTGTTTAGTGTTCGGCGGACCGCTGGTCTGCGCGGACTGGGTGGGTAGAAAGGCCTGTTCCTGCACTGTATCTCTAAACTAAACTAAAGGTCCCAACCTTCACAGTCCTCTGCACCGATGCCAGTGGTTGCAGTGATGCATGAAACCCTGCGCATGCAGTTGCACTGGTAGGAAACCCGGCGTGTTGTCATAATCAAAGCGTGTTTTTGCCACAGGGTGCGGATTTGCATTCGTCAATATCTGTGGGAACAGTGAAAACCCTTCACATTAGTAACACAGTTTGCTCCCTGTTGCACTCTGTAACTATGTTGATAGAATGGAGCAGCTGGGCCTTATAGTCTGGAATTTAGAAGGATGAGAAGGTATCGTATTGAAACATATAAGATTATTAAGAGTTTGGACATGCTGGAGGCAGAAACATGTTCCCGAAGTTGGGGGGAGTCCAGAACCAGGGGCCATAGTTTAAGAATAAGGGGTAGACCATTTAGAATGGAGATGAGGAAAAACTTTTTCACAGAGGGTTGTGAATCTGTGGAAATCTCTGCCTCAGGCCAATTCTTCTGGAATTGCTTTCAAGGGAAGAGTTAGATAGAGCTCTTAAAGATAGCAGAGTCAAGGGATATGGCGAGAAGACAGGAATGGTGTACTGATTGTGGAATAATCAGCCATGATCACAGTGAATGGCGGTGCTGGGTCGAGGGGCCGAATGGCCTTACTCCTGCACCTATTGTCTGTTGTCTGGATGCAGCAACACACGGGGCATGTGCCTTAAACACAGAGCAGACCCTCGTTGGAACAAAGGATTAAGTGAAAGGTTGAGGGAGAAAGACAGGTGGATGGATGAGTTAAGGAACAGATCTTCCTGGATCAAATGGAATTTTCGATAGTCAGATATCCAGCAAGTATTTCACTGCGTCTCCTATAGTTCTCTAACTGTCTCTCTCTCTTTCTCCGTCTCCATCTCTCCTGTGTCCTCTCTTTCAGTTTTTCACTCTTTTCATCTCTCTCTCTTTCCCTGGCGCATTCCCTCTCACTCTCTCTCTCTCTTCTCCCCATGTCACATTCTCTCTCTCTCTCTCTCTTCTCTGTCTGTTGCATTCTCCCCTCTCTCTCTCCTCGCCCTTTCGCGTTCTCTTTCTCTTTTTTCTCTCCCTGTTGCATTCTCTCTCTCTCTCTCTCTTTTCTCTTCCTGTTCCTCTCTCTCGCTCTCTCTCTCTCACACACTCCCTTCATTCACCCATTGCTTCATTTCCAGTCCTCATGAAGGCCGTTTGACCTGAGACATTGACTCTGTCTCTCCCCCCACAGAGGCTGTCTGATCTGCTGAATCTTGGGATTTATTCTCTGTTTTATGCAGACATAAAAGGGCCTGTCCCACTTGGCCCATTTCCGCGCCATTTCCGCGACCCATCGTCGTCACGTTGAGAACGCCACGGGTAGCGTGTGGGCCAAGCGGGGGACGTTCGCATGGAGAACTTCGGAGGGGTATAGAGTTGCGCGCGGTTATCGCGTGGCGCTCCAGGATTTTGTAGGGCACAAAATCTTTGCGCGTCTCCGGCGTGACGTATCGCTTACGCAAGCGGGCGTATTGGCGGTCGCACGCAGGCGTCCTGACCTCGTACGTGCAGCACATGGTGACGCATAATTTTCATCACCGTGCGTAACCAATGGATGTTTCAAAAGTTAACATTCAGGTAAGAATTGCACATTTTATATCCTAAAAAAAAAAACAAAGAACACTAGTAACCAAATTAGGTTTTTTTTAAATAACCACCAACAATTTTACTAAAAACCATTAAAAAAAAATTCGCAAACTAATTCTTAAGCCGGGTTCAAACCCTCAAACTGCTATCATGGAATACAATTTTTGTGTTTGTTGGGAGTAATTCAGAAAGTTTAAAAGTAAATGAATTTTTCCAGCATAACAATAATGTTATCAATGTTTCACTTAACAAATGATGTCAATACGCTGACTCTACTTGCAGAACAGATAAAATATTTGAAAGTCGCAAGATGATGGCGCGCCTCGACCGTCACTACCGGCCTGTCGTGTAAATGACGGCCAAGTGGGGGACAGGCCCTAAAGTCCTCACCTGCACAGACCTTCTCGCCACTGTTGCCCTGAGCCATTTCCTGAAACCCTGCACTGCATTTGCCACTTATAGGAGCCCTCGGTGTTGGTGCAAGTTGCTTTATCAACACAGGGTGAGGATTTGCATTCATCGATATCTGTGGGAACAATGAAAACCATTCACAGTGGTAAACCCAGTGGGCTCCCTGTTACATGAGCACTCTGTGACACCGGATGTTGCGTCAACACATAGCAGACACTCGTTGGAACAGAGGATCAAGCGGCTTTTTTTGAGAAGGGCATGAAGGGTTGAGGAAGGAAGACATATGGATGGCGTTAAGGAACCGATCTTCCTGGATCAAATGGAATTGCGGAACTAAATGGCCTTGGACAAGCCAGAAGCTGATTGTCCTCGATTCCATTGGATGGGAAGCTGTCTGTCGGTAAGAGTGGAGAGGTTGAGCAGTAACCCTGTTGGGGCGGTGCATCGGCCAGCCCCTTCACTGAGTGGATAATGTTGGTCTGTGTGGGAATGGGGATCCAGGAGAGGAATAGCAGACACGTCCCTGGATGATGCATTTCACTATCTCCAGTTTCCAAGGGACCTGTCTGGTTCATAAACACATTCCCCAGTTTCTGAAATGTTCAGAACCAATGATCAGATGTGTCAAAAGGAATAAAAGAAAACCGCTAACATTTTTCACTCCCTGGTTTGCCCATGGGATTTGTTGATGGAAGTGGCCGTGTGATTGATCTTTATTTTTGGGAATCTGAGGGATAAAAAGTGTAGGAAGGAACCGAAGATGCTGGTTTACTCCGCTGATAGACACAACATACTGGGGATCAGGAAGTGGAATTGTTATAAAAGGATATGGGAAGAAAGCAGGAACGGGGTACGGATTTTGGATGATCAGCCATGATCATATTGAAAGGTGGTGCTGGCTCGAAAGTCTAAATGGCCTGCTCCTGCACCTTCGATTATCTAATGATCTTGCCAGCTGGAGCTGCCAACTCTGGTCAGACCAGTTCCAGGGCGATGCATCACATGGTCCCCTGTTTTCAAGGGACCAGCCTGGTCAATATATTCATTCCCCAGTCTCTACATGATTCAGAATAATCGACCAAATCTGTCACAGGGAACAAATAAAAAAAACAATGTTTGACCCCCAGCACCACCCCACAATGATGCTCAGTGAGGTTTGTTCAGAGGAGTTCATTCTCAAATTCCAAGAATCTGCCGGACATTCCTGTAGGATTGACAATCGTAACAGATGATGGCGATTTATTCTCTGTTTCTTGCTTATACAGGGCGGCTCGGTGGCGCAGCGGTAGAGTTACTGCCTTACAGCGCCAGGGACTCGGGTTCGGTCCTGATTACCGGTGCTGTTTATAGGTTAATTGGCTTTGTATAATTGTGAACATTCCCTCGTGTGTGTAGGATAGTGTTAGTGTTCGGGGACCACTGGTCGGCGCAGACTGGGTGGGTAGAAAGGCCTGTTCCTGCACTGTATCTCTAAACTAAACTAAAGGTCCCAACCTTCACAGTCCTCTGCACCGATGCCAGTGGTCGCAGCTGATGCATGAAACCCTGCGACGCAGTTGCAATGGTAGGAACCCGGCGTGTTGTCACAAAACGTGTTTGTGCCACAGGGTGCGGATTTGCATTCGTCAGTATCTGTGGGAACAGTGAAAACCCTTCACAATAGTAACACAGTTTGCTCCCTGTTGCACTCTCTAACTATGTTGATAGAATGGAGCAGCTGGGCCTGTATAGTCTGGAATTTAGAAGGATGAGAGGGGATCTTATTGAAACATATAAGATTATTAAGAGTTTGGACATGCTGGAGGCAGGAAACATGTTCCCGATGTTGGGGGAGTCTAGAACCAGGGGCCATAGTTTAAGAATAAGGGGTAGACCATTTAGAATGGAGATGAGGAAAAACTTTTTCACAGAGGGTTGTGAATCTGTGGAAATCTCTGCCTCAGGCCAATTCTCTGGATGCTTTCAAGGGAGAGTTAGATAGAGCTCTTAAAGATAGCAGAGTCAAGGGATATGGCGAGAAGACAGGAATGGTGTACTGATTGTGGACAATCAGCCATGATCACAGTGAATGGCGGTGCTGGGTCGAGGGGCCGAATGGCCTACTCCTGCACCTATTGTCTGTTGTCTGGATGCAGCAACACACGGGCATGTGCCTTAAACACAGAGCAGGACCCTCGTTGGAACAAAGGATTAAGTGAAAGGACTGAGGGAGGAAAGACAGGTGGATGGAGTTAAGGAACAGATCTTCCTGGATCAAAATGGAATTTTCGATAGTCCAGATATCCAGCGAGTATTTCACTGCGTCTCCTATAGTTCTCCAACTGTCTCTCTCTCTTTCACTGTATCCAATAACCACCAACAATTTTACTAACATCATTTTTTTTTTAAATGTGCAAACTAATTATTAAGCTGGGCCCACACCCTTAAACTGCTATAATGGAATACAATTTTGCGTATGTTGGGAGTAATTCAGAAAGTTTAAAAGTAAATGAATTTTTCCAGCAAACAATAATGTTATCAATGTTTCACTTAACAAATGATGTCAATACGCTGACTCTACTTGCAGAACAGATAAAATATTTGAAGTTGCAAGATGATGTGCGCGACCGTCACTACCGGCCTGTCGTGTAAATGACGGCCAAGTGGGACAGGCCCTAAAGTCCTCACCTGCACAGACCTTCCCTCCACTGTTGCCAGGCAATTCCTGAAACCCTGCGCTGCATTTGCACTCATAGGAGCCCTCGGTGTTGGTACAAGTTGCTTTATCAACACAGGGTGAGGATTTGCATTCATCGATATCTGTGGGAACAATGAAAACCATTCACAGTGGTAAACCCAGTTGGCTCCCTGTTACATGAACACTCTGTGACGCTGGATGTAGCGTAAACACAGAGCAGACACTCGATGTAACAGAGGATCAAGCGGCTTTTTTTTGAGAAGGGCATGTAGGGTTGAGGAAGGATGACAGATGGATGGCGTTAAGGAACAGATCTTCCTGGATCAAATGGAATTGCGGAACTAAATGGCCTTGTCCCCGATTCCATTGGACGGGAAGCTGTCTGTCGGTAAGAGTGGACAGGTTGAGCAGTAACCCTGTTGGGGCGGTGCATCGGCCAGCCCCTTCACTGAGTGGATAATGTTGGTCTGTGTGGGAATGGGGATCCAGGAGAGAAATAGCAATGTCGACGGCCGGACGTACCAACCCGTTCAGACACGTCCCTGGATGATGCATTTCACTATCTCCAGTTTCCAAGGGACCTGTCTGGTTCATAAACCCATTCCCCAGTTTCTGAAATGTTCAGAACCAATGATCAGATGTGTCAAAAGGAATAAAAGAAAACCGCTAACATTTTTCACTCCCTGGTTTGCCCATGGGATTTGTTGATGGAAGTGGCCGTGTGATTGATCTTTATTTTTGGGAATCTGAGGGATAAAAAGTGTAGGAAGGAACCGAAGATGCTGGTTTACTCCGCTGATAGGGATCACAAACATACTGGGGATCAGGAAGTGGAATTGTAATATAAAAAGGATATGGGGAGAAAGCAGGAACGGGGTACGGATTTTGGTGATCAGCCATGATCATATTGAAAGGTGGTGCTGGCTCGAAAAGTCTAAATGGCCTGCTCCTGCACCTTCGATTATCTAATGATCTTGCCAGCTGGAGCTGCCAACTTGGTCAGACCAGTTCCTGGGCGATGCATCACAAGGTCCCCTGTTTTCAAGGGACCAGCCTGGTCAATATATTCATTCCCCAGTCTCTACATGATTCAGAATAATCAACCAAATCTGTCACAAGAAACAAATAAAAAAACGCCAATGTTTGACCCCCAGCACCACCCCACAATGATGCTCAGTGAGGTTTGTTCAGAGGAGTCATTCTCAAATTCCAGGAATCTGACGAACATTCCTGTGGATTGACAACCGTTAACAGATGGATGGCGATTTATTCTCTGTTTCTTGCTTTGCATACAGGGCGCTCGGTGGCGCAGCGGTAGAGTTACTGCCACTTACAGCCCAGGGACTCGGGTTCGGTCCTGATTACCGGTGCTGTTTATAGGTTAATTGGCTTTGAATAATTGTGAACATTCCCTAGTGTGTGTAGGATAGTGTTAGGGTTCGGGGACGCTGGTCTGCGCGGACTGGGTGGGTAGAAAGGCCTGTTCCTGCACTGTATCTCTAAACTAAACTAAAGGTCCCAACCTTCACAGTCCTCTGCACCGATGCCAGTGGTCGCAGCTGATGCATGAAACCCTGCGACGCAGTTGCACTGGTAGGAACCCGGCGTGTTGTCACAAAGCGTGTTTTTGCCACAGGGTGCGGATTTGCATTCGTCAATATCTGTGGGAACAGTGAAAACCCTTCACATTAGTAACACAGTTTGCTCCCTGTTGCACTGTCTAACTATGTTGATAGAATGGAGCAGCTGGGCCTGTATAGTCTGGAATTTAGGAGGATGAATATAAAACTTATTGAAACAACTAAGATTATTAAGAGTTTGGACATGGTTGAGGCAGGAAACATGTTCCCGATGTTGGAGGAGTCCAGAACCAGGGGCCACAGTTTAAGAATAAGGGGTAGACCATTTAGAACGGAGATGAGGAAAAACCTTTTCACAGAGGGTTGTGAATCTGTGGAATTCTCTGCCTCAGGCCAATTCTCTGGAAGCTTTCCAAAGAGTAAGATAGAGCTCTTAAAGATAGCAGAGTCAAGGGATATGGCGAGAAGACAGGAATGGTGTACTGATTGTGGATAATCAGCCATGATCACAGTGAATGGCGGTGCTGGGTCGAGGGGCCGAATGGCCTACTCCTGCACCTATTGTCTGTTGTCTGGATGCAGCAACACACGGGCATGTGCCTTAAACACAGAGCAGACCCTCGTTGGAACAAAGGATTAAGTGAAAGGTTGAGGGAGAAAGACAGGTGGATGGAGTTAAGGAACAGATCTTCCTGGATCAAATGGAATTTTCGATAGTCAGATATCCAGCAAGTATTTCACTGCGTCTCCTATAGTTCTCTAACTGTCTCTCTCTCTTTTTCTGTCTCCATCTCTCCTGTGTCCCTCTCTTTCAGTTTCACTCTTTCCATCTCTCTCTCTCTTTCCCTGGCGCATTCCCTCTCTTTCACACTCTCTCTCTCTTCTCCCCATGTCACATTCTCTCTCTCTCTTCTCTGCCTGTCGCATTCTCCCTCTCTCTCTCTCTCTCCTCTCCCTTTTGCATTCTCTTTCTTTTTTTTGTTCTCCCTGTTGCATTCTCTCTGTCCCTCTCTTTTCTCTTCCTGTTCCTCTCTCTCGCTCTCTCTCTCTCTCTCTCTCTCTCTCTCTCTCTCACACACTCCCTTCATTCACCCATTGCTTCATTTTCAGTCCTCGTGAAGGCCGTTTGACCTGAGACATTGACTCTGTCTCTCCCCCCACAGAGGCTGTCTGATCTGCTGAATCTTGGGATTTATTCTCTGTTTTATGCAGACATAAAAGGGCCTGTCCACTTGGCCCATTTCCGCGCCATTTACGCGACCTCGTCGTCACGTTGAGACGCACGGGTAGCGTGTGGGCCAGGCGGGACGGTCGCATGGAGAACTTCGGAGGGGTATGGAGTTGCGCGCGGTATCGCGTGGCGCTCCAGGATTTTGAAGGGCACAAAATCTTTGCGTGCCTCCGGCGTGACGTATCGCGTACGCAAGCGGGCGTATTGCGGTCGCACGCAGGCGTCCTGACCTCGTACGTGCAGCACATGGTGACGCATAATTACATCACCGTGCGTAACCAATGGATGTTTCAAAAGTTAACATTCAGGTAAGAATTGCACATTTTATATCCTAAAAGAACACTAGTAACCAAATTAGGTTTTTTAAATAACCACCAACAATTTTACTAAAACCATTAAAAAAAAATTCGCAAACTAATTCTTAAGCCGGGTTCAAACCCTCAAACTGCTATAATGGAATACAATTTTGTGTTTGTTGGGAGTAATTCAAAAAGTTTAAAAGTAAATGAATTTTTCCAGCAAACAATAATGTTATCAATGTTTCACTTAACAAATGATGTCAATACGCTGACTCTACTTGCAGAACAGATAAAATATTTGAAGTCGCAAGATGACGCGCGCGACCGTCACTACCGGCCTGTCGTGTAAATGACGGCCAAGTGGGACAGGCCCTAAAGTCCTCACCTGCACAGACCTTCTCGCCACTGTTGCCAGCCATTTCCTGAAACCCTGCACTGCATTTGCACTTATAGGAGCCCTCGGTGTTGGTGCAAGTTGCTTTATCAACACAGGGTGAGGATTTGCATTCATCGATATCTGTGGGAACAATGAAAACCATTCACAGTGGTAAACCCAGTGGGCTCCCTGTTACATGAGCACTCTGTGACACCGGATGTTGCGTCAACACATAGCAGACACTCGTTGGAACAGAGGATCAAGCGGCTTTTTTTTGAGAAGGGCATGAAGGGTTGAGGAAGGAAGACATATGGATGCGTTAAGGAAAAACAGATCTTCCTGGATCAAATGGAATTGCAGAACTAAATGGCCTTGGACAAGCCAGAAGCTGATTGTCCTCGATTTCATTGGATGGGAAGCTGTCTGTCGGTAAGAGTGGACAGGTTGAGCAGTAACCCTGTTGGGGCGGTGCATCGGCCAGCCCTTCACTGAGTGGGATAATGTTGGTCTGTTGTGGGAATGGGGATCCAGGAGAGGAATAGCAGACACGTCTCTGGATGATGCATTTCCACTATCTCCAGTTTCCAAGGGACCTGTCTGGTTCATAAAACACATTCCCCAGTTTTGAAATGTTCAGAACCAATGATCAGATGTGTCAAAAGGAATAAAAGAAAACCGCTAACATTTTTCACTCCCTGGTTTGCCCATGGGATTTGTTGATGGAAGTGGCCGTGTGATTGATCTTTATTTTTGGGAATCTGAGGGATAAAAAGTGTAGGAAGGAACCAAAGATGCTGGTTTACTCCGCTGATAGACACAACATACTGGGGATCAGGAAGTGGAATTGTTATAAAAGGATATGGGAAGAAAGCAGGAACGGGGTACGGATTTTGGATGATCAGCCATGATCATATTGAAAGGTGGTGCTGGCTCGAAAGTCTAAATGGCCTGCTCCTGCACCTTCGATTATCTAATGATCTTGCCAGCTGGAGCTGCCAACTCTGGTCAGACCAGTTCCTGGGCGATGCATCACATGGTCCCCTGTTTTTAAGGGACCAGCCTGGTCAATATATTCATTCCCCAGTCTCTACATGATTCAGAATAATCGACCAAATCTGTCACAAGGAACAAATAAAAAAGCCAATGTTTGACCCCCAGCACCACCCCACAATGATGCTCAGTGAGGTTTGTTCAGAGGAGTTCATTCTCAAATTCCAGGAATCTGCCGGACATTCCTGTAGGATTGACAACCGTAACAGATGATGGCGATTTATTCTCTGTTTCTTGCTTATACAGGGCGGCTCGGTGGCGCAGCGGTAGAGTTACTGCCTTACAGCGCCAGGGACTCGGGTTCGGTCCTGATTACCGGTGCTGTTTATAGGTTAATTGGCTTTGAATAATTTGTGAACATTCCTAGTGTGTGTGTAGGATAGTGTTAGTGTTCGGGGACCGCTGGTCGGCGCGGACTGGGTGGGTAGAAAGGCCTGTTCCTGCACTGTATCTCTAAACTAAACTAAAGGTCCCAACCTTCACAGTCCTCTGCACCGATGCCAGTGGTCGCAGTTGATGCATGAAACCCTGCGACGCAGTTGCACTGGTAGGAACCCGGCGTGTTGTCACAAAGCGTGTTTTTGCCACAGGGTGCGGATTTGCATTCGTCAATATCTGTGTGGAACAGTGAAAAACCCTTCACATTAGTAACACAGTTTGCTCCCTGTTGCACTCTCTAACTATGTTGATAGAATGGAGCAGCTGGGCTTGTATAGTCTGGAATTTAGAAGGATGAGCGGAGATCTTATATAAGATTATTAAGGGTTTGGACACGCTAGAGGCAGGAAACATGTTTCCGACGTTGGGGGAGGCCAGAACCAGGGGTCACAGTTTAAGAATAAGGGGTAGACCATTTCGAACGGAGATGAGGAAAAACTTTTTCACAGAGGGTTGTGAATCTGTGGAATTCTCTGCCTCAGGCCAATTCTCTGGAAGCTTTCCAAAGAGTTAGATAGAGCTCTTAAAGATAGCAGAGTCAAGGGATATGGCGAGAAGACAGGAATGGTGTACTGATTGTGGATAATCAGCCATGATCACATTGAATGGCGGTGCTGGGTCGAGGGGCCGAATGGCCTACTCCTGCACCTATTGTCTGTTGTCTGGATGCAGCAACACACGGGCATGTGCCTTAAACACAGAGCAGACCCTCGTTGGAACAAAGGATTAAGTGAAAGGTTCAGGGAGAAAGACAGGTGGATGGAGTTAAGGAACAGATCTTCCTGGATCAAATGGAATTATCGATAGTCAGATATCCAGCAAGTATTTCACTGCGTCTCCTATAGTTCTCTAACTGTCTCTCTCTCTTTCTCTGTCTCCATCTCTCCTGTGTCCCTCTCTTTCAGTTTCACTCTTTCCATCTCTCTCTTTCCCTGGCGCATTCTCTCTCTCTCACACACTCTCTCTCTCTTTTCCCCATGTCACATTCTCTCTCTCTCTCTTCTCTGCCTGTCAAATTCTCCCTCACTCTCTCTCTCTCTCTCCTCTCCCCTTTGCATTCTCTTTCTCTTTTTTCTCTCCCTGTTGCATTCTCTCTCTCTCTCTCTTTTTTTCTCTCCCTGTTCCTCTCTCTCACACACACTCCCTTCATTCACCCATTGCTTCATTTCCAGTCCTCATGAAGGCCGTTTGACCTGAGACATTGACTCTGTCTCTACCCCCACAGAGGCTGTCTGATCTGCTGAATCTTGGGATTTATTCTCTGTTTTATGCAGACATAAAAGGGCCTGTCCCACTTGGCCCATTTCCGCGCCATTTACGCGACCTCGTCGTCACGTTGAGACGCACGGGTAGCGTGTGGGCCAGGCGGGACGGTCGCATGGAGAACTTCGGAGGGGTATGGAGTCGCGCGGTATCGCGTGGCGCTCCAGGATTTTGTAGGGCACAAAATCTTTGCGCGCCTCCGGCGTGACGTATCGCGTACGCAAGCGGGCGTATTGCGGGTCGCACGCAGGCGTCCTGACCTCGTACGTGCAGCACATGGTGACGCATAATTACATCACCGTGCGTAACCAATGGATGTTTCAAAAGTTAACATCCAGGTAAGAATTGCACATTTTATATCCTAAAAGAACACTAGTAACCAAATTAGGTTTTTTTAAATAACCACCAACAATTTTACTAAAACCATTAAAAAAAATTTGCAAACTCATTCTTAAGCCGGGTTCAAACCCTCAAACTGCTATAATGGAATACAATTTTACTTCGGAGTCACGTGAGTGACTACGTGAAGACCCCGCCAGCACGCATGCGCGTCATATCGTCGAACGCATTGCGGAAGCGACAGTCGGGAGGAGCGCCGCTCCTCCAGCGCAAGTTTTGAAAAATTACTGAAGGTAAGTCTTACCTTTTCTGGTGAGCGTGGCGACTCGGTGTGATTTCTTTTTCAGAACGGAGGGAGCACCATGGAGTCGTGTAAGGGAGAGCAGCAGCTGATACCGCTACTGTGGAAGCAGCCAGCAGCGTGCCGTCTCTCCAGAGCTGCAGGTGCTGCCAGCAGCTGCCGGCTTCTTGCCGCTACAGACCGCAGGTGCGCCGCGGTCGGCGGCAAAACCACCCGGAAGTCGGACAGGTCCGTGGACTCGGCTGGGTCCGGACCTGAAGACACCCCGTTCACGGATAGCGACGGCGGGCGTCTTTCCCGCGGGAGCGGATGGGGAGCAGTGCTCCAGCGTGACCTGCTTATGCAGGGGCTGAGTCACAGTGGGTCTCCTCGCAGACCCACGGCAGGATCCTTTCAAGCACTGCCAAATGTCTCACCCTCTTCGCAGGGGAGCATTAGGGGTCAGAGCTGGGCTGACCCTGAAGAAGGGGCAATGGCTGAACAGTCAACTGTGAGGGGTGCCAGAAGAGAGAGCAGCAGAAGAATTGTGGGAACACCATGCTGTACCAACTCAGAAGGACTGCCTATACAAAGCTGCAAGCCAGTACAAAATACATGGCTACAAACCATGCTACAGGAGCAAGCCATTAACTTTATGGCTGGGAAGTACATTGCTCCAGAGAACTCCATTCTCTTAAAGTACCAGCAGTCTATGGCCTCATCTGGGGCAACAGGAGCCCATCTATAAGGAGCCAGGAGGGGAAGCTCCAGAGGAAACTGCTGGCTGCTAAAATCACAGCAGTACCAGGACAACTGATGGGGTTGATTTGCCTGAAGAGTTACTAGATGCTCTAGCAGACTGTGTAATACTCAGTGGAGATTAACAGTTACAGGAAGAGCATCATCAAGAAGTGCGGAATTATGCAAGACAAGTAGCACACAGGCGCCAAAATTGCTGTTGGGGGACCTCCCGAAGCAGGTGAAAGACCTGCATGAGGAAGCCAAGGCTATAGGCCTGATCAAGGTGCCAAGCACCTCTAAAACCCACTATCAACAGCGGCAGCACCCCTACACACCCACCAGACATCGGTGCTATGGAAGACCATCTGGTGGTGAAAGCTCGAAGGCCGGCCCACCTGCACAGCGGTCTTTCAGACCATGGCCCAGCCCGGCCTTCATGGAAAACGCGCCAACCCCACAACGCAGCAACACAATACCAGAAGAAACAACTGTGGAGACAACCCACACAACACCGGTAACCATGGAGGTGAAATAAAGTCGATATCATGTGATGAATTGGCTAATAATATCTGGCACTGGTGTCTGGGAGAGAGATTTGGATCTCAACCACTTACCTTCCAGATAAGCTAAATACAGTGGCAGACACCAGGTCACGTAAATTCAACGACAACATTAAATGGATGTTGGATCGGAAAGTGTTTACAGATATTATAGACCGGTATGGGACACCAGATATCGACCTTTTTTCCATCCAGACTAATTCACCAACTACCAACATATGTTGCTTGGGAACCAGACCCAGGGGCAGCAGCGATGGACGATTTCTCGCTGCATTGGGGGGGGGGATTTGTTTTGCTATGCATTTTCCCCTTCTGCCTCATCAGGCGAGTCATACAATAATTAAACAATATGCCGCAACGGGTACCATGGTTCCCAACAGTACAAAGATGGTCTCAGACCCCTGCATCTGGATCAACAACGGCCAAGGAGGTTGGCACACCCCGTGCGGGAAAGTATCCGTGCCATGACTGTATGAACTTGTTGATTTGCAGTTTCTGAACAGGCCATTTCTGGGATACGGACTCTCCGACAGGACGATCAATGCCATCTCAGCGTCGTGCAGGGAGTCCACGAGAAGACAGTACCTGACATATGTCAGGAAATGGGAAGTGTTCTGCACCAGGACGAACACTACATATGACTCAGCCACCAACACTGGAGTGCTGGAGTTCTGGCCACCCTTCATTTCGATGAAGGATTGCGTTACAGTGCCATTATTGTGCAAGGAGTGCCCTATCTAATATCTGGGCAGAGGGAGTGATCACCTGGGTATAGGATCACACCTACTAGTACCTAAACGAATGAGGGGTATTTGTACTCTATTCCCCCAGGCCCAGATACACCCATATATGGGACATAGGTAGTACACCATGTTACGAGGATGGACACCAATATCGGGGCTCACTCTGGACAAACTAATATCCTAGATGGGAATGATTATGGCACATGGATCAGCACAACGGGTCCAGTCCTTACACAAGTTAGTATAGGACGTCATGTCTGTCACAAATGGCAGATAACCTGCTACATACAGGGGTACTTAAACAAGACTGACCCGGTTCCTCTGGCCAATATTAGAGTTCTGGCCTATCCTGCAGATAGTCGGCCCTGCATAGTGACACATATTTTCCAATATAAAGTCACCAAGACACTTATGGGCATGGAGAGAGCTTTTCTCATTAGCATAAATGCCCTCACTAAGGTCACAGTGCAAACCATATCCAGATGGTTAGGGTGGTATTACGTGCAGTAGTGGATACTAATGTTTCAAATCTCACTCCAACAGGGCTGCATCTACATCGGACGCTAGGATGATGGGAGTTCCTATGGACCACATCCTTGCCACAGCGGGGTGGAGCAATGAACGCATTCAATGCTTTATAATAAACCCGTGGCCGATCCTGAGACATTTGCAGGGAAAATTAAGTTCTGTAAAATAAATTACCCAATGTGGGGCATATTATTTTAGGTATGAATAATACCTTTATTGTTTTTCAGCACAGTGTCGTGTGTGAAATACGTTCATCCTCCTTCCCAGAATGGCAGTGTGTGAGCATGGTCTCGTTCCAGGGCATGAAATCACAGAGCTTTGAAATCTTCACGTAGTCACTCACGTGACTCCGAAGTAAAATAGTAAGATTAAATGAGAACTTACAGTTTGAAGTTTGATCTTTATTTTATGAGGGAGTTACGATGAGGGATTACGTGCCCTCCGCTCCCAAAACCCTCTATTATAAAGTTCAACTGGTATGGAAGTTCTCTCTTATCTTACTATATTAGTCTACTCTGGTATCTGTGATTTCACACCACTGCTTTGAAGAATGACGCGCATGCGTGCTGGCGGGGTCTTCACGTAATCCCTCACTTTTATCCTCATAAAATAAAGATCAAACTTCAAACTGGTAAGTTCTCATTTAATCTTACTATTTTGTGTTTGTTGGGAGTAATTCAGAAAGTTTAAAAGTAAATGAATTTTTCCAGCAAACAATAATGTTATCAATGTTTCACTTAACAAATGATGTCAATACGCTGACTCTACTTGCAGAACAGATAAAATATTTGAAGTCGTAAAATGATGCGCGCGACCGTCACTACCGGCCTGTCGTGTAAATGACGGCCAAGTGGGACAGGCCCTAAAGTTCTCACCTGCACAGACCTTCCCTCCACTGTTGCCAGCCAATTCCTGAAACCCTGCGCTGCATTTGCACTCATGGGATTTACAATCGTAACAGATGATGGCGATTTATTCTCTGTTTCTTGCTTATACAGGGCGGCTCGGTGGCGCAGCGGTAGAGTTACTGCCTTACAGCGCCAGGGACTCGGGTTCGGTCCTGATTACCGGTGCTGTTTATAGGTTAATTGGCTTTGAATAATTGTGAACATTCCCTAGTGTGTGTAGGATAGTGTTAGGGTTCGGGGACCGCTGGTCGGCGCGGACTGGGTGGGTAGAAAGGCCTGTTCCTGCACTGTATCTCTAAACTAATCTATAGGTCCCAACCTTCACAGTCCTCTGCACCGATGCCAGTGGTCGCAGCTGATGCATGAAACCCTGCGACGCAGTTGCACTGGTAGGAACCCGGCGTGTTGTCACAAAGCGTGTTTTTGCCACAGGGTGCGGATTTGCATTCGTCAATATCTGTGGGAACAGTGAAAACCCTTCACATTAGTAACACAGTTTGCTCCCTGTTGCACTCTCTAACTATGTTGATAGAATGGAGCAGCTGGGCCTGTATAGTCTGGAATTTAGAAGGATGAGAGGATATCTTATTGAAACATATAAGATTATTAAGAGTTTGGACATGCTAGAGGCAGGAAACATGTTCCCGATGTTGGGGGAGTCCAGAACCAGGGGCCACAGTTTAAGAATAAGGGGTAGACCATCTAGAACGGTGATGAGGAAAAACTTTTTCACACAGGGTTGTGAATGTGTGGAATTCTCTGCCTCAGGCCAATTCTCTGGATGCTTTCAAGAGAGAGTTAGATAGAGCTCTTAAAGATAGCAGAGTCAAGGGATATGGCGAGAAGACAGGAATGGGGTACTGATTGTGGATAATCAGCCATGATCACATTGAATGGCGGTGCTGGGTCGAGGGGCCGAATGGCCTACTCCTGCACCTATTGTCTGTTGTCTGGATGCAGCAACACACGGGCATGTGCCTTAAACACAGAGCAGACCCTCGTTGGAACAAAGGATTAAGTGAAAGGTTGAGGGAGAAAGACAGGTGGATGGAGTTGAAGGATCAGATCTTCCTCGATCAAATGGAATTTTCGATAGTCAGATATCCAGCGAGTATTTCACTGCGTCTCCTATAGTTCTCCAACTGTCTCTCTCTCTTTCTCTGTATCCAATAACCACCAACAATTTTACTAACATCATTTTTTTTAAATGTGCAAACTAATTCTTAAGCCGGGCCCACACCCTTAAACTGCTATAATGGAATACAATTTTGCGTATGTTGGGAGTAATTCAGAAAGTTTAAAAGTAAATGAATTTTTCCAGTAAACAATAATGTTATCAATGTTTCACTTAACAAATGATGTCAATACGCTGACACTACTTGTAGAACAGATAAAATATTTGAAGTTGCAAGATGATGTGCGCGACTGTCACTACCGGGCTGTCGTGTAAATGACGGCCAAGTGGGACAGGCCCTAAAGTCCTCACCTGCACAGACCTTCCCTCCACTGTTGCCAGGCAATTCCTGAAACCCTGCGCTACATTCGCACTCATAGGAGCCCTCGGTGTTGGTACAAGTTGCTTTATCAATACAGGGTGAGGATTTGCATTCATCGATATCTGTGGGAACAATGAAAACCATTCACAGTGGTAAACCCAGTTGGCTCCCTGTTACATGAACACTCTGTGACGCTGGATGTAGCGTAAACACAGAGCAGACACTCGATGTAACAGAGGATCCAGCGGCTTTTTTTGAGAAGGGCATGAAGGGTTGAGGGAGGAAGACAGATGGATAGCGTTAAGGAACAGATCTTCCTGGATCAAATGGAATTGCGGAACAAAATGGCCTTGTCCCCGATTCCATTAGAAGGGAAGCTGTCTGTCGGTAAGAGTGGACAGGTTGAGCAGTAACCCTGTTGGGGCGGTGCATCGGCCAGCCCCTTCACTGAGTGGATAATGTTGGTCTGTGTGGGAATGGGGATCCAGGAGAGAAATAGCAATGTCGACCCTCAAACTGCTATAATGGAATACAATTTTGTGTTTGTTGGGAGTAATTCAGAAATTTTAAAAGTAAATTAATTTTTCCAGCAAACAATAATGTTATCAATGTTTCACTTAACAAATGATGTCAATACGCTGACTCTACTTGCAGAACAGATAAAATATTTGAAGTCGCATGATGACGCGCGCGACCGTCACTACCGGCCTGTCGTGTAAATGACGGCCAAGTGGGACAGGCCTTAAAGTCCTCACCTGCACAGACCTTCCCTCCACTGTTGCCAGCCAATTCCTGAAACCCTGCACTGCATTTGCACTTATAGGAGCCTTCGGTGTTGGTACAAGTTGCTTTATCAACACAGGGTGAGGATTTGCATTCATCGATATCTGTGGGAACAATGAAATCCATTCACAGTGGTAAACCCAGTGGGCTCCCTGTTACATGAGCACTCTGTGACACCGGATGTTGCGTCAACACATAGCAGAACAGAGGATCAAGTGGCTTTTTTTGAGAAGGGATGAAGGGTTGAGGAAGGAAGACATATGGATGGCGTTAAGGAACAGATCTTCCTGGATCAAATGGAATTGAGGAACTAAATAGCCTTGGACAAGCCAGAAGCTGATTGTCCCCGATTCCATTGGACAGGAAGCTGTCTGTCGGTAAGAGTGGACAGGTTGAGCTGTAACCCTGTTGGGGCGGTGCATCGGCCAGCCCCTTCACTGAGTGGATAATGTTGGTCTGTGTGGGAATGGGGATCCAGGAGAGGAATAGCAATGTCGACGGCCGGACGTACCAACCCGTTCAGACACGTCGCTGGATGATGCATTTCACCATCTCCAGTTTCCAAGGCACCTGCCTGGTTCATAAACACATTCCCCAGTTTCTGAAATGTTCAGAACCAATGATCAGATGTGTCAAAAGGAATAAAAGAAAACCGCTAACATTTTTCACTCCCTGGTTTGCCCATGGGATTTGTTGATGGAAGTGGCCGTGTGATTGATCTTTATTTTTGGGAATCTGAGGGATAAAAAGTGAAGGAAGGAACCGAAGATGCTGGTTTACTCCGCTGATAGACACAACATACTGGGGATCAGGAAGTGGAATTGTTATAGAAGGATATGGGAAGAAAGCAGGAACGGGGTACGGATTTTGGATGATCAGCCATGATCATATTGAAAGGTGGTGCAGGCTCGAAAGGCTGAATGGCCTGCTCCTGCACCTTCGATTATCTAATGATCTTGCCAGCTGGAGCTGCCAACTCTGGTCAGACCAGTTCCAGGGCGATGCATCACATGGTCCCCTGTTTTCAAGGGACCAGCCTGGTCAATATATTCATTCCCCAGTCTCTACATGATTCAGAATAATCAACCAAATCTGTCACAAGGAACAAATAAAAAAGCCAATGTTTGACCCCCAGCACCACCCCACAATGATGCCCAGTGGGTTTGTTCAGAGGAGTCATTCTCAAATTCCAGGAAACTGCCGGACATTCCTGTAGGATTGACAATCGTAACAGATGATGGCGATTTATTCTCTGTTTCTTGCTTATACAGGGCGGCTCGGTGGCGCAGCGGTAGAGTTACTGCCTTACAGCGCCAGGGACTCGGGTTTGGTCCTGATTACCGGTGCTGTTTATAGGTTAATTGGCTTTGAATAATTGTGAACATTCCCTAGTGTGTGTAGGATAGTGTTAGGGTTCGGGGACCGCTGGTCGGCGCGGACTGGGTGGGTAGAAAGGCCTGTTCCTGCACTGTATCTCTAAACTAAACTAAAGGTCCCAACCTTCACAGTCCTCTGCACCGATGCCAGTGGTCGCAGCTGATGCATGAAACCCTGCGACGCAGTTGCACTGGTAGGAACCCGGCGTGTTGTCACAAAGCGTGTTTTTGCCACAGGGTGCGGATTTGCATTCGTCAATATCTGTGGGAACAGTGAAAACCCTTCACAATAGTAACACAGTTTGCTCCCTGTTGCACTCTTTAACTATGTTGATAGAATGGAGCAGCTGGGCCTGTACAGTCTGGAATTTAGGATGAGAGGGTATCTTATTGAAACATATAAGATTATTAAGAGTTTGGACATGCTAGAGGCAGGAAACATGTTCCCGATGTTGGGGGAGTCCAGAACCAGGGGCCACAGTTTAAGAATAAGGGGTAGACTATCTAGAACGGTGATGAGGAAAAACGTTTTCACAGAGGGTTGTGAATCTGTGGAATTCTCTGCCTCAGGCCAATTCTCTGAATGCTTTCAAGAGAGAGTTAGATAGAGCTCTTAAAGATAGCAGAGTCAAGGGATATGGCGAGAAGACAGGAATGGGGTACTGATTGTGGATAATCAGCCATGATCACATTGAATGGCGGTGCTGGGTCGAGGGGCCGAATGGCCTACTCCTGCACCTATTGTCTGTTGTCTGGATGCAGCAACACACGGGCATGTGCCTTAAACACACAGCAGACCCTCGTTGGAACAAAGGATTAAGTGAAAGGCTGAGGGAGAAAGACAGGTGGATGGAGTTAAGGAACAGATCTTCCTCGATCAAATGGAATTTTCGATAGTCAGATATCCAGCGAGTATTTCACTGCATCTCCTATAGTTCTCCAACTGTCTCTCTCTCTTTCACTGTATCCAATAACCACCAACAATTTTACTAACATCATTTTTTTTTTAAATGTGCAAACTAATTATTAAGCCGGGCCCACACCCTTAAACTGCTATAATGGAATACAATTTTGCGGATGTTGGGAGTAATTCAGAAAGTTTAAAAGTAAATGAATTTTTCCAGCAAACAATAATGTTATCAATGTTTCACTTAACAAATGATGTCAATACGCTGACTCTACTTGCAGAACAGATAAAATATTTGAAGTTGCAAGATGATGTGCGCGACCGTCACTACCGGCCTGTCGTGTAAATGACGGCCAAGTGGGACAGGCCCTAAAGTCCTCACCTGCACAGACCTTCCCTCCACTGTTGCCAGGCAATTCCTGAAACCCTGCGCTGCATTTGCACTCATAGGAGCCCTCGGTGTTGGTACAAGTTGCTTTATCAACACAGGGTGAGGATTTGCATTCATCGATATCTGTGGGAACAATGAAAACCATTCACAGTGGTAAACCCAGTTGGCTCCCTGTTACATGAACACTCTGTGACGCTGGATGTAGCGTAAACACAGAGCAGACACTCGATGTAACAGAGGATCAAGCGGCTTTTTTTGAGAAGGGCATGAAGGGTTGAGGAAGGAAGACATATGGATGGCGTTAAGGAACAGATCTTCCTGGATCAAATGGAATTGAGGAACTAAATAGCCTTGGACAAGCCAGAAGCTGATTGTCCCCGATTCCATTGGACAGGAAGCTGTCTGTCGGTAAGAGTGGACAGGTTGAGCAGTAACCCTGTTGGGGCGGTGCATCGGCCAGCCCCTTCACTGAGTGGATAATGTTGGTCTGTGTGGGAATGGGGATCCAGGAGAGGAATAGCAATGTCGATGGCCGGACGTACCAACCCGTTCAGACACGTCGCTAGATGATGCATTTCACCATCTCCAGTTTCCAAGGCACCTGCCTGTTGGTCATAAACACATTCGCCAGTTTCTGAAATGTTCAGAACCAATGATCAGATGTGTCAAAAGAAATAAAAGAAAACCGCTAACATTTTTCACTCCCTGGTTTGCCCATGGGATTTGTTGATGGAAGTGGCCGTGTGATTGATCTTTATTTTTGGGAATCTGAGGGATAAAAAGTGTAGGAAGGAACCGAAGATGCTGGTTTACTCCGCTGATAGACACAACATACTGGGGATCAGGAAGTGGAATTGTTATAAAAGGATATGGGAAGAAAGCAGGAACGGGGTACGGATTTTGGATGATCAGCCATGATCATATTGAAAGGTGGTGCAGGCTCGAAAGTCTAAATGGCCTGCTCCTGCACCTTCGATTATCTAATGATCTTGCCAGCTGGAGCTGCCAACTCTGGTCAGACCAGTTCCTGGGCGATGCATCACATGGTCCCCTGTTTTCAAGGGACCAGCCTGGTCAATATATTCATTCCCCAGTCTCTACATGATTCAGAATAATCGACCAAATCTGTCACAAGGAACAAATAAAAAAAGCCAATGTTTGACCCCCAGCACCACCCCACAATGATGCTCAGTGAGGTTTGTTCAGAGGAGTTCATTCTCAAATTCCAGGAATCTGCCGGACATTCCTGTAGGATAGACAATCGTAACAGATGATGGCGATTTATTCTCTGTTTCTTGCTTATACAGGGCGGCTCGGTGGCGCAGCGGTAGAGTTACTGCCTTACAGCGCCAGGGACTCGGGTTCGGTCCTGATTACCGGTGCTGTTTATAGGTTAATTGGCTTTGTATAATTGAGAATATTCCCTCGTGTGTGTAGGATAGTGTTAGTGTTTGGGGACAGCTGGTCAGCGCGGACTGGGTGGGTAGAAAGGCCTGTTCCTGCGCTGTATCTCTACACTAATCTAAAGGTCCCAACCTTCACAGTCCTCTGCACCGATGCCAGTGGTCGCAGCTGATGCATGAAACCCTGCGATGCAGTTGCACTGGTAGGAACCCGGCGTGTTGTCACAAAGCGTGTTTTTGCCACAGGCTGCGGATTTGCATTCGTCAATATCTGTGGGAACAGTGAAAACCCTTCACAATAGTAAGACAGTTTGCTCCCTGTTGCACTCTGTAACTATGTTGATAGAATGGAGCAGCTGGGCTTGTAGACTCTGGAATTTAGAAGGATGAGAGGGGATCATATTGAAACATATAAGATTATTAAGAGTTTGGACACGCTAGAGGCAGGAAACATGTTCCCGATGTTGGGGGAGTCCAGAACCAGGGGCCACAGTTTAAGAATAAGGGGTAGACCATTTAGAATGGAGATGAGGAAAAACTTTTTCACAGAGGGTTGTGAATCTGTGGAATTCTCTGCCTCAGGCCAATTCTCTGGCTGCTTTCAAGAGAGAGTTAGATAGAGCTCTTAAAGATAGCAGAGTCAAGGGATATGGCGAGAAGACAGGAATGGTGTACTGATTGTGGATAATCAGCCATGATCACAGTGAATGGCGGTGCTAGGTCGAGGGGCCGAATGGCCTACTCCTGCACCTATTGTCTGTTGTCTGGATGCAGCAACACACGGGCATGTGCCTTAAACACAGAGCAGACCCTCGTTGGAACAAAGGATTAAGTGAAAGGCTGAGGGTGAAAGACAGGTGGATGGAGTTAAGGAACAGATCTTCTGGGATCAAATAAAATTATCGATAGACAGATATCCAGCAAGTATTTCACTGCGTCTCCTATAGTTCTCTAACTGTCTCTCTCTCTTTCTCTGTCTCCTCTCTCCTGTGTCCCTCTCTTTCAGTTTCACTCTTTCCATCTCTCTCTCTTTCCCTGGCGCATTCTCTCTCTCACTCTCTCTCTCTCTTCTCCCCATGTCACATTCTCTCTCTCTCTCTTCTCTACCTGTCGCATTCTCCCTCACTCTCTCTTTTTTTTTTTTTTTTTTTTTAGTTTCAAAAACTTTATTGACACAATCATATAATACAACACATCAAACCATAATCAAAAATGGCACTATATACAACAATTATAGTACAACAATACAATCATTGTTCACAATACACTGAACCCCACGCGGTGACCAGCGCCCACGGAAGGCCTCCAGAGTCCCCGTGGACACCGCATGTTCCCGCTCCAGGGACACACGTGCACGGACGTAGGCCCGGAAAAGGGGCAGGCAGCCGACTCTAGCCTGACCATCGACCGCCCACTGCCTGGACCCGCGAATGGCCATCTTGGCCAGGCCCAGGAGCAAACCGACAGGGAAGTTCCCTCCCCCCACTCGGCTCTCCCCACTCCCTGCCTTGTGTCCGAACACTAGAATCGTGGGACTAAAATGCAACCAGAACTTGAGGAACAACCCCTTCAGATATTGGTACAGGGGCAGTAGCCTCTCACACTCCATATACACACGTGGAACACGGTCTCTTGCTCGCCACAGAAATTACATGCTGCGGACGAGCCCGTGAACCGACTTAAAAGTCTATTACAAACCACCGCTCTGTGCAACACTCTCCACCCCAGGTCCCCAATGTAAAGGAGAACAACTCGCTTATAGAAGGACCCCCACTGAGGACCTCCCCCGCCTTCAGGTGGTGGTAACACCGTCCGCCATGGTTGTATCGGGACGGGAGACGAAGGTAAGGAGGTGCAAAATGTGCAGGGAGCATCCTGTACAGTGTGCGTCTCTTCGCATCACGCAAATGGCAAGCTGGTCATCTCAGAAAGGCGGCTTAGATTGTGTGGAACCGGTACCCGAGAAATATCCCGGATCCTAGGCCCGATGAGCAGATCTGACGGAGCGGGGGTAAGCTCTATCAGAACCACTCTAGGCACTCGCCTCTCCTCGACACCCGCCATGACAGGTGAGGACCGGCCACTCCCACAGCCACGACAAACCCCCTCCCCTCTTGGAACAACACGCTGGCTGAAAACAAACCAAATTCCTCACTCTTAGCACATCCCGGTAGAAGACAGGCAAGCCCTTAGAGCGGGTCGACTGATACCCGCCACCGGGAGCCGTGAGACCCCCCTTAGACAACGACCCCGACGGAAAAAATACGTGGCCAGAGCGTGCCATCTGGGTGGGTTCTCTTCGTACATGTACCTCCGCAGAGTCCCTGAGGCGGAGAGCTGCCCACCTGCGTACGCACACATACCAAGGACTGGCCGCCCTCCTCTAACGGGAGACTCAGGACCGCCGCGGAAACCCAGTGCTTCCTATTTCCCCAAAAGAAATCTACCAGCTTCTTCTGTCAAGCAGATGCAAAAATAGAGGGCGGCACAAAGAGTAGCCAGCCGGTACCATAACATGGAGGCCACCAGCTGGTTTAAGACCAGCCCCCTCCCACGAAAGGAAAGAACTCCAAGCAGGCCTGACCAGCGCCCCAACCGGGGCGATCACTTTCGTCTCCAACTCCCGCCAGTTTTGCCGGCCAAGCATCCTCAGTGGGACTCAGGTACACCCCCAGATAGAGGAGGTGCGTGGTACTCCACGCAAACATTACCATCTCCTCTGGCAGGGAGTCTACCTGCCACTCACCCACTAAAAGTCCAGAACACTTACTCCAGTTAATCCTAGCAGAAGATGCAGCCGAGAAAATCTCCTGGCAGTCACGCATCCTCCGCAGGTCACCAGGATCAGTGAGCATAAGGAGTACATCATCGGCATACGCCGAAAGAACCACCTCCACCCCCGGGCCAGGTAGGGCCAGGTAGGGCCAGGCCTGTCAACCTCCTCCGAAGAAGACACAGGAACGGCTCCACACAGACCGAGTATAACTGACCCGACATGGGGCACCCCTGACGGACCCCCCTCCCAAAATGAAAAGGAGACAACAACGCACCATTAACCTTCACAAGGCACTCCACTGCAGTGTACAAAAGCCGGACCCAGGCCACGAAATGCGGCCCAAACCTAAACGCCTGCAACGTCCCGAAAAGGTATTCATGTTCCACCCTATCAAAAGCCTTCTCCTGATCAAGAGACAGAAAAGCAGCTGGCTGACCAGTGCCCTGGGCTAGATGAATCAGGTCCCTTACCAGGTGGATGTTATCCTGAATGGACCTGCCAGGGACTGTATAGGACTGGTCAGGATGAATCAGTTGAGACAGCACGGAGCCCAGGCGATTTGCCATTGCCGTGCAAAAACTTTATACTCTGTGCATAGGAGAGAGACCGGGCGCCAGTTCTTCAACAAAGCGGAGTTCACCCTTCTTGGGCAGCAGGACAACAACTGCCCTACGCCACGAGAGGGGCATCTCCCCGGTCGCCAGGCTCTCCCCCAGAACCAACATGTAATCTCACCAAGAACATCCCAGAACGCTCTAACAAACTCTACCGTCAGCCCATCCATCCCAGGGGACTTACCGCTCCTGAGCTGATGCAGGGCACGAGTCAACTCCTCCAAAGATAAGGGGCCATCAAGAAGATCTGCCACCCCCCTATCTACAGTCGGCAGACCCTCCCACAGATCTCGCTGAGCCTCCCTGTTGAATCTATCCGCAGTGAACAGGGACCCATAAAAGGACCTGACAAGGCACTTATCCTCTCTGGATCAGTGACAGAGGACCCGTCGTCTGTGAGCAGCTCCACGAGCTGTTTGCGAGCTCCCCGCCCCTTCTCCAGAGAGAAAAAGAAAGGCGAAGCTCGGTCCAGATCGCGCAGCATCTGGACCCGCGACCTCACGTAGGCGCCTCGGGACCGCTCAAGCAGCAGGCTCCTCAAAGCTTCCTTCTTCATCTGAAACTCTCCCCATTCGCAGGAGTCTTCACCAAACCGACCCAGACGAGACTCTGCGTCCAGTATCTCCCTCTCAAGCCTCTCGACCGCTGAGTCCCGCTTTCCGGTCGACCCCCACGTATAATCCTTACAAAAGAGACGGATGTGAGCTTTCCCCCACATCCCACCACTGCCTAAGGGAAGAGAAGCACCTCTGCCTCTCTCTTCCACTTCCCCAAAACCGACTGAATGCTTCCCGGAAAACCACCGATCCTCTAGCAGCCTGTTGTTAAAGTGCCAGTACGCGGACCCAGCCCGAGCGCGCGCTGGATTGAAATCCACACGCACCAGACAGTGGTCCGAGCACGGCACCAGCCGCATTGATGCGCCGAGACACGGGAAACAAACGCTCGTGAAATATATATTCGATCAATGCGGGAACCACACCCTCAGACCTCCGCGAAAAAGGCAGTGGAATCCGGGGTGGAGGTTCCGCCATGCATCAACAAACTCAAAGGATTCAATCAACCCTCTCAGCTTCTTCGCTACAGCAGGGGCACATGAGTACCAGAAGGGTCTCGAGCCTCAAGTGTGCAATTAAAAATCCCCACCAAGGAAGACACTCTCCCCTATCAATTGTGCTCAACAGAGCAGTCACCTCTGAAGTAGGCCGGCCTGCATCGTGCCGGAGCTAGGGGCATACACGTTAATGAAATGCAACGGCATGCCATCCAGGCTCACGGCCAGATGGAGCAAATGTCCTGGCACAACTTCTTGCACTTTTAAAACATTTGGCAGAAAATTTGGGGCCAACAGAAAGGCCACCCCACTCGAGTTCGAGCTGAGATGGCTCATGTAGACCCCCCTTCCCACTCCAGTCGCCAGGTGGGTTCATCACTAACAACAGTAATGCGTCTCTTGCAGAAAACACACCGCAAATTTCCCCTCTCTAAGGACTGATTAAAAGCTGAAATCTGCGAAAAACTCTCTCTACTCCCGTTTAAATTTAATGTAGCTACTGTGAATGTGCAGGCACACTAAATTGAGATCCTCACACTCCGCCTAGACTCTCTTTCTGAGGAACTCCAAAAAGTCCCCAAACTGTCTCTTCTCAGAGTCAGGAAGATCGCTGTCCTTGTTGCCAAGGATAGCCTCGAGAGTCTTAATCAAAGCTGGCCAATCCTCCCACCGTTTCTTTGCAGCACCCATTTTTGTTCTGAGAGTATGACTTGCTTCTAGGAACTCTCGCACCTCACAGATAACTATTGCATGATACACGGCCTTGGAGTCTGGGCACTCGGCCAACCCACTCGCACCTGAAACAAAGCTTGCCAGTGCAGCTTCCCAGGGTCGTTATCAAAAATTGAAAGACAGAACTCTCGGAAAGTTCACTAATCCCGCTACACAAACTGGCCCCATCACTCTCCCCCTCCTCCGGCATGCCACCACCCCCAGGATCAATGCCGGGGAAGGGTCCCGACACCCCTGACCGCAACAAGCAGCCCGCTGACTGGCTGGGCTCCTGCCCTCTCCCATCACCCTCCACGTCTGGGCCTGGGGAAGAAAAAAAAAAAAAAAAAACAAGAGGCACCCCCAGGGTCTGTGGTGCACTGGCACCCTCGGAAACTGAAGGAGGATCACGACCCGAAACAGCCCGACCTCCACAGCACCCAGAGTACCCTCTCCACAGGCAACACCCAGAGAATCTCCTCTTGCCTCTAAACTCTCCCCTGCCGACTCAGCCTGAGAGGCAGCACACCCCCCAGCACCTCCATTGGCTCTGATAAGGAGCACAGAGTGGTACACCAATGCCCCTGAACCTCCACCTTCGGGCTGACTCTGCTCATCCCCCGTCTCAGGGGGCACACTACCAGGGGAGCTAACCCCATCATCTGGCGTGCCAACACCCTCAGTAGGTCTCTGAAACGAGGGGACCTCCTCCGACCCAGAGGACGCACACCCAGGGGAAGCTAACTCAACACCCGATGAGATAACTCCCTCAGAGGTCCCCTGAAATGAAGGGGGTCATCCTCCCGCTCCGAGGACACACCACCAGAGGAGTCAAACCGCATCACATGGTCTTATAACACTCGCGGAAGATCCCTGAGATAGAGGCCCAACCTCCGAGCCCGGAGGACACCTGTTCCAAGACCACCAACCACATCAGTGGTGGAAAGGTCTGGAGAAAAAGACATCCCCCTCACTTTGGACCCACGCCCTTGCTCTTCCTCGCCAGGCACTAACCTCCTTTTTGTCCCGCTAGCATGTGGCAGTACGGTGACCTCCATAACAGAAGTGTCTTCGGCCTCCACACTATCCCCAGCCACTTTACCACCCACACGTTTTTGCTTCCCTGCCCCCGTCTGAACCACCTCAGCTCCTTGCTGGACCACGACAGGTGCAAACTGCACCACACTGGAGCTGGCAGGCACCCCTTGGGTGGTATCAGAACTTGGCAGGTGCGCACCCGATCCCGTTTGACTCGCTCAGGCGGCCTTTCTCCTCTCCTTCTTCTTCTCTTTCCTCTGCTTCTCCCAATTGCCCCCTTCCTCACCCCCCTCCCCCGTTGCCCCGCCTTCAGCCACCACACAGGTTCAAGACATGGGGGGCGGGGGCTATCGCTGCCCTGGGTCCCCAAGGCGGAACCTGCAGGCCCAGATGGGCTATCACTGCCGCCCTGATCACGAGGCAGAGCTGGCAGCCTAGCTGGTTTCAGCAGTAACCACCCCGCGCCACTGAGGTTTGACGAGCCACGCCGGATGTGCCGCAGCGCATCCCTGGGCCGCTGCGCTAGAAACTTCTCGCAGTGACCCCGCGAATAGGACACTCCCTCCGGAGATGTCCAAATTCGCCGCAGCATGACACCGTGCCTTTCCCCAACTCAACGCACGGTTTAGGGAGACCCCTATACTCCACCTCGAAACTCCCCCTCAGCGCCATCCCCCTCACCCACCTTCATGAACACCCTCCTCTTGAATGAAACGGAAGACCCCTTTTTCCTCTGGGTCCCCCCCAGGGTGCATGAGCCTAAAGCACTTAGACCGCACCTCCCCAAACTTAGACAGGTGTGGAATAAGTGATGCGTCTGGAATACATGTGGGGCAACTCCGCAGGAGAACCGGTCTCACCCTGGATACCCACGGATCACCTGTATGTGGACCCCCCCCTCACTGAAACCCCCAGCTCCAATGCTCGGGCCACACACCCTCCCGGGTCTTTAGTATCACCTCCACCTTTCCTCTTTCGAGCTCGGGAAGAGACAATAGCTCCCCTCCCAAGAAGTTCATTCAAGGCCTTTGTAATGTCTCCCTTGACATCATAGGCCAGTTTGAACCGAGATACCAAACCCGTCCCAATCCAAGTCAACCTGAGGTTCATGCTCAGATGGCCTCGTACCCGCCACTGTTGCTACTGCGTATGTCCGGTCCTTCGGCCGCGCCCCAGCCATCGCCATCCTGACAGAGGCACAAACCAGCTCCAGGCACCCCTGCAGATCAGCTCCAAGTTAAGTTCCAGAAACAGTCACAGTCAAAGACAGGCAGCAGAAAGCAGAAACTCCAGCTGAAGCAGGAAAGTCCCAAGTTCGTCCACAGCCGAGAGCAGCTTTTGGGAAAGCTCTATCCCAGTCGAGCCAGAAGCAAAAGTACCTTCTTCACATTAAGCCAGGCAGCCGCACTGTGCAAAAATGAATTTAGGGCAGAGAAACGGTGCAAAAAAAGACAAAGACACGCAATCTTATGCCCTCGATCTCCAGGCACTCTTGGCAGTCCGCCAACGACAACCGCACCCTCGACAATGTAGAGAAAACTCAGGAATTTTCGCACTAGTAGAGGAATCCTAGACCAGAGGAAGGTTTCAACAGCCCAACGATAAGTTAAACTATGAAGCCCCTCTGCCTCTGTTCCTTCTCCAACAGCAAAATCCTTGAAAGGCTGCTTCAATCCTTCTCAACCGCAGAGCTGAGAAGAAAACACAACCTCTCTCTCTCTCTCTCTCTCTCTCTCTCTCTCTCTCCTCTCCCCTTTGCATTCTCTTTCTCTTTTTTCTCTCCCTGTCGCATTCTCTCTCTCTCTTTTCTCTCCCTGTTCCTCTCTCTCTCTCTCTCACACACTCCCTTCATTCACCCATTGCTTCATTTTCAGTCCTCATGAAGGCCGTTTGACCTGAGACATTGACTCTGTCTCTCCCCCCACAGAGGCTGTCTGATCTACTGAATCTTGGGATTTATTCTCTGTTTTATGCAGACATAAAAGGGCCTGTCCCACTTGGCCCATTTCCGCGCCATTTACGCGACCTCGTCCCCCCCCCCCCCCCCCCCCCCCCCCCCCCTCACGTTGAGACGCACGGGTAGCGTGTGGGCCAGGCGGGACGGTCGCATGGAGAACTTCGGAGGGGTATGGAGTCGCGCGGTATCGCGTGGCGCTCCAGGATTTTGAAGGGCACAAAATCTTTGCGTGCCTCCGGCGTGACGTATCGCGTACGCAAGCAGGCGTATTGCGGTCGCACGCAGGCGTCCTGACCTCGTACGTGCAGCACATGGTGACGCATAATTACATCACCGTGTGTAACCAATGGATGTTTCAAAAGTTAACATTCAGGTAAGAATTGCACATTTTATATCTTAAAAGAACACTAGTAACCAAATTAGGTTTTTTTAAATAACCACCAACAATTTTACTAAAACCTGTTCCTGCACTGTATCTCTAAACTAAACTAAAGGTCCCAACCTTCACAGTCCTCTGCACCGATGCCAGTGGTCGCAGCTGATGCATGAAACCCTGCGACGCAGTTGCACTGGTAGGAACCCGGCATGTTGTCACAAAGCGTGTTTTTGCCACAGGGTGCGGATTTGCATTCGTCAATATCTGTGGGAACAGTGAAAACCCTTCACAATAGTAACACAGTTTGCTCCCTGTTGCACTCTTTAACTATGTTGATAGAATGGAGCAGCTGGCTTGTATAGTCTGGAATTTAGAAGGATGAGAGGATATCTTATTGAAACATATAAGATTATTAAGAGTTTGGACATGCTGGAGGCAGGAAACATGTTCCCGATGTTGGGGGAGTCCAGAACCAGGGGCCATAGTTTAAGAATAAGGGGTAGACCATTTAGAATGGAGATGAGGAAAAACTTTTTCACAGAGGGTTGTGAATCTGTGGAATTCTCTGCCTCAGGCCAATTCTCTGGATGCTTTCAAGACAGAGTTAGATAGAGCTCTTAAAGATAGCAGAGTCAAGGGATATGGCGAGAAGACAGGAATGGGGTACTGATTGTGGATAATCAGCCATGATCACAGTGAATGGCGGTGCTGGGTCGACGGGCCGAATGGCCTACTCCTGCACCTATTGTCTGTTGTCTGGAGTGCAGCAACACACGGGCATGTTGCCTAACACAGAGCAGACCCTCGTTGGAACAAAGGATTAAGTGAAAGGCTGACGGAGAAAGACAGGTGGATGGAGTTAAGGAACAGATCTTCCTGGATCAAATGGAATTTTCGATAGTCAGATATCCAGCGAGTATTTCACTGCGTCTCCTATAGTTCTCCAACTGTCTCTCTCTCTTTCACTGTATCCAATAACCACCAACAATTTTACTAACATCATTTTTAAAAAAAATGTGCAAACTAATTCTTAAGCCGGGCCCAAACCCTTAAACTGCTATAATGGAATACAATTTTGCGGATGTTGGGAGTAATTCAGAAAGTTTAAAAGTAAATGAATTTTTCCAGCAAAAATAATGTTATCATGTTTCACTTAACAAATGATGTCAATACGCTGACTCTACTTGCAGAACAGATTAAAATATTTGAAGTGCAAGATTGATGTGCGCGACGTCACTAACCGGCCTGTCGTGTAAATGACGGCCAAGTGGGACAGGCCCTAAAGTCCTCACCTGCACAGACCTTCCCTCCACTGTTGCAGCAATACCTGAAACCCTGCGCTGCATTTGCACTCATAGGAGCCCTCGGTGTTGGTACAAGTTGCTTTATCACCACAGGGTGAGGATTTGCATTCATCGATATCTGTGGGAACAATGAAAAACCATTCACAGTGGTTAAACCCAGTTGGCTCCCTGTTACATGAACTCTGTGTCGCTGGATGTAGCGTGAACACAGAGCAGACACTCGATGTAACAGAGGATCAAGCGGCTTTTTTTTGAGAAGGGCAAGAAGGGTTGTTTGAGGAAGGAAGACAGATGGATGGCGTTAAGGAACAGATCTTTCCTGGATCAAATGGAATTGCGGAACTAAATGGCTTGTCCCGATTTCCATTGGACGGGAAGCTGTCTGTCGGTAAGAGTAAGACAGGTTGAGCAGTAACCCTGTTGGGGCGGTGCATCGCCAGCCCCTTCACTGAGTGGATAATGTTGGTCTGTGTGGGAATGGGGATCCAGGAGACGAATAGCAATGTCGACGGCCGGACGTAACAACCGTTCAGACACGTCCCTGGATGATGCATTTCACTAATCCAGTTTCCAAGGGACCTGTCTGGTTCATAAACCCATTTCCCCAGTTTCTGAAATGTTCAGAACCAATGATCAGATGTGTCAAAAGGAATAAAAGAAAAACCGCTTAACATTTTTCACTCCCTGGTTTTGCCATGGATTTGTTGATGGAAGTGGCCGTGTGATTGATCTTTATTTTGGGAATTCTGAGGGATAAAAGTGTAGGAAGGAACCGAAGATGCTGGTTTACTCCGCTGATAGACACAACATACTGGGGATCAGGAAGTGGAATTGTTATAAAAGGATATGGGAAGAAAGCAGGAACGGGGTACGGATTTTGGATGATCAGCCATGATCATATTGAAAGGTGGTGCAGGCTCGAAAGTCTAAATGGCCTGCTTTTTTTTTTTTTTTTGTCCTGCACCTTCGATTTATCTAATGATCTTGCCAGCTGGAGCGGCCAACTCTGGTCAGACCAGTTCCAGGGCGATGCATCACATGGTCCCCTGTTTTTAAGGGACCAGCCTGGTCAATATATTCATTCCCCAGTCTCTACATGATTCAGAATAATCGACCAAATCTGTCACAAGGAACAAATAAAAAAGCCAATGTTTGACCCCCAGCACCACCCCACAATGATGCCCAGTGGGTTTGTTCAGAGGAGTTCATTCTCAAATTCCAGGAATCTGCCGGATATTCCTGTAGGATTGACAATCGTAACAGATGATGGCGATTTATTCTCTGTTTCTTGCTTATACAGGGCGGCACGGTGGCGCAGCGGTAGAGTTACTGCCTTACAGCGCCAGGGACTCGGGTTCGGTCCTGATTACCGGTGCTGTTTATAGGTTAATTGGCTTTGAATAATTGTGAATATTCCCTCGTGTGTGTAGGATAGTGTTAGTGTTCGGGGACCGCTGGTCTGCGCGGACTGGGTGGGTAGAAAGGCCTGTTCCTGCACTGTATCTCTAAACTAATCTAAAGGTCCCAACCTTCACAGTCCTCTGCACCGATAGCCAGTGTCGCAGCTGATGCATGAAACCCTGCGACGCAGTTGCACTGGTAGGAACCCGGCATGTTGTCACAAAGCGTGTTTTTGCCACAGGGTGCGGATTTGCATTCGTCAATATCTGTGGGAACAGTGAAAACCCTTCACAATAGTAACACAGTTTGCTCCCTGTTGCACTCTGTAACTATGTTGATAGAATGGAGCAGCTGGGCCTGTATAGTCTGGAATTTAGAAGGATGAGAGGGGATCTTATTGAAACATATAAGATTATTAAGAGTTTGGACATGCTGGAGGCAGGAAACATGTTCCCGATGTTGGGGGAGTCCAGAACCAGGGGCCACAGTTTAAGAATAAGGGGTAGACCATCTAGAACGGTGATGAGGAAAAACATTTTCACAGAGGGTTGTGAATCTGTGGAATTCTCTGCCTCAGGCCAATTCTCTGGATGCTTTCAAGACAGAGTTAGATAGAGCTCTTAAAGATAGCAGAGTCAAGGGATATGGCGAGAAGACAGGAATGGGGTACTGATTGTGGATAATCAGCCATGATCACATTGAATGGCGGTGCTGGGTCGACGGGCCGAATGGCCTACTCCTGCACCTATTGTCTGTTGTCTGGATGCAGCAACACACGGGCATGTGCCTTAAACACAGAGCAGACCCTCGTTGGAACAAAGGATTAAGTGAAAGGCTGAGGGAGAAAGACAGGTGGATGGAGTTAAGGAACAGATCTTCCTGGATCAAATGGAATTTTCGTTAGTCAGATATCCAGCGAGTATTTCACTGCGTCTCCTATAGTTCTCCAACTGTCTCTCTCTCTCTTTCACTGTATCCAATAACCACCAACAATTTTACTAACATCATTTTTTTTTAATGTGCAAACTAATTCTTAAGCCGGGCCCAAACCCTTAAACTGCTATAATGGAATACAATTTTGCGGATGTTGGGAGTAATTCAGAAAGTTTAAAAGTAAATGAATTTTTCCAGCAAACAATAATGTTATCAATGTTTCACTTAACAAATGATGTCAATACGCTGACTCTACTTGCAGAACAGATAAAATATTTGAAGTTGCAAGATGATGTGCGCGACCGTCACTACCGGCCTGTCGTGTGTAAATGACGGCCAAGTGGGACAGGCCCTAAAGTCCTCACCTGCACAGACCTTCCCTCCACTGTTGCCAGGCAATTTTCCTGAAACCCTGCGCTGCATTTTGCACTCATAGGAGCCCTCGGTGTTGGTACAAGTTGCTTTATCACCACAGGGTGAGGATTTGCATTCATCGATATCTGTGGGAACAATGAAAACCATTCACAGTGGTAAACCCAGTTGGCTCCTGTTACATGAACACTCTGTGTCGCTGGATGTAGCGTGAACACAGAGCAGACACTCGATGTAACAGAGGATCAAGCGGCTTTTTTTGAGAAGGGCAAGAAGGGTTGAGGAAGGAAGACAGATGGATGGCGTTAAGGAACAGATCTTCCTGGATCAAATGGAATTGCGGAACTAAATGGCCTTGTCCCCGATTCCATTGGACGGGAAGCTGTCTGTCGGTAAGAGTAGACAGGTTGAGCAGTAACCCTGTTGGGGCGGTGCATCGGCCAGCCCCTTCACTGAGTGGATAATGTTGGTCTGTGTGGGAATGGGGATCCAGGAGACGAATAGCAATGTCGACGGCCGGACGTACCAACCCGTTCAGACACGTCCCTGGATGATGCATTTCACTATCTCCAGTTTCCAAGGCACCTGCCTGGTTCATAAACACATTCCCCAGTTTCGGAAATGTTCAGAACCAATGATCAGATGTGTCAAAAGGAATAAAAGAAAACCGCTAACATTTTTCACCCCCTGGTTTGCCCGTGGGATTTGTTGATGGAAGTGGCCGTGAGATTGATCTTTATTTTTGGGAATCTGCGGGATAAAAAGTGTAGGAAGGAACCGAAGATGCTGGTTTACTCCGCTGATAGACACAACATACTGGGGATCAGGAAGTGGAATTGTTATAAAAGGATATGGGAAGAAAGCAGGAATGGGGGGTACGGATTTTGGATGATCAGCCATGATCATATTGAAAGGTGGTGCTGGCTCGAAAGTCTAAATGGCCTGCTCCTGCACCTTCGATTATCTAATGATCTTGCCAGCTGGAGCTGCCAACTCTGGTCAGACCAGTTCCTGGGCGATGCATCACATGGTCCCCTGTTTTCAAGGGACCAGCCTGGTCAATATATTCATTCCCCAGTCTCTACATGATTCAGAATAATCGACTAAATCTGTCACAGAGAACAAATAAAAAAGCCAATGTTTGACCCCCAGCACCACCCCACAATGATGCTCAGTTAGGTTTGTTCAGAGGAGTTCATTCTCAAATTCCAGGAATCTGCCGGACATTCCTGTAGGATTGACAACCGTAACAGATGATGGCGATTTATTCTCTGTTTCTTGCTTATACAGGGCGGCTCGGTGGCGCAGCGGTAGAGTTACTGCCTTACAGCGCCAGGGACTCGGGTTCGGTCCTGATTACCGGTGCTGTTTATAGGTTAATTGGCTTTGAATAATTGTGAACATTCCCTCGTGTGTGTAGGATAGTGTTAGTGTTCGGGGACCGCTGGTCGGCGCGGACTGGGTGGGTAGAAAGGCCTGTTCCTGCACTGTATCTCTAAACTAAACTAAAGGTCCCAACCTTCACAGTCCTCTGCACCGATGCCAGTGGTCGCAGCTGATGCATGAAACCCTGCGACGCAGTTGCACTGGTAGGAACCCGGCGTGTTGTCACAAAGCGTGTTTTTGCCACAGGGTGCGGATTTGCATTCGTCAATATCTGTGGGAACAGTGAAAACCCTTCACAATAGTAACACAGTTTGCTCCCTGTTGCACTCTGTAACTATGTTGATAGAATGGAGCAGCTGGGCTTGTATAGTCTGGAATTTAGAAGGATGAGAGGGCATCTTATTGAAACATATAAGATTATTAAGAGTTTGGACATGCTGTGTCAAAAGGAATTAAAGAAAACCGCTAACATTTTTCACCCCCTGGTTTGCCCGTGGGATTTGTTGATGGAAGTGGCCGTGCGATTGATCTTTATTTTTGGGAATCTGCGGGATAAAAGTGTAGGAGGGAACTGCAGATGCTGGTTTACTCCGCTGATAGACACAACACACTGGGGATCAGGAAGTGGAATTGTAATAAAAGGATATGGGAAGAAAGCAGAAACGGGGTACGGATTTTGGATGACCAGCCATGATCATATTGAAAGGTGGTGCTGGCTCGAAAGGCTGAATGGCCTGCTCCTGCACCTTCGATTATCTAATGATCTTGCCAGCTGGAGCTGCCAACTCTGGTCAGACCAGTTCCTGGGCGATGCATCACATGGTCCCCTGTATTCAAGGGACCAGCCTGGTCAATATATTCATTCCCCAGTCTCTACATGATTCAGAATAATCGACCAAATCTGTCACAGGGAACAAATAAAAAAGCCAATGTTTGACCCCCAGCACCACCCCACAATGATGCTCAGTGAGGTTTGTTCAGAGGAGTTCATTCTCAAATTCCAGGAATCTGCCGGACATTCCTGTGGGATTGACAATCGTAACAGATGATGGCGATTTATTCTCTGTTTCTTGCTTATACAGGGCGGCACGGTGGCGCAGCGGTAGAGTTACTGCCTTACAGCGCCAGGGACTCGGGTTCGGTCCTGATTACCGGTGCTGTTTATAGGTTAATTGGCTTTGTATAATTGTGAACATTCCCTAGTGTGTGTAGGATAGTGTTAGGGTTCGGGGACGCTGGTCGGCGCGGACTGGGTGGGTAGAAAGGCCTGTTCCTGCACTGTATCTCTAAACTAATCTATAGGTCCCAACCTTCACAGTCCTCTGCACCGATGCCAGTGGTCGCAGCTGATGCATGAAACCCTGCGACGCAGTTGCACTGGTAGGAACCCGGCGTGTTGTCACAAAGCGTGTTTTTGCCACAGGGTGCGGATTTGCATTCGTCAATATCTGTGGGAACAGTGAAAACCCTTCACAATAGTAACACAGTTTGCTCCCTGTTGCACTCTGTAAATATGTTGATAGAATGGAGCAGCTGGGCCTGTATAGTCTGGAATTTAGGAGGATGAAAATAAAACTTATTTAAACAAATAGGATTATTAAGAGTTTGGACATGGTTGAGGCAGGAAACATGTTCCCGATGTTGGGGGAATCCAGAACCAGGTGCCACAGTTTAAAAATAAGGGGTAGGCCATTTAGAATGGAGATGAGGAAACACTTTTTCACAGAGGGTTGTGAATCTGTGGAATTCTCTGCCTCAGGTCAATTCTCTGGATGCTTTCAAGAGAGAGTTAGATAGAGCTCTTAAAGATAGCAGAGTCAAGGGATATGGCGAGAAGACGGGAATGGTGTACTGATTGTGGATAATCAGCCATGATCACAGTGAATGGCGGTGCTGGGTCGAGGGGCCGAATGGCCTACTCCTGCACCTATTGTCTGTTGTCTGGATGCAGCAACACACGGGCATGTGCCTTAAACACAGAGCAGACCCTCGTTGGAACAAAGGATTAAGTGAAAGGTTGAGGGAGAAAGACAGGTGGATGGAGTTAAGGAACAGATCTTCCTGGATCAAATGGAATTTTCGATAGTCAGATATCCAGCAAGTATTTCACTGCGTCTCCTATAGTTCTCCAACTGTCTCTCTCTCTTTCTCTGTCTCCATCTCTCCTGTGTCCCTCTTTCAGTTTCACTCTTTTCATCTCTCTCTCTTTCCCTGGCGCATTCCCTCTCACTCTCTCTCTCTCTTCTCCCCATGTCACATTCTCTCTCTCTCTCTCTCTTCTCTGCCTGTTGCATTCTCCCTCTCTCTCTCCTCTCCCTTTCGCATTCTCTTTCTCTTTTCTCTCTCCCTGTTGCATTCTCTCTCTCTTTTCTCTTCCTGTTCCTCTCTCTCGCTCTCTCTCTCTCTCTCTCTCTCTCTCTCACACACACTCCCTTCATTCACCCATTGCTTCATTTCCAGTCCTCATGAAGGCCGTTTGACCTGAGACATTGACTCTGTCTCTCCCCCCACAGAGGCTGTCTGATCTGCTGAATCTTGGGATTTATTCTCTGTTTTATGCAGACATAAAAGGGCCTGTCCCACTTGGCCCATTTTCGCGCCATTTACGCGACCTCGTCGTCACGTTGAGACGCACGGGTAGCGTGTGGGCCAGGCGGGACGGTCGCATGGAGAACTTCGGAGGGGTATGGAGTTGCGCACGGTATCGCGTGGCGCTCCAGGATTTTGAAGGGCACAAAATCTTTGCGCGTCTCCGGCGTGACGTATCGCGTACGCAAGCGGGCGTATTGCGGTCGCACGCAGGCGTCCTGACCTCGTACGTGCAGCACATGGTGACGCATAATTACATCACCGTGCGTAACCAATGGATGTTTCAAAAGTTAACATCCAGGTAAGAATTGCACATTTTATATCTTAAAAGAACACTAGTAACCAAATTAGGTTTTTTAAATAACCACCAACAATTTTACTAAAACCATTAAAAAAAAATTTGCAAACTAATTCTTAAGCCGGGTTCAAACCCTCAAACTGCTATAATGGAATACAATTTTGTGTTTGTTGGGAGTAATTCAGAAAGTTTAAAAGTAAATGAATTTTTCCAGCAAACAATAATGTTATCAATGTTTCACTTAACAAATGATGTCAATACGCTGACTCTACTTGCAGAACAGATAAAATATTTGAAGTCGCAAGATGACGCGCGCGACCGTCACTACCGGCCTGTCGTGTAAATGACGGCCAAGTGGGACAGGCCCTAAAGTCCTCACCTGCACAGACCTTCCCTCCTCTGTTGCCAGGCAATTCCCAAAAACCTGCGCTACATTCGCACTCATAGGAGCCCTCGGTGTTGGTACAAGTTGACCTATCACCACAGGGTGAGGTTTTGCATTCATCGATATCTGTGGGAACAATGAAAACCATTCACAGTGGTAAACCCAGTTGGCTCCCTGTTACATGAGCACTCGGTGACACCGGATGTAGCGTAAACACAGCAGACACTGGTTGGAACAGAGGATCAAGCGGCTTTTTTTGAGGGCATGAAGGGTTGAGGAAGGAAGACAGATGGATGGCGTTAAGGAACAAATCTTCCTGGATCAAATGGAATTGAGAAACCAAATGGCCTTGGACAAGCCAGAAGCTGATTATCCTCGATTCCATTGGATGGGAAGCTGTCTGTCGGTAAGAGTGGACAGGTTGAGCAGTAACCCTGTTGGGGCGGTGCATCGGCCAGCCTCTTCACTGAGTGGATAATGTTGGTCTGTGTGGGAATGGGGATCCAGGAAAGGAATAGCAATATCGATGGCCGGACGTACCAACTCGTTCAGACACGTCCCTGGATGATGCATTTCACCATCTCCAGTTTCCAAGAGACCTGCCTGGTCCATAAACACATTCCCCCAGTTTTTAAAATGTTCCGATCCAAGGATCAGATGCATCAAAAGGAATAAAAGAAAACCGCTAACATTTTTCACCCCCTGGTTTGCCAGTGGAATTTGTTGATGGAAGTGGCCGTGCGAGTGATCATTATTTTTGGGAATCTGCGGGATAAAAAGTGTAGGAGGGAACTGCAGATGCTGGTTTACTCCGCTGATAGACACAAAATACTGGAGTCATTCAACAGGACAGACAGCGTCTCTGGAGAGAAGGAATGGATGGCGTTTTATGTCGACTCCTTTTTAAGACTGAGAGTCAGGGGAAAGGGAAATATGTTCTTTAATTCCAGAAATCTGCAGGACAGTCCTGGAAGATTAACATCCTCAACCCCGATCCGAGATTTATTCTCTATTTCGTGGCGATGTAAAGTTCTTACCTACACAATCCGTCCCTGCACTGTCCGCAGGAGGTAATTGGAACCCCCAGTCGCAACTGCACTGGTAGGAACCCACCGTGTTGGTACAGCTCATATATCGCTCACATGGATAGTAGACACACTCATCGATATCTGCATGAACAGAGAAAATCTTTCACAATAACACGGACACGCGGAGTCTAATGCCCGCTGATTGCACGTAGACACCCGATTGATAACATTAGCAGAGCCAAATTCCAATTCCACCGGATCTGTTGGCATTTAGAAAACGGAGCTCACAAAGTGAACAAGTTATCATTAAAACCCACATGTTTCCCTTAAGCCCTCCAAGGAGGGTACCCTGGCCTGCTTGTGACCCGACCACCAGTGAGTTTCGCTTTAAAATGCCCCGTGGTAGTCACCGGTCGCTCTCCAAGGCTACCTCAGCAGCACCTTCCAAACCTGTGAACTCCGAGCTGCGGATGGTGTTCTGGTCCATCCCAACGTCAGAGTTTCGTTCATCCCGACGAGAGGGCTAGTACATCGGGCCGTCCGTAGCAGCCACTGTGGAGGGTTCAAGGCCCCGTCCACGGGTGAACAAATGGAGGAAGATTGACTGAACTTTATCGCCTTCCGTCACGGTGAGGAATGTTGGTTCCACTGTGATGGATGTTTATGTTAAACTCTATCGTGTAATGTGTTCTTTTTACTTGTGTGGCTGTATGGTAACTCAAATATCACTGTACCTTAATTGGTGCATGTGACAATCAATGTGAACTTGAACTCTCATGGACAAGGGCTTTGTGTGCATGGGACCACCATCTACAGATGTTCCTCCAAGGCCTGAGGTGGAAATATTTTGCCGTTCTTTCCTCAGTAGTGGATCAAACTCCTAAAACTCCCTCCCCAGCACCACAGCGGGAGCATCCTCGTGGGAAGGTCTGCAGCAGTTTAAGATGGCAGCCCACCATCAACTTCTAGAGCAAGTAGGGATGGGCATTGAACACTGTCCTTGGCGACAAGCCCCAGAGACAGAAACATGCCTGGTAAAAACGACACCAACATGCTGAATGGACAAAGAAGAACCATGGGCGAGGGGTGGAAGGTGTCATGGTGGGATGTTGATGGGATTCTCTGAGCATCAGGTGTCAATGCTGGTGGAGGTTGCAAATGTCTTGTCCACTGGGTTTGTGATTAGAACTTACTCAGGACCGCTTCACTTCCCAGTCTCCAGGGTATTTACAATCATTGACCAAATCTTCAATCTGAACAAAACAAATAGTGGAGATTCTGTCTGAGCAGTGCCAGGGATAATCTAGAATTCCAGGAATCTGCCTGTGGGAGTGACCATCACAAACAGTAGCTGGGGATTTTTCGCTGTTTAGTTTTAGTTTAGAGATACAGCGCGGAACTACCTCCTCGCCGGAGCCTCAACTACCGACCCGCGTCGACCAGCGATCCCCGCACGTGAACACTAACCTACACACACACGAGGGACAATTTTTACATTTACCAAGCCAATTAAACCTACAAACCTGACTTATTTTGAGTGTGGGAGGAAACCGGAGATCTTGGAAGAAAACCCACTAGCAGGTCATAGGGAGAACGTACAAACTCCGTACAGACAGCACCCGTTGAGTCCAGGATGGAACCCCGTGTTTTCCGGCGCTGTCAGGCAGCAGCTCTACCGCTGCGCCACCGTTGCCACATTTGCTGACAAGCTTTCTTGCTGAGACAAGACACGTCCTTATTTTACCTTCACACATCAGTCCTCTTTTGCGACAACTCTAGCTGGTTCCTGAAACCCTGAGTTGCAGGTTACACTCGTTATAATTGGAACCTTTTGTGTTGTGACAGGTTGCATAAACGTGACAGGGTGAGGGAAAGACACGTTGCATTCGTCGATATCTGTAGTGAACAATGAAAACCCTTCACAATCGTAAACCCAGTTACGCCAGCAATCTGTGACCCTGGATGAAGCAACACATCAGCATGGAGTCATAGAGTGATACAGTGTGGAAACAGGCCCTTCGGCCCAACTGGCCCACACTGGCCAACATGTCCCAACTGCCTGCATTTGGTCCGTAACCCTCCAAACATGTACTATCCTTGTACCTGTCTAACTGTTTCTTAAATGTTGGGATAGTCCCAGCCTCAACTACCTCTTCTGGCAGCTTGTTCAAACACCCACCACTCTTTGTGTGAAAAAGTTACCCCTCATGTTGCTATTAAATCTTTTCCCCTTCACCTTGGTGGCATGTGGCGTAAGCACAGAGAAGCGTGTCATTGGAGTGGAGGATCGAGTATCTGTAGAGGCCAAGGACAGAAAGGTCGGTGTGGGAATGGCGCTGGAAGTTAAAATAGTTGGCACTGGCCGACCGAGCGCAAATGTTCAGCGAAACACTGAATGCCTGGTCTAAGCTTGGATGCAGGTGGGAGGGCTTTGATTGGCAAATCATAGGACAAAGGCCAGGGAGAAAAACACAAAAGGGAGCCAGATACGGGGGCAAGAAGTGTGGAATGTGAACCCAGCGGAAGGAATAAAGATGGAAAGGGATGGGAGGAAGCAGAGAAAGTGGAAGAGAGAGAGAGAGAGAGAGAGGGGAGGGAGACAAAGAGGGGAGATAAAGAGAGAGAGGGAGAGGGGGAGAGAAAGAGAGGGGGAGAGAAGGAGAGGGGGGGGAGGGATAAGGAGAGGGAGATGGAAAGGGAGATGGAGAGGGAGAGGAAGAAAGAAAAAAGAAACCATCCAGCACCTTCTCACTTTCCCACAGAAGATGAGGGACAGCTCCCCCACATGGAGCCCTACCTTCTTGTCACCACTGTCATTCACAGTAAATAAACTTTTCCTCATGAGTTCACCCAACCACAAGTGTGTGGGTGCAGTCATTGACGGCCTGGCCTCTTCCCCTGATGCCACAACCAGAAAACTACAAAAGGAGTAGCGGGCAGGTTATCTGAGAAAATAGATCTTTTCGGAAACTCCAGGGAGAGAGTATATAATGTTTTATACCTCCTGTCCAGCAGAGCCATCGAGTCACACAGCACTGAGACAGCATAATGATAATATATAAATGACCTGGATGTAAATTTCATTTAGTTTAGTTTAGTGATACTGTGTGGAAACAGGCCCTTCATTGGACATTCATTGGATCTTGGGCAGAGGCATTAATGATTTTAAGGAAGCCAGTTAGTGGGATGATGTCTAGAAATGTGGTACAAATGTCCATGGGTCGGAATTGCATTCAACAATGTTATTGTCATGGTTTTAAACTCCACATGCAACAATGTGGATGATTTCCTACAACCTTTTTTCTACAGACTCAGCTACAGTTGGGCTGGCCATCAAAGCCAGCAATGGTAGGAATGTTCTCATCTGCCGAGCTAGCAAATAATAAACTAGATGGTACATATCAAACGTACGGATATGCTGGGAATGGAGGGATATGGATTATGTGCTGGCAGGTCAGAGTTGGTCTTGGCATCAGGTTTGGCACATTCATTGTGGGCTGAAGGGCCTGATCCTGTGCTGTACAGTTCTATTTCTTATCTATACCAAAATGATGTTTAAATATTGAGAAGTTGGGGCGAAGAGGAAGTGGAAATAGATGACCACAACCGATTGTAGTTACTTCGTCACTGAATTGAGGATGGAAAAGGGAACAAAGAGCAGACGTCCCTGTTAACCCAACCCTGCTCAATGAACTCGGTAACGTCAGAGTCTTGAGTAGGGGTCCATCAACACAATTTCCAGAAGAGAGTTTCTCCAGCATTTTTGTCTAGCAACAAATTTTGCACATATTTATACACATGCATACTTTAGAAGCATTGGAAACACACCAGTGCGCGCGCGCACACACACACTTCATTAATCTGACTGCTTTCCCCCACCTTAATCTCAGGCAAACAGTAGTCACGTGAGACAATTTATCACTCACCTATACAGTGGCTTTTGACATTTGGATCAACTTGATGACCTGCTGGACATGTTTTACTCTGCGATAGTACGACTGTGAAAATCTGGGAACAGTCATTGCAGAAGGAATACTCTGAGCTTGGAGCTCAGAGAAAATGCCAACCACCATGGACGTAAGTCTGGCCAGTCCACCTCGCATAAGGAGTATTTAAATCCAAGCTGCGGGTCTTGTGATTTAGTGTAATAAGTAATTAGTTGAAACAGTGAATTCAATGTGCCATTATTGCATATTAATTATGTGCCGGCATGTGTGGGTGACTTAGGTACTAATTAGCACACAACAAAATCTTTCCACTGTACCTCGGTAAATGTGGCCATAAACTGAACTAAAATAATCTATATAGTGCGATGCTTGCAGTATGTGGGAGGTCAAGGACACGGCTGGTGCCTCTGGCTGTTACAAATGTGAGAAGTACATCCAGGTACAGCTCCTGAAGGACCGTGTAGGGGAACTGGAGAAGCAAGTGGTTGACCTCAGGTTCGTCCGAGAAACTGAGTCGTTCCTCGACAAGTCCTACAGTGAGATTGTTACACCTAAGGTGCTGGAAGAGAGAAAGTGGGTGACGGTGAGAAAGTGAGGGAAACATGGAATGCAAAGGTCCCCGGGTGTTGTACCTCTTGTGAACAGGTTCACCCACTTAGAAGCTGTAGGGACAGAAGACGTTAAAACACTGAACGGCGGACTGGCTTGTGAAGCAAAAAGGGCTGTTGAGCCAAAACCAAAGAGGCCAACATCGGGAAACGCCATTGTAGTTGGGGACTCCATTGTGAGAGGTACAGGCAGGGGTTTCTGCTGGCAACAGACCGGTATTTCGAGAGGACGGTGTGCTGACTTCCTGGTGCCAGGATCCAGGATGTCACGGACAGAGTGCAGAAAATCCTCAAGGGCGAAGGTGAACAGCCGGAAGTGGTATTGCATGTCGGCACAAACGATGTCGGAAAAAGAAGGGGGGCTGAATATTCTGCAGCGTAACTTTAGAGAGCTCGGAAAAATGCTGAAAAGCAGGACCTCCAGGGTTGTTATCTCCGGTTTGCTTCCAGTTCCTCGTGCTGGCGAGAGCAGGAACAGGGAGATACGGGACCTGAATGTGTGGCTGAGGAACTGGTGCAGGGAGCAGGGATTTAGATTCTTAGATCACTGGGATCTGTTTTGGAGTAAGGGGGAACTGTACAAAAGGGACGAATTGCATCTTAACTGGTGGGGACCAGCATTCTGGCAGCAGTTTGCCACTGCTACACGGGGGCAGGCAGGGGGGGATGGTTTTAAACTGAATAAAGGGGGGTGGGGTGTCAAATGGGATAGTCGACGATGGAGTTAAAGGGATAGAGAGTAAAGGGATGGTTAATGACCCCCCAGAATTAACGGGAAAGGAATCTCACAAAGGGATAGGAGAGTATGGCCAAGTGTAATAGGGATCGATGTGAAAGGTGACATGTGTAAGGAATTAAAAGTATTGTATATGAATGAGCGCGAAGTATAAGAAGTAAAGTATATGAGCTTGAGGCTCAGTTAGTGGTTGGTAGATATGACATTGTGGGGATTACTGAGACGTGGCTGCAGGAGGATCGGGCCTGGGAACTTAATATCCAGGGTTATACATCCTATAGAAAGGACAGGCAGGTGGGCAGAGGAGGGGGGTAGCTCTGCTGGTGAGGGATGGAATTCAGTCAGTTGTGAGGGAAGATATACGCACTGATGAGGTAGAGTCACTGTGGATTGAGTTGAGGATTTGTAAAGGTAAGAAGACACTGGTGTTAATTGGTGTTATTTACAGACCCCCAAATAGTAGCCCAGATGTAGGGTGTAAGTTGCAACAGGAGTTAAAACTGGCATGTAACAAAGGTAATGCCATTGTGGTGATGGGGGATTTCAATATGCAGGTAGACTGGGAAAATCAGGTTGGTTCAGGACCCCAAGAAGGAGAGTTTGTAGAATGCCTCCAATATGGATTCTTAGAGCAGCTTGTAATGGAGCTGATCAGAGAGAAGGCAATTCTGGATTTAGTGTTGTCCAATGAACCAGATACGATGAGAGAACTCGAAGTAAAGGAACCGCTTGGCGGTAGTGATCATAATATGATTAGTTTTAATCTGCAATTTGAGAAGGAGAACGTTAAAGCGGAAGTGGCAGTGGTGCAGTTGAACAAAGGGGACTATGAAGGCATGAGAGGGGAGCTGGCCAAAGTAGATTGGAAAGGGATCCTGGCAGGAATGACGGTGGAACAGCAATGGCAGGAATTTCTGGGCATAATCCGGAAGATGCAGGGTCATTTCATTCCAAAAAGGAAGAAAGATTCTAAGGGTTGTAGGAGGCAACCGTGGCTGACAAGAGAAGTTAGGGATAGAATAAAACTAAAAGAAAAGATGTATAACACAGCAAAGAGTAGCCGGAAGCCAGAGGATTGGGAAACTTTCATAGGACAACAGAAGGAAACAAAACGGGCAATACGGGCTGAAAAGATCAAGTATGAAGGGAAGCTGGCCAGGAATATAAAGAAGGACAGTAAAAGCTTCTTTAGATATGTCAAGGGAAAAAAAGTAGCAAAGTCAAATGTGGGTCCCTTGAAGGCAGACACGGGTGAAATAATTATGGGCAACAAGGAAATGGCAGAATAGTTGAATAGGTACTTCGGATCTGTCTTCACTAAGGAGGACACAAACAATCTCCCAGATGTACTGGACAGAAGATCTAAGGGGGAGAGGAACTGAAAGAAATTTCATTGGGCGAGAAATAGTATTAGGTAGGCTAATGGGACTGAAGGATGATAAATCCCATGAGCCTGATGGTCTGCATCCCAGGGTCCTCAGGGAAGTGGCTCTAGAAATAGTGGACGCATTGGTGATCATTTTCCAATGTTCAATAGATTCAGGATCAGTTCCTGTGGATTGGAGGATAGCTAATGTTATCCCACTTTTCCAGAAACGAGCGAGAGAGAAAATGGGGAATTACAGACCAGTTAGCCTGACTTCGGTGGTGGGAAAGATGCTGGAGTCAATTATTAAAGAGGTAATAACGCAGCATTTGGATAGCAGTAAAAGGATTAGTCCAAGTCAACATGGATTTATGAAAGGGAAGTCATGCTTGACTAATCTTCTGGAATTTTTTGAGGATGTGACAAGTAAAATGGATGAAGGGGTGCCAGTGGATGTAGTGTATCTAGCTTTTCAGAAACCCTTTGATAAGGTCCCGCAAGGGAGACTGGTGACTAAAATTAGAGCACATAGTATTGGGGGTAGGTTGTTGACATGGATAGAAAATTGGTTGGCAGACCGGAAGCAAAGAGTAGGAGTGAACGGGTCCTTTTCAGAATGGCAGGCAGTGGCGAGTGGAGTGCCGCAAGGCTCGGTGTTGGGGCCGCAACTGTTTACCATATATATTAATGATTTGGAAGAGGGAATTAGGAGCAACACTAGCAAGTTTGCGGATGACACAAAGCTGGGTGGCAGTGTGAACTGTGAAGAGGATGTTAGGAAGTTGCAGGGGGACCTGGACAGATTGAGTGAGTGGGCAGATGCGTGGCAGATGCAGTATAATATTAGATATGTGTGAGGTTAATCCACTTTGGCGGCAAAAACAAGGGGGCAGATTATTATCTCAATGGGGTTAGGTTAGTTAAGGGGGAGGTACAGCGAGACCTGGGTGTCCTTGTACATCAGTCACTGAAAGTTGGTGTGCAGGTACAGCAGGCAGTGAAGAAAGCTAATGGAATGTTGGCCTTCATAACAAGAGGATTTCAGTACAGGAGTAAAGAGGTTCTTCTGCAGTTGTATAGGGCTCTGGTGAGACCACATCTGGAGTATTGTGTACGGTTTTGGTCTCCTAATTTGAGGAAGGACATCCTTGTGATTGAGGCAGTGCAGCGTCTGTTCACGAGATTGATCCCTGGGATGGTGGGACTGTCATACGAGGAAAGATTGAAAATACTAGGCTTGTATTCACTGGAGTTTAGAAGGATGAGGGGGATCTTATAGAAACATATAACATTATAAAAGGACTGGACAAGCTAGATTCAGGAAAAAAACTCCCAATGTTGGGTGAGTCCAGAACCAGGGGCCACAGCCTTAGAATAAAGGGGAGGTCATTTCATACTGAGGTGAGAAAAAATTTTTTTACCCAGAGAGCTGTGAATTTATGGAATTCCCTGCCACAGAGGGCAGTGGATGACAAATCACTGGATGGATTTAAGAGAGAGTTGGATAGAGCTCTAGGGGCTAGTGGAGTCAAGGGATATGGGGAGAAGGCAGGCACGGGTTATTGATAGCGGACGATCAGCCATGATCACATTGAATGGCGGTGCTGGCTCAAAGGGCCGAATGGCCTCCTCCTGCACCTATTTTCTATGTTTCTATAATTAAAAGTGTCATCTTGACCACTTCCTGTCTGCGCTGTATATTGATTTTAGAACAAACGCCACCATATAGTGCTATGATTTTTGGCCATCTTACTCAGTCCTCCTCTGCTGAGCAGGCCCTGAGGATTTTTCCCATCGATGAAAAATTTAAAAATGATGAATGTTTTCAAAATCCCTGAGATCCTCTCGCCTGTCAATCACTGCGATGAAGGTAACAACCCTTGCGTGGGAGGGGGTGTTAGGACTATAAAGCCCCGGATGCCTGGACGTGACTCAGTCACTCTGCAAGATCATGAGGGAGAGGCAACGACTCTCAGTCTAAGCTGTGAATCAACTGAACTGTGAGTTTGCAAAGTACTTGCAATAAATGATTTGTTAGCCCTTAATGAAAATGAAATGAGTTGTTTGGCCTGCCCTGTGCTAAAAACTGCAATGGCAATGGAAATTAAATGAAAATGCAATCAGCTGTTTGGCCTGCCCTGTGCTTGAAACTGCAATGGAAATTGAAATGAAATGAAAATTAAATGAGCTGTTTGGCCTGCCGTGTGCTTGAAACTGCAATGGAAGTGGGAATGAGAAAAAGAGAGAGAGGGAGAGGGGGAGAGAAAGAGAGGGGCGGAAAGTGAGGCGGGGGGGAAGAGAGGGGGGGAGAAGGAGAGGGGGGAGAAGGAGGGGGGGGAGAAGGAGGGGGGGGAAGAGGGGGGAGAGACAGAGGGGGGAGAGAAAGAGGGGGAGAGGGAGATGGAAAAGGAAATGGAGAGGGAGAGGAAGAAAAAAGAAACCATCCAGCACCTTCTCACTTTCCCACAGAAGATGAGGGACTGCTCCCCCACATGGAGCCGCACCTTCTTGACACCATTGTCATTCACAGTAAATAAGCCTTTCCTCACGAGTTCACCCGCAAACAAGTGTGTGGGTGCAGTCATTGACGGCCTGGCCTCTTCCCCTGATGCCCACAACCAGAAAACCACAAAAGGAGTAGCGGGCAGGTTATCTGAGAGAATAGATCTTTTCGGAAACTCCAGGGAGAGAGTATATCATGTTTTATACCTCCTGTCCAGCAGAGCCATCGAGTCACACAGCACTGAAACAGCATAATGATAATATATAAATGACCTGGATGTAAATTTCATTTAGTTTAGTTTAGTGATACTGTGTGGAAACAGGCCCTTCATTGGACATTCATTAGATCTTGGGCAAAGGCATTAAAGATTTTAAGGAAGCCAGTTAGTGGATGATGTCTAGAAATGTGGTACAAATGTCCATGGGTAGGAATTGCATTGAACAATGTTATTGTCATGGTTTTCAACTCCACATGCAACAATGTGGATGATTTCCTACAGCCTTCTTTTCTACACTCAGCCTCAGTTGGGCTGGCCATCAAAGGCCAGCAATGGTAGTAATGTTCTCATCCGCTGAGCTAGCAAATAATAAACTAGATGGTACATATCAAACGTACGGATATGCTGGGAATGGAGGGCTATGGATTATGTGCTGGCAGGTCAGAGTTGGTCTTGGCATCAGGTTTGGCACATTCATTGTGGGCTGAAGGGCCTGTTCCTGTGCTGTACAGTTCTATTTCTTATCTATACCAAAATGATGTTTAAATATTGAGAAGTTGGGGCGAAAAGGAAGTGGAAATAGATGACCACAACCGATTGTAGTTGCTTCGTCACTGAATTGAGGATGGAAAAGGGAACAAAGAGCAGACGTCCCTGTTAACCCAACCCTGCTCAATGAACTCAGTAACATCAGAGTCTTGAGTAGTGGTCCATCAACACAATTTCCAGAAGAGAGTTTCTCCAGCATTTTTGTCTAGCAACAAATTTTGCACATATTTATACACATGCATACTTTAGAAGCATTGGAAACACACCAGTGCGCGCGCGCACACACACACAAACACAAACACACACACTTCATTAATCTGACTGCTTTCCCCCACTTTAATCTCAGGCAAACAGTAGTCACGTTAGACAATTTAACACTCACCTATACAGTGGCTATTGACATTTGGATCAACGATGACCAGCTGGACATGTTTTACTCTGCGATAGAATGACTGTGAAAATCTGGGAACAGTCATTGCAGAAGGAATACTCTGAGCTTGGAGCTCAGAGAAAATGACAACCACCATGGACGTAAGTCTGGCCAGTCCACCTCGCATAAGGAGTATTTAAATCCAAGCTGCGGGTCTTATGATTTAATGTAATAAGTAATTAGTTGAAACAGTGAATTCAATGTGCCATTATTGCATATTAATTATGTGCCGGCATTTGTGAGTGACTTAGGTACTAATTAGCACGCAACAGAATCTTTCCACTGTACCTCGGTAAATGTGGCCATAAACTGAACTAAAATAATCTATATAGTGCGATGCTTGCAGTATGTGGGAGGTCAAGGACACTGCTGGTGCCTCTGGCTGTTACAAATGTGAGAAGTGCATCCAGGTACAGCTCCTGAAGGACCGTGTTGGGAAACCGGAGAAGCAAGCGGATGACCTCAGGTTCGTCCGAGAAACGGAGTCGTTCCTCGACAAGTCCTACAGTGAGATTGTTACACCTAAGGTGCTGGAAGAGAGAAAGTGGGTGACGGTGAAAAAGGGAGGGAAACATGGAATGCAAAGGTCCCCGGGTGTTGTACCTCTTGTGAACAGGTTCACCCACTTAGAAGCTGTAGGGACAGAAGACGTTAAAACACTGAACGGCGGACTGGCTTGTGTGTCAAAAAGGGCTGTTGAGCCAAAACCAGAGGCCAACATCGGGCAACCCCATTGTAGTTGGAGACTCAATTGTAAGAGGTACAGACAGGGGTTTCTGCGGCAACAGACAGGATTTGAGGATGGCGTGCTGCCTTCCGGGTGCCAGGATCCAGGATGTCACAGACAGAGTGCAGAAAATCCTCAAGGGCGAAGGTGAACAGCCGGAAGTGGTAGTGCATGTCGGCACAAACGATGTCGGAAAGAAGGGGATCTCCAGTTTGCTTCCAGTTCCTCGTGCTGGCGAGAGCAGGAACAGGGAGATACGGGACCTGAATGTGTGGCTGAGGAACTGGTGCAGGGAGCAGAGATTTAGATTCTTAGATCACTGGGATCTGTTTTGGAGTAAGGGGGAACTGTACAAAAGGGACGGATTGCATCTTAACTGGTGGGGGACCAGCATTCTGGCAGGCAGGTTTTCCACTGCTACACGGGTGGTTTTAAAGTGAATAAGGGGGGGTGGGGTGTCAAATGGGATAGTCGACGATGGAGTTAAAGGGATAGAGAGTAAAGGGATGGTTAATGACCCCAGAATTAACGGGAAAGGAAGCTCACAAAGGGATAGGAGAGTATGGCCAAGTGTAATAGGCATCGATATGAAAGGTGATATGTGTAAGGAATTAAAAGTATTGTATATGAATGCGCGAAGTATAAGAAATAAAGTAGATGAGCTTGAGGCTGATAGCGGTTGGTAGATATGACATTGTGTGGACTACTGAGACGTGGCTGCAGGAGGATCGGGCCTGGGAACTTATACATCCTATAGAAAGGACAGGCAGGCGGGCAGAGGAGGAGGGGTAGCTCTGCTGGTGAGGGATGGAATTCAGTCCCTTGCGAGAGAAGACATATGGTCTGATAAGGTAGAGTCACTGTGGATTGAGTTGAGGAATTGTAAAGGTAAGAAGACACTGTGTTAATTGGTGTTATTTACAGACCCCCAAATAGTAGCCCGGATGTAGGGTGTAAGTTGCAACAGGAGTTAAAACTGGCATGTAACAAAGGTAATGCCACTGTGGTGATGGGGGATTTCAATATGCAGGTAGAAACATAGAAACATAGAAATTGGGTGCAGGAGCAGGCCATTCGGCCCTTCGAGCCTGCACCGCCATTCAATATGATCATGGCTGATCATCCAACTCAGTATCCTGTACCTGCCTTCTCTCCATACCCCCTGATCCCTTCAGCCACAAGGGCCACATCCAACTCCCTCTTAAATATGGCCAACGAACTGGCCTCAACTACCTTCTGTGGCAGAGAATTCCACAGATTCACCACTCTCTGTGTGAAAAACGATTTTCTCATCTCGGTCCTAAAAGACTTCCCCCTTATCCTTAAACTGTGACCCCTAGTCCTGGACTTCCCCAACATCGGGAACAATCTTCCTGCATCTAGCCTGTCCAACCCCTTAAGAATTTTGTAAATCTCTATGAGATCACCCCTCAATCTTCTAAATTCCAGCGAGTACAAGCCAAGTCTATCCAGTCTTTCTTCATATGGAAGTCGTTGCCATCCCAGGAATCAGTCTGGTGAACCTTCTCTGTACTCCCTCTATGGCAAGAATGTCTTTCCTCAGATTAGGAGACCAAAACTGTACGCAATACTCCAGGTGTGGCCTCACCAAGGCCCTGTACAACTGCAGTAGAACCTCCCTGCTCTTGTACTCAAATCCTTTTGCTATGAATGCCAACATACCATTCGCTTTCTTCACAGCCTGCTGCACCTGCATGCCTACTTTCAATGACTGGTGTACCATGACACCCAGGTCTCGCTGTATCTCCCCTTTTCCTAATCGGTCACCATTCAAATAATAGTCTACCTTCCTGTTTTTGCCACCAAAGTGGATAACCTCACATTTATCCACATTATACTGCATCTGCCATGCATTTGCCCACTCACCCAGTCTATCCAAGTCATCCTGCAGCCTCCTAGCATCCTCCTCACAGCTAACATTGCCCCCCAGCTTCATGTCATCCGCAAACTTCGAGATGTTGCATTTAATTCCCTCGTCCAAATCATGAATGTAAATTGTAAATAGCTGGGGTCCCAGCACTGAGCCTTGCGGCACCCCACTAGTCACTGTCTGCCATCCTGAAAAGGACCCGTTCACTCCTACTCTTTGCTTCCTGTCTGCCAGCCAGTTCTCTATCCACATCAATACTGAACCACCAATACCGTGTGCTTTAAGTTTGTATACCAATCTCTTGTGTGGGACCTTGTCGAAAGCCTTCTGAAAGTCCAGATACAACACATCCACTGCTTCTCCCTTATCCACTCTACTAGTTACATCCTCAAAAGATTCAATAAGATTCGTCAGACATGATTTACCCTTCGTAAATCCATGCTGACTTTGTCCAATGATTTCACCACTTTCCAAATGCGCTGCTATCCCATCTTTAATAATTGACTCTAGCAGTTTCCCCACTACCGATGTTAGACTAACTGGTCTGTAATTCCCCGTTTTCTCTCTCCCTCCCTTTTCAAAAAGTGGGTTTACATTAGCCACCCTCCAAACCTCAGGAACTACTCCAGAATCTAAAGAGTTTGGAAAAATTATCACTAAGGCATCTGCTATTTCTGGGGCTACTTCCTTAAGTACCCTGGGATGCAGCCTATCTGGCCCTGGGGATTTATCGGCCTTTAATCCATTCAATTTACCCAACACCACTTTCCGGCTCACCCGTTCACCCGTTTCTGACTGCAAGGGACCCACATTTGTTTTAACTAATCTTTTGCGCTTCACATATCGATATCGACTTTTGCAGTCAGTTTTTATGTTTCCAGCCAGTTTTCTATCGTACTCCATTTTCCCTTTCCTAATTAAGCCCTTTGTCCTCCTCTGTTGGTCTCTGAATTTCTCCCAGTCCCCTGGTAGGCTGCTTTTTCTGGCTAATTTGTACGCTTCATCTTTTTCTTTGATACTATCCCTGATTTCCCTCGTTATCCACGGATGCGCCACCTTCCCTGATTTATTCTTTTGCCATACTGGGATGAACAATTGTTGTAGTTCATCCATGCAGTCTTTAAATGCCTTCCATTGCATATCCACCGTCAACCCTTCAAGAATCAATTGCCAGTCCATCTTGGCCAATTCACGGCTCATACCCTCAAAGTTACCTTTCTTTAAGTTCAGGACCCGTGTTTCTGAATTAACAATGTCACTCTCCATCCTAATGAAGAACTCAACCATATTATGGTCACTCTTGCCCAAGGGGCCACGTACAACAAGGCTGCTAACTAACCCTTCTTCATTACTCAATATCCAGTCTAGAATAGCCTGCTCTCTCGTTGGTTCCTCCACATGTTGGTTTTGAAAACTATCCCGCATACATTCCAAGAAATCCTCTTCCTCAGCACCCCTGCCAATTTGATTCACCCAATCTATATGTAGATTGAAGTCACCCATTATAACGGTTTTACCATCGTTGCATGCATTTCTAATTTCCTGTTTGATGCCATCCCCAACTCCACTACTACTGTTAGGTGGCCAGTACACAACACCCACTAGCGTTTTCTGCCCCTTAGTGTTTCGCAGCTCCACCCATATCGATTCCACATCCTCCAAGCTAATGTCATTCCTTTCTATTGCGTTAATCTCCTCTCTAACCAGCAACGCTACCCCACCTCCTTTTCCTCTCTGTCTATCCTTCCTGAATATTGAATATCCCTGGATGTTCAGCTCCCAGCCTTGGTCACCCTGGAAACCATGTCTCCGTGATCCCAACTATATCATAATTATTAATAGCTATCTGCACATTCGACTCATCCACCTTATTACGAATGCTCCTCGCATTGAGACACAAAGCCTTCAGGCTTGTTTTTACAACACTCTTGGCCCTTTTACAATTATGTTGAAAAGTGGCCCTTTTAGATTTTTGCCCTGGATTTGTTTTCCTGCCACTTTTCACCTCGCTACCTATTGCTCCTATCCTCATTTTACACCCCTCTGTCTCTCTGCTCACACATTTAAGAAACCCACCTCTTCTTATTCTCCGTTTGTTATTTTTTTCTTCTTTCCTCCCTACGTGTTGCGTCTGACTGCTTCTCTTCTCTGCCTCCTGCTTCACAAACGGACTACTTGCCTTCTCTATTTGAGTCCCTCCCCCCAACCGATCTAGTTTAAAGTCTCCCCAGTAGCCTTTGCAAATCTCCCCGCCAGGATATTGGTTCCCCTCGGGTTCAAGTGCAACCCGTCCTTTTTGTACAGGTCACACCTTCCCCAAAAGAGGTCCCAATGATCCAGAAACTTGAATCTCTGCGCTCTGCACCAGTCCTTTAGCCACGCATTTATCCTCCACCTTGCTCCATTCCTACTCTCACTGTCGCGTGGCACATACAGTAATCCTGAGATTGTTACCTTTGCGGTCCTTCTCCTTAACACTCTTCCTAACTCCCTAAATTCTCCTTTCAGGACCTCCTCTCTTTTTCTACCTATGTCATTGGTACCTATATGCACCACGACCTCTGGCTCCTCCCCCTCCCATTTCAAGATATCTTGGACACGTTCAGTCACATCCCGGACCCTGGCACCAGGGAAGCAAACTACCATCTGGGTCTCCTGACTGCGTCCACAGAATCGCCTATCTGACCCCCTAACTATAGAGTCCCCTATTACTGCTGCCCTCCTCTTCTTTTCCTTACCCCTATGAGCAACAGGGCCGGTCTTTGTACCAGAGGCCCGGTCGCTGTTGCTGCCCCCAGGTAGGCTGTGTAAGGAGTACTGTTTGTGTACTCCTCAAACAGGAGTACTTATTGCCAAGGTGTACAGCCACCGGGGTACTCTCTAGTCCCAGCCTCTGCCCCTTGCCTCTCCTAACCGTGACCCACTTTTCTGCCTCCTGTGGGTTTGGAGTGACCACCTGTCTGTAGCTCCTCTCTATGGCTTCCTCACTCTCCCTGACCAGACGGAAGTCATCGAGCTGCTGCTCCAGGTACCGAATATGGTCCATTTGGAGAGCCATATGCGCAGATGTGGACGTCTGGAGAGCTATCTGACTGCATGACCTCCCACATCTGACATCCAGAACAGTAAACTGCCCTGGCACTCATCCTCCCCCTTACCCTGGATACCATACAATACAATATACAATACAATGCAAGAATTTTAGCTGAAAGAAATCAGCAGGGATCTGACTGCCAATCAGCTGCTCCCTCGAGTCGTCTTCCACCAATCAGCGGCTTCCTCAACTGCGAGCTGCGAATAGAACATTACGGATTTGGGCTCCTTTCTTGGATTTGGGAAAATCAGGTTGGTTCAGGACTCCAAGAAAGACTGCCCTGTGCTTGAAATTGAAATGGAAATGAAATGAAATGAGTTGTTTGGCCTGCCTGAAACCACAAATTTCGACCCACAAAGCCCCTATTAGCCGAGAAACCAGTCCCTTTTGTCCAACATCCCCATATTAGCCCAAGATGAGCATTTTGGCCCAAAAGGCCTGTGCCAGACCAGGAAAAGTACAGAAAAATTGTTTTTCACTGAGATTTCTTCTTAAAAGAGCCCCTTCGGCCCATCAGGCCAGTACTAGCCCAGGAGGAGTCCTTTCAGCCCATCAGTATGTATCCCCCTTGCAAGTATTAAACCTAGCCCCAATATTTTTCTCCCTCCCTTCATTTGCTCTCCGTGAGATCTACGCCAGGATAGACTTTCCTCCTTCAATGTTGTGATCTGCAGAAAAATATGAAAACTTTCTAAAATTGATTCTCCACCCTCTCCCCCTTCTCTATCACAGTCTCTCACCTGTTTTGGGCAGAATTTCGGTCCATTTCTGAGCTGCCAGCCATGAGGCCTGAATGACTGAGCTACCAGCACAAGAATCCATTTGGCTCACAATGTCCATACTAGCCCTCTGGAAACCGGCCCATTTGGAGCGCCATCTTGACGCACCTAGCGCAGATGTGGACGTCTGGAGAGCTATCTGACTGCATGACCTCCCACATCTGACATCCAATATGATATATATATATCTATTATATAATAGATATATATCTGAATATCTAATGACAATATATAAATGACCTGGATGTAAATTTCATTTAGTTTAGTTTAGTGATACTGTGTGGAAACAGGCCCTTCATTGGACATTCATTAGATCTTGGGCAGAGGCATTAAAGATTTTAAGAAAGCCAGTTAGTGGATGATGTCTAGAAATGAGGTAGGAATGTCCATGGGTAGGAATTGCATTCAACAATGTTATTGTCATGGTTTTAAACTCCACATGCAACAATGTGGATGATTTCCTACAGCCTTCTTTTCTACAGACTCAGCTACAGTTGGGCTGGCCATCAAAGGCCAGCAATGGTAGTAATGTTCTCATCTGCCGAGCTGGCAAATAATAAACTAGATGGTACATATCAAGCGTACGGATATGCTGCGAATGGAGGGATATGGTTATGTGCTGGCAGGTCAGAGTTGGTCTTGGCATCAAGTTCGGCACATTAATTGTGGGCCGAAGGGCCACTTCCTGTGCTGTACAGTTCTATTTCTTATCTATACCAAAATGATGTTTAAATATTGAGAAGTTGGGGCGAAGAGGAAGTGGAAATAGATGACCACAACCGATCGTAGTTGCTTCGTCACTGAATTGAGGATGGAAAAGGGAACAAAGAGCAAACGTCCCCTGTTAAACCAACCCTGCTCAATGAACTCAGTAACGTCAGAGTCTTGAGTAGGGGTCCATCATCACAATTTCCAGAAGAGAGTTTCTCCAGCATTTTTGTCTAGCAACACATTTTCCACATATTTATACAAATGCATACTTTAGAAGCATTGGAAACACACCAGTGTACACACACACACACACACACACGCGCACACACACGCGCACACACACACACACACACACACACACACACACACAAACACACACAAAATTCATTAATCTGACTGCTTTCCCCCACTTTAATCTCAGGCAAACAGTAATCACGTGAGACAATTTAACACTCACCTATACACTGGGTTTTGTCATTTGATGACCTGCTGGACATGTTTTACTCTGCGATAGAACGACTGTGACAATCTGGGAACAGTCATTGCAGAAAGAATACTCTGAGCTTGGAGCTCAGAGAAATGACAACCACTATGGATGTAAGTCTGGCCAGTCCACCTCGCATGAATATATTTAAATCCAAGCTGTGGGACTTGTGATTTAGTGTAATAAGTAATTAGTTGAAACAGTGAATTAAATGTGCCGTTATTGCATATTAATTATGTGCCGGCATGTGTGGGTGACTTAGGTACTAATTAGCACACAACAGAATCTTTCCACTGTACCTCGGTAAATGTGGCCATAACCTGAACTAAAATAATCTATATAGTGCGATGCTTGCAGTATGTGGGAGGTCAAGGACACTGCTGGTGCCTCTGGCTGTTACAAATGTGAGAAGTGCATCCAGGTACAGCTCCTGAAGGACCGTGTTGGGAAACCGGAGAAGCAAGCGGATGACCTCAGGTTCGTCCGAGAAACGGAGTCGTTCCTCGACAAGTCCTACAGTGAGATTGTTACACCTAAGGTGCTGGAAGAGAGAAAGTGGGTGACGGTGAGAAAGGGAGGGAAACATGGAATGCAAAGGTCCCCGGGTGTTGTACCTCTTGTGAACAGGTTCACCCACTTAGAAGCTGTAGGGACAGAAGACGTTAAAACACTGAACGGCGGACTGGCTTGCGAAGCAAAAAGGGCTGTTGAGCCAAAACCAAAGAGGCCAACATCGGGAAACGCCATTGTAGTTGGAGACTCCATTGTGAGAGGTACAGGCAGAGGTTTCTGCGGCAACAGACAGGATTCGAGGATGGTGTGCTGCCTTCCTCGTACCAGGATCCAGGATGTCACGGACAGAGTGCAGAAAATCCTCAAGGGCGAAGGTGAACAGCCGGAAGTGGTAGTGCATGTCGGCACAAACGATGTCGGAAAGAAGGGGATGAATATTCTGCAGCGTAACTTTAGAGAGCTCGGAAAAATGCTGAAAAGCAGGACCTCCAGGGTTGTTATCTCCGGTTTGCTTCCAGTTCCTCGTGCTGGCGAGAGCAGGAACAGGGAGATACGGGACCTGAATATTGGCTGATGAACTGGTGCAGGGGGCAGGGATTTAGATTCTTAGATCACTGGGATCTGTTTTGGAGTAAGGGGGAAATGTACAAAAGGGACGAATTGCATCTTAACTGGTGGGGGACCAGCATTCTGGCAGGCAGGTTTGCCACTGCTACACGGGTGGTTTTAAACTGAATAAGGGGGGTGGGGTGTCAAATGGGATAGTCGACGATGAAGTTAAAGGGATAGAGAGTAAAGGGATGGTTAATGACCCCAGAATTAACGGGAAAGGAAGCTCACAAAGGGATAGGAGAGTATGGCCAAGTGTAATAGGGATCGATGTGAAAGGTGACATGTGTAAGGAATTAAAAGTATTGTATATGAATGCGCGAAGTATAAGAAGTAAAGTAGATGAGCTTGAGGCTCAGTTAGTGGTTGGTAGATATGACATTGTGGGGATTACTGAGATGTGGCTGCAGAAGGATCGTGCCTGGGAACTTAATATGCAGGGTTATACATCTTATAGAAAGGACAGGCAGGTGGGCAGAGGAGGGGGGTAGCTCTGCTGGTGAGGGATGGAATTCAGTCCCTTGCGAGGGAAGACATACGGACTGATGAGGTAGAGTCACTGTGGATTGAGTTGTGGATCACTGTGGATTTCAATATGCAGGTAGACTGGGAAAATCGGGTTGGTTCAGGACCCCAAGAAAGGGAGTTTGTAGAATGCCTCCGAGATGGATTCTTAGAGCAGCTTGTAATGGAGCTGACCAGAGAAAAGGCAATTCTGGATTTAGTGTTGTCCAATGAACCAGATATGATAAGAGAACTCGAGGTAAAGGAACCGCTTGGAGGTAGTGATCATAATATGATTAGTTTTAATCTGCAATTTGAGAAGGAGAACGTTAAATCGGAAGTGGCAGTGATGCAGTTGGACACAGGGGACTATGAAGGCATGAGAGGGGAGCTGGCCAAAGTAGACTGGAAAGGGATCCTAGCAGGAATGACGGTGGAACAGCAATGGCAGGAATTTCTGGGCATAATCCAGAAGACGCAGGATCATTTCATTCCAAAAAGGAAGAAAGATTCTAAGGGTTGTAGGAGGCAACCGTGGCTGACAAGAGAAGTTAGGGATAGAATAAAACTAAAAGAAAAGATGTATAACACAGCAAAGAGTAGCCGGAAGCCAGAGGATTGGGAAACTTTCATAGGTCAACAGAAGGAAACAAAACGGGCAATACGGGCTGAAAAGATGAAGCATGAGGGGAAACTGGCCAAGAATATAAAGGAGGACAGTAAAAGCTTCTTTAGATATGTTAAGGGAAAAAAAGTAGCAAAGTCAAATGTGGGTCCCTTGAAGGCAGACACGGGTGAAATAATTATGGGCAACAAGGAAATGGCAGAATAGTTGAATAGGTACTTCGGATCTGTCTTCACTAAGGAGGACACAAACAATCTCCCAGATGTACTGAAGGACAGAAGATCTAAGGGGGAGAGGAACTGAAAGAAATTTCATTGGGCGAGAAATAGTATTAGGTAGGCTAATGGGACTGAAGGATGATAAATCCCATGAGCCTGATGGTCTGCATCCCAGGGTCCTCAGGGAAGTGGCTCTAGAAATAGTGGACGCATTGGTGATCATTTTCCAATGTTCAATAGATTCAGGATCAGTTCCTGTGGATTGGAGGATAGCTAATGTTATGCCACTTTTCAAGAAATGAGCGAGAGAGAAAACGGGGAATTACAGACAAGTTAGCCTGACTTCGGTTGTGGGAAAGATGCTGGAGTCAATTATTAAAGAGGTAATAACGCAGCATTTGGATAGCAGTAAAAGGATTAGTCCAAGTCAGCATGGATTTATGAAAGGGAAGTCATGCTTGACTAATCTTCTGGAATTTTTTGAGGATGTGACAAGTAAAATGGATGAAGGGGTGCCAGTGGATGTAGTGTATCTAGACTTTCAGAAAGCCTTTGATAAGGTCCCGCACGGGAGACTGGTGACCTAAATTAGAGTACATGGTATTGGGGGTAGGGTGTTGACATGGATAGAAAATTGGTTGGCAGACCGGAAGCAAAAAGTAGGAGTGAACGGGTCATTTTCAGAATGGCAGGCAGTGGCAAGTGGAGTGCCGCAAGGCTCGGCGTTGGGGCCGCAACTGTTTACCATATATATTAATGATTTGGAAGAGGCAATTAGGAGCACACCAGCAAGTTTGCGGATGACACAAAGCTGGGTGGCAGTGTGAACTGTGAAGAGGATGTTAGGAAGTTGCAGGGGGACCTGGACAGGTTGAGTGAGTGGGCAGATGCGTGGCAGATGCAGTATAATAGAGATAAATGTGAGGTTATCCACTTTGGCGGCAAAAACAAGGGGGCAGATTATTATCTCAATGGGGTTAGGTTAGGTAAGGGGGAGGTAAAGCGAGACCTGGGTGTCCTTGTACACCAGTCACTGAAAGTTGGTGTGCAGGTACAGCAGGCAGTGAAGAAAGTTAAAGGAATGTTGGCCTTCAGAACAAGAGGATTTCAGTACAGGAGTAAAGAGGTTCTTCTGCAGTTGTATAGGGCTCTGGTGAGACCACATCTGCAGTATTGTCTACTGTTTTGGTCTCCTAATTTGAGGAAGGACATCCTTGTGATTGAGGCAGTTCAGTGTCGGTTCACGAGATAGATCCCTGGGATGGCGGGACTGCCATATGAGGAAAGATTGAAAATACAAAGCTTGTATTCACTGGAGTTTAGAAGGATGAGGGGGATGTTATAGAAACATATAAAATTATAAAAGGACTGGACAAGCTAGATGCAGGAAAAATGTTCCCAATGTTGGGTGAGTCCAGAACCAGGGGCCACAGCCTTAGAATAAAGGGAAGGTCAATTAAGACTGAGGTGAGAAAAAACTTTTTTACCCAGAGAGTTGTGAATTTATGGAATTCCCTGCCACAGAGGGCAGTGGAGGCCAAATCACTGGATGGATTTAAGAGAGAGATGGATAGAGCTCTAGGGGCTAGTGGAGTCAAGGGATATGGGGAGGAGGCAGGCACGGGTTATTGATAGCGGACGATCAGCCATGATCAAATTGAATGGCGGTGCTGGCTCAAAGGGCCGAATGGCCTCCTCCTGCACCTATTTTCTATGTGTCTATGTTTCTATAATTAAAAGTGTCATCTTGACCACTTCCTGTCTGCGCTATATATTGATCTTAGAACAAACGCCACCATATAGCGCAATGATTTTTGGCCATCTTACTCACAGTCCTCCTCTGCTGAGCAGGCCCTGAGGATTTTTCCCATCGATGAAAAATAAAAAAATGATGAATGTTTTCAAAATCCCTGAGATCCTCTCGCCTGTCAATCACTGCGATGAAGGTAACAACCCTTGCGGGGGGGGGGTGTTAGGACTTTAAAGCCCCGGATGCCTGGACGTGACTCAGTCACTCTGCAAGATCATGAGGGAGAGGCAACGACTCTCAGTCTAAGCTGTGAATCAACTGAACTGTGAATTTGCAAAGTACTTGCAATAAATGATTTGTTAGCCCTTAATGAAAATGAAATTTGTTTGGCCTGCCCTGTGCTAAAAACTGCAATGGCAATGGAAATGAAAATGCAATCAGCTGTTTGGCCTGCCCCGTGCTTGAAACTGCAATGGCAATGGAAGTGGAATGAAAATGCAATCAGCTGTTTGGCCTGCCCTGTGCTTGAAACTGCAATGGCAATGGAAATTAAATGAAAATGCAATCAGCTGTTCGCACTGCCCTGTGCTTGAAACTGCAATGGAAATGGAATTGAAATGAAAATGCAATGAGCTGTTTGGCCTGCCCTTTGCTTGAAACTGCAATGGAAATGGAAATGCAATGAAAATGCAATGAGCTGTATGGCCTGCCCTGTGCTTGAAATTGAAATGGAAATGAAATGAGTTGTTTGGCCTGCCTGAAACCACAAATTTCGATCCACAAAGCCCCTATTAGCCGGGAAACCAGTCCCTTTTGCCCAACATGCCCGTATTAGCCCAGGAGGAGCATTTTGGCCCAAAAGGCCTGTGCCAGACGAGGAAAAGTACAGAAAATTTGTTTTTCACTGAGATTTATTTTTAAAAGTGCCCCTTCGGCCCATCAGGCCAGTACTAGCCCAGGAGGAGTCCTTTCGGCCCATCAGTAAGTATTCCCCCTGCAAGTATTAAACCTAGCCGCAATATTGTTCTCCCTCCCTTCATTTGCTCTCCATGAAATCCACGCCAGGATAGACTTTCCTCCTTCAATGTTGTGATCTGCAGAAAAATATGAAAATTTTCTAAAATTGATTCTCCACCCTCTCCCCCTTCTCTCTCACACAGAGTCTCTCACCTATTTTGGGCAGAATTCCGGTCAGTTTCTGAGCTGCCAGCCATGAGGCCTGAGTGACTGGGCTGCCAGCCCAAGAATCCATTCGGCTCACAATGTCCATACTAGCCCTCTGGAAACCAGTCCCTTCGGCCCACAACAGCCACACTAGCACTCCAGAAAGCCCCCCCCCCCCTCCACTGGCCAGCAATATTGGAATTGGTGGAGATGTGGAATATTGTGTTGGGGGACCAGCCCTCCCGTGTGAACATGGGACCCAATGGGTCCCACTTAGTCCAGTAAAAACTTTAAAACAAAGACTACGTAGTACGAGATCTTGCTCTGAGAATCTCTTTGTTCAACTCAACAGTTAATATTGTACGGAGATAATAGGGACAAGACTTATAAGCAGACATGTGCACTAACATAATGTATAACCTCATGACCTGCCACATGTTCTCTGTAATGCTGTAACGCCTATATATTCTGCACTTGGTATCAAAGGGGGACCTGGTGTGGGGGGAGGGTCATCGAGAGAACAAAGAGGAACCCGGCGGGGGTGGAAGGGGTCGGGTCCCTACGGGTATATACATTTCTTCTGCACCCTCTCCAAAACCTCCACATCCTTCCTGTAATGGGGTCTGAGTACTCCAAATACAGGGTAAACAGTCTTATCAAGCTGCAACATAACTTCCTTATTCCTAACTCCTGACCTAGAAGAGTAAAGGAGTCTTGCTGCAATTACAAAAGGCCCTGATGAGACAGAGCTAGAATATCATGTGTGGGCCTAGTCTATGTACCTGAGGAAGGGTCTCCTTAGAATAGGGTAGCAATTTTTCATTGACTGACTGCTGGACTAGGGGCTGCTCTCTGAGGAAAGATTAAGCAGGAACAGAGATGTGCAAAATATCTCACTGGTGTGTGCATGGTTATAACAGGGCTTGACAGGGTGGACGCAGTGATGATTTCTTCTACGATCAGCGTTGACGTGTCAAGATCGATGTACGTTTGGACAATGAGGCCATCAAGGGGAGCGATGTTAGAGCGGGGAAGTGTCTCTGTGGTAAAAAACAGCCGCCATCTCATTGAACGGGCAAGCAGCAATGAGGGGCCGAATGGTCTAATATACGATCTTAGTTTGATCTAATGAACACTCGATACGCACATTTATACACTTACACACCATCTCATTGAACAGCCAAGCAGGAATGAGGGGCCGAATGGTCTACTCCCACTGCGAGAAGATCTTAGTTTAACAAATTATACACATCCTTATACACATTTAAGTAGAAACATTAGAAGCACACACTCGTACAAACATACTGCATACATTCATGAAAATCATTCATCTGACAGCGTTCCCCACTTTAATCTCAAGCACACAGCAGTCACCTGAGACAATTTAACACTCACCAATACAACGATTGTTGTCATATGGATCAACTTGTGATCCTGGGAAACATATTGCACCCTGGGATAGATCGACCATGAAAACACTGCAGCTCAAGGCAACTGGGAAGAAACAAAACAAAGCAGTTAGACTTTTGTTCTCCCAGTTTTGCTCCTTTCCTGAAAAAAGACAACAACCCAATACAGCATGGGCCAGCGCTGACATTGACCATGGAAGGGAGACTGGCTGAAGGCAATGGGCTCCCCTCCTGAGATGTGGATCGAAGGCACTGAACACTCAGCACTCTGTGCTTTGTACGCAACTGTCAAAGCTCAGACGCAGCTACTATCAACTGTGGTGTCTAAAGCTCAGGAGGCTCCATATCACAAAGTTGTAAACACTGCCCAGGCCATCACCAGTTCTGACCTCCCCACCATCGAAGGGATCTATCGCAGTCGCTGCCTCAAAAAGGCTGCCAACATCATCAAGGTCTCACACCATCCTGGCCCCACACTCATCTCTTCGCTGCCGTCAGGTAGAAGGTACAGGAGCCTGAAATCTGGTACATCCAGGTTCAGGAACAGCTGCTTCCCCACAGCCATCAGGCTATTAAACACAACATAAACAAACTCTGAACTATAACAGCCTAATGCAGTTTATGTTTATTTGTGTGTATGTATATGGTCTATGGTATATAGACACACTGATCTGTTCTGTATTCATGCCGCAAGTAACAATTTCATTGTCCTATCTGGGACACACGACAATAAAACTCTGAGAGTCTTGACTCTTGAACTGTTTAAGACTTCCAGTTTATGCACGACTTTCTCACATCCTCTACAAAAGAAGAAGTTATTTTCTGTGACATCTCCCATCTTTACCAAAGCTGCTTCTTGTTGCTACACCCACCCCCTCTCCCCTCCCTCCCAGTCCAACACCTTAGCTAAGACCCGCAGGGTTAGGGATTCATTGATAAACCTTCCGACAAAGTTAAACCTGATCAATGCAAACGGGAGCTGTGGACAACACTGAGAAATAGCTGTTACCAATGAAGATTCTTGTGACTGTCTCCTCGGCACAGAAGACAATGGACGTTTTCCCACCAATTACAAATTACTCGATAGACCGGGGTCCAAATTGCCCCCAGTAATGTCCCAAAAATGGATGGCCCCCAGTGTGTGGAGTGCAGCACTGTTGGGCTTGCCGGCTGCCGGTGGGAACCTACTGCCCTCCAATGATGTGAAGAGCGGGGAGTGAGGGAGGTGTCCCTGGTGCTTGGCCCAATATTCACAGAGAGACACAGTGGGAATAGGCCCTTCGGCCCACTGAGTCTGTGCTGACCATCAGCTTACAGTCATCTCTCATTAATCCCACATACTCATCAACTACCCCGAGAGTCCACACACATCTTTGGCATGTGGGAGTTAAACAGGAGTCTCCAAAGGAAAACCACACCATGCCCTCTCTTCTAGACGCACACCCACCTCCCCTCCCAGCCCCTGAGTCAGGAGAGGGGGGTGAAAGGAATGGGCGGAGGGAGGATAGGAGGAGAGGGCAGATTGGACAAGAGAGGGAGGGGACTGGGAGATGGGAAGGGTTGGACGTGAAGGAAGGAAGATGAGGGGAGTGGAGGGAAAGAGTGGGAAAAGAGTGAAGTGGGGAGCGGAAGGGAAGTATTGGAATGAATATTTACCCATTAGAGGCAAACAGCGGCCCATGTGGCTGAGACCCATTCTCTGCAGCTTCACCCGCTCCTGTGTCAGCTGATTCTGAAAGCACCAGAGTTTATACTCCATCTGATCTCTTCATCACATCGAGCTAATCAGTGGGGAAAGGAAGTGAAAACTCTCTTCCTGTGCTATTCGCAAGGCAAAGATAACCAAATGTATTTTTTGGGCATCTCAGGGCCATGTCTCTGTTGTCATTTCGACAGGGAGACTGAATACCTGGACCAGACCAGGACACAAATGTGGGTTCGATCCCAGGGGAGGTGGAGGTGGTTTGGGGAGGACGGCTCAAAGTTCAAATCCCGGGACTTGGGAGCACGGTAATCGCACGATGCGATTGGGTGGAGATAGGGAGTCCGATTAGCGACCACAGGAGAGAATGTGTTGCTCCAACGAAGAGGGTCTCAGGAATAGAACCTACTGGAAATCCAGAAATAGTTTTATCACTCACAATTGGCCTTAAGCCAGTTTTGTTTTAGTTTAGAGAAACAGCGCAGAAAGAGGCCTTTCGGCCCACCGAGTCCACACCGACTATCGATCAGCCCGTACACTAGCATTAACACACACTCTACGGGTCAATTTACAAACTTTACCAAAGACAATTCACCGACGAACCTGCAAGTCTTGAGCATTTGGGAGTAAACCTTTGGCATCCCGAGAAAGCCCACGCAGGTCACAGGGAGATCATACAAACTCCATACGAACAGCACCCGTAGTCAGGATTGGAGCTGGGTCCCTGGCACAGGTCTACCGCAGCGCCACCGTGCCGTCCTGTTGCACTTCTGTTGAGAAATCATCTATGGATCTCTTGGGCTATAACCCGTTGGAGACCAATGAGTTTGCCTGAGGATGGAGCCAAACCAATACCTATTGATTGTGCTGGGTGTTAAGAACAGGTTACTGGCGGAAACTGTGGCAAAGTGGTGCTAGTCTGAAGATGGGTTTCGACCCGAAACGTCACCTATTCCTTTTCTCCACTGATGCTGCCGTACCCGCTGTGTTACTTCAGCATTTTGAGTCTATCTTTGGTGTAAAACCTGCATCTGCAGTTCCTTCCTGCACAGTGGTGCAGCCAGTTTTGTGTTTTTATTGGCACGTGTACTGAGGCAGAGTGAAACGCGTATGGCGTGCACAGCCTAAAGTTGTAGGTCAACTTGTTCTATTTGATCTTGTTTGTGCACGTCGGGTTGATTGCATCAGTCGAAACAGGGCGGACCACGTGAAGGTTACAATCTCCCACCCCACCCCTAGAGTGTTGGGTGTGGCTGCGAAAGTGGGATAACATTGGTGAACAGATGATCAGCATGGACTTGGTGGGCCGAATGGCCTGTTTCCATGCTGCATCTCTAAAATCTATTCCATGTCTCTACTATTAAACCCTTTTTCACTCTCAAGCGATATGTTATGCACTCCTCCTCGACTTCCCTTTAAGAGGGAACAGTCCAGACGCAACACCCTATCAGCACTAAAGCCAGCACTGAAAATCAAAAGTTCAAAGTCACCAGTGAACATTAAATGGTGTCTTCAGTAATAGTGACTGGAAAACTGGGAGCACAATGTAAAAACAAAAATAACTTATTTCAATAAAGGAAGTTTTCAGTCCTCAACCACTGTGACCAACAGAGAAAGTGAATGTTGTCACCACAACTCTGATCAGAAAGATGTCAATGAAGATAAGCGAGCAACATGCAAGAGGTTGTGCACAAGGGCTGAGCTGAACCGTGAATCAGTCCCCGGGGAGTCAGGGCCAGGGATACTGCGGGTGGGGATGAGTGGCTGGCTGCGCTACGGTAGTGCTGGCCACTCTCCCGCTGACCGCTGTCGGCTTCTGCACAGCTTCTGCTGGGAGGGTCTGCAGCATAGCAAGGGATCCAGAACAGTGGGGCCCCACTCTCACACTAGTGTCTGCTGGCCCTTTAGTTCTTGCTCAAGAAACCGCAGGGCATGTCAACAACAGCAGGAGATCTGGTGTCATCTCCTGAGGCAGCGAGAAAGCTAGAGCACATTAGCTAGAGCACGTGATGCTGGACCACGGCTTTGTGTGGTCATGATGAGCTGATTGTGCTGTTTCCATGCTGTATGTCCCGATGACTCGCTACGGTTGAAGCCAAAGGAAAAGGAAAGAGTTCATAGACTTGCCGATGTTCAAGGACTCAGATTGGACTAGGAAAGGTTTAGAAGGCCAAACGCAGACGTGTGGGACTAGTGTAGATGGGCCATCATGATCAACATGGTCAACTTAGGCCGAAGGGCCTATTTCCGTGCTGTATGGCACTGACTGTATGGCAAGGGACCTGAACAAATATGCCGCAGCTGTTACCGACCTAGCCACAGAATGATAAAGGGTGGAAAGAGACCCTTCGGCTTAAATTGCCCACACCGGTCAACATGTCCCAGCTACACTAGTCCCACCTGTCTGCATTTGGTCCATATCCCTCCAAACCTGTCCTGTCCATATTTATAAAGAAATGTGTGGGGAAATGTGTTTCCACCAAACTCATTGGGATGTTCCCCAATCAGAAGCTTTGGGTGAACATGGAAGTCCACAATCTTCTGAGGACCAGAGGGCATTCAATGCTAGCAACACATACTCATACAGTCCAATTACCATCTTGATCAAAAATGCTAAGAGGGACTTTTGCTTTAAATTGGAGGATGAGGCGGCCATTCGGCAGCTGTGGCAGGGCTTGCATGCCATCATTTTCTACATGGCAAAACCAAGCGGCAACACAAGCAACAGCGAGACATCACATCCGGACATCAATAGATTCATTCCACGCACGGTTTGAAAGCAAGAATACTGATTCGCGTTCAACACCATCATCCTTTCCAAACTTGTTACCAAGCTCAGAGAACTGCGCCTCTTTGCAACTGGATCCTTGACTTCCACATCTACAGACCACAATTGGTATGATATGGCAACAACACTTCCTCCTTGATCAGAACAGTGGCACCTCAAGGCTCTACTCATTCTATTCCCCATGACCGTGTAGCGGGAAACAGTTTCAACTCCATCTTTAAATTCGCTGACGACACCACTGCTGTTGGACAGGTTACAGTAATGTTGAGTCAGAGTGTGGGAGGGAGATTGATCGTCTGATTGAATGGTGCCTGAACAGCAACCTTGCTCTCAACATAAGACCAAGGAGCTGATTGTTGACTTTAGTAGTGGAAGGCTGAGGATCCACAAACCTGTCTTCATCCATGGGTCGATGGTGGAGAGGGTCAACAACTTCACATTCCTGGGCGTGTATTTCTCAGGAAATCTGTCCTGAACCCAACAGTTATGTTCAAGTCAAATATATTTTACTTCGGAGTCACGTGAGTGACTACGTGAAGACCCCGCCAGCATGCATGCGCGACATATTGTCGAACGCATTGCGAAGCGACAGGCAGGAGGAGCGCCGCTCCTCCAGCGTAAGTTTAAAAACGACCCGCAGGTAAGTACTTACCATTCTGAGGTCGTTTGTTGACTCTGTGTGCTGTTGTTTTTCAAAGCGCACCATGGAGTCCAGAAAGTCAAGAAGAGCCGCTGCTAAAGTTGCTGCTGAGCCAGCGGCGTCCGAGTTCTCCTGAGCTGCTGGTTCAAACCGCAGCCCCCGACTTCACGCCGCTACAGGCCACAGGTGCTCCTGGGACTGGCGGCAAAACCACCCGGAATTCGGGCAGGTCCGCTGACTCGGCTGAGTCCGGACCAGAGGACACCCCGCTCGCGGGAAGCGACGGCGGTCGACTGTCCCGAATGGAGCGGATGGTGGAGCAGTTGCTCCAGCGTGACCTGCTGCAGCATGGCAGAGTCACAGTGGGTCTCTTAGCAAACCCACGGCAGAATCCTTTTCAGGACTGCCAAATGTCTCACCCTCTTCGCAGGGGAGCATTAGGAGTCAGAACTGGGCTGACTCTGAAGATGGGGGCATGGCTGAAGATACGACAATGCTAGGGGTGCCAGAAGAGGAGCTTTTGGGTATGGTCACTAAGTTTGCATTGCCTACCCAAAAAGGGCTGCGGTTACATCCCAAGTTGGCAGCCAGTATAAATTACAAGGCGAGAAACCAACTACAAGAGCAAGCCATCAATGATACGGCAGCAAAGTACCTAGCTCCAGAGAATTGCATCTCCCTCAATGTGTCTACTGTTAACAAACCCATTTGGGGTAACATGAGCCCTGGGATAAGAAGCCAAGAAGTCAAACTCCAAAAGATCCTTAAACTGCTGGCTGCTGGGATTACGGCCGTTGCCAGAACAGTGGATGGAGTTGATATGCCGGAGGAGCTGCAGGACGCGCTAGCTCTCTAATGTAACACTCAATATGAGATCAACAGTTATAGGAAGAGCGTCATCCGGCCTGCACTCAACCCCAAGTTTGCGGGGTTGTGCAGACCCAGCAGTGCACAGCCGCCAACATTGCTATTTGGGGACAACCTGCCGAAACAGGTCAAAAACCTCGACGAGGAGGCGAAAGCTATTGGCATGATTAAGGTGCCGGCTGCCACCAAGTCCCCATACCAGCGGCGGCAGCACCCCTATGCATCCACCAGCAGACAACGCTACGGCGATAGACCACCTGCTGGTGAAAGCTCAAAGGCCGGACAACCTGCTCAACGGTCTTTTTTAGACCATGGCCCAGCACAGCCTTCTTGGAAGATGCGCCAACCCCACACCACAGCGCCTCCACACCATAAGAAACAAGGACAGAGGCAACCAAGGCAGCACTGCCGATAACCATGGAGGTAGGTGGGTCTGGTTGCCTCATGAACATCACATGTCTAGACTCCTCACGGGTTGGTGGACGGTTGCACTTGTTTCGGGATGCATGGAGCACTTTAACTACTGATCCTTTCATACTGGAAAGTATTCAGGGATATAAAATTGAATTTGTTCACGAACATCCTTCCCCTGTTCAGCATACGCCTAGTCGGAAATTTGTACTTTCACAGACAGAAAAGACAGAAGGTCATGCTGAACTTTTAAGACTAAATTCAAAAGGGGTAATTGAGAAAACTAAAAGAGAGTCTCATGAGTTCGTATCGAACATTTTCACTAAAACTAAAAAAGACGGCGGATGCCGCATCATCATAGATTTGACTGAACTGAATACTTTCGTGCAGTATGCCCATTTCAAAATGGAAACCTTTATCACGGCCAAACAACTAATTTCCAATAGGTACTTCATGGCTTGCATCGACCTAAAGGATGCTTACTATTCAGTACCAATAGACAAGGATCATCGCACATATTTGAAATTTGTCTGGATGGGGCAGCTCTGGCAGTACAAAGCACTACCTAATGGATTGTCATCAGCGCCCAGACTGTTTACCAAATTATTAAAACCAGCTTTAGCGTGTCTCAGGAAACAAAATCATATCGTTATGACATACCTCAATGATATTTTAATCGTGGGAAAAACTTTGGAGTTGGCCAAACTGGCCGTCTCAGCCACCGAGCACCTATTTCAAAAGCTGGGATTTGTCAATCATCCAGATAAATCAAAATTGATGCCTTCTACTACTATGGACTATTTGGGTTTCACAATTGATTCTGTTCATATGTCTGTCACTTTGCCACCAAACAAAGCGTCAGACTTGATAGAAGCATGCAACAGCCTTACTGGCATCAGGAAACCATCTATTCGGCAAGTAGCCAGAGTGATTGGGAAGTTAGTGGCTGCCTTTCCAGCCACACAATTTGGCCCACTACATTACCAAAACCTACAAAGGACAAAAATAGCAGCTCTCAAGCGGGCCATTTTGACAGGCCAATGCAATTACCAGGGAAAGCAAAATTAGAATTACAATGGTGGATAGACAATGCACGACATTGCTCTAACCCCATCACTATCATAAATCCCTCGGTTATACTACAAACCGATGCCAGCACAAAAGGTTGGGGAGCAACTAATACCACCTCCAGTTGTGGTGGTAGATGGAGTGCACAAATGCTGGGAGCATTTCATGGTCTCCGAGTTTACTGTTCGGACATGCACCATCTGCACGTACGTTTACAGATTGACAATACCACTGTGGTGGCTTATATCAATCATATGGGTGGAATAAAGTCGATATCCTGTGACGAATTGATCAATACAATCTGGCACTGGTGCCTAGAAAGGAACATTTGGATATCAGCCACTTACCTTCCAGGTAGGCTAAATACAGGGGCGGACACCAGGTCACGCAAATTTAATGACAACACCGACTGGATGTTGGACCGAAAAGTGTTTGCCGACATTGTAGATCGGTATGGAACACCAGATATCGACCTTTTTGCATCCAGACTCAATTACCAAATATCAACATATGTTGCATGGGAACCAGACCCTGGGGCAGTAGCGATGGACGCTTTCTCGCTACACTGGGGGGGATTTGTTTTTCTATGCATTTCCCCCCTTCTGCCTCATCAGCCGGGTCTTGCAAAAAATTAGACAAGACTTCGCATCGGGTATTCTGGTTGTTTCCGACTGGCCTACTCAACCATGGTTCCCTGTGGTACAAGACATGGCCACAGGCTTCCAGTGGCGTCATGTTATCTTAACAGACGCTGCACATAGCTCCACTCCCTAAAATTCGCGATTTTTTTGCGTTAAAACCGGGTCTACAGGTCGGGACCAATTAAAAAAAACTTACCGGAGCCTCTGGACGTCGTGCTGATGACATCATCAGTAAGTGCTGTGAATTTAACGGAGGCTTAAAGCACTTTAAATGAAAAATTCTTCCCTTGGTAAGAGCACTCAGAGAACAGTTACAAAACACTCCTGGGGAAGCCAGACAAAGCCTGCAGAATTTATTTTTTAAGTGGCTTCTGAAGAAAAGGTGCTTTTCAATATGGCTACAAGATCTAAAGCAGATTTGGCCAAGGACAAAGAATTTGAAGAATTAAAGCTTTCGGTAAGTGAACTGAAAGATGTAAAGGTGGATGGAAAAAAGATGGAACACATGATGGGAGTGATGATGGAAATGATAGAAAAGCTGACGTTAAATATGACTTCTTGTAATCAGAATGTTATTGAGTCTGTGAAGGATTCGATTGACACTATTAATAAACTAATTGACGATGTGAGAGATGAACTATCGGAGAGAATTGATAAGGGTGAAGAAGACACCACGAAGAGGTTTGACGCTGTGCTGGACACTGTATCAACCTGTATGTTAACAATGCACGAGATGGAGGATGAGATGGCAAGAATGGTGGAGGAGATGAAGAAGGTGAGGTCAGAACAAGAACTTACTACACGACGGATGGCGATTCAGCTGGCTAAAGTTTCAGACAAATGTCTGGACCTCGGGGCTCGTTCGAGACTTCGTAACCTGAGATTAGTTGGTGTACCAGAGGGAGCCGAGAGAGATAACATTTGCGAGTTCGCTGCGGGATTAATTAAAGAAGCTCTTAAGCCCCCTAACCTACCAAAAATTGAAGTAGTACACCGAGTTCCTAGATTCAAACACAAATCTCAGGATGGCTCAGAACGTACACGACAGATTATTGTGAAATTCCGGGACATTGCTGACGTGGAAGAGGTTATGAGGAATATCAAATGTGGTGTGCCTCTGATGTATGGTATAACTACTTTTGAAATCTTCAGGGACTATCCTTATGAAATCATGCAAAAGCGAAATCAGTTCTCTAAGGCAAAGCAGGCTCTCCAAGGATATAAGGAGGTCAGATATGGTGTCTACTACCCAGCTAGAATGCGCATTTCCTACAAGGGACAGCAAAAATCGTTCACAAATCCCGAGGAGGCATACACATATGCTCTAACCATCGTGGAACTGAAAGACTAGCAGGAAAGGTTGGACATTTTGGACACTCTCTCTCTTTACTATTGCACCCAGAATGGTGGCATACTGCCCAAAGAAGGAACTTTGTCTAGACGTTTTAACGGCGGAGGAATGCTAACTCAAGGACATACTCTGTTCCAAGAGAAGCTGGAAAAAGATAACCACCGAAAAGAAGAGCATATCAACAGACTGGGCTGTTACTGTTGTATATAAGATTTAATGAATAACCTAAATGGTATAGCATTAACATCCTTAACAATATTAACATATAATATTAACATAGAAACAGTAATGAATGCTAATCAGAAATGCAGAAATGAGGATTTTAAAATTAACATTTTAATTTAACCTAATAATTCTCAAGTAGATTTATAACCGGGGCGTGAGGTGCAGAGGCGAGCTCCTGGCTCAGTTCCAGGAGCCATAAATAGGTTAACCCCTTCAACCAATAGTTGATGATTTCTGAGGTTAAAATAGTAAGATTAAACGAGAACTCACCTGTTCGAAGTTTGATCGTTATTTTACGAGGAGTTACGATGAGGGATTACGTGAAGAAGAGCCCGCCTCACGCTGGTAACGGCATACTTCAAAGCAACGGCATGAAAAACACAGAACACCAAAAGCCGGAGTAACATAGTAAGGCTCATAAAAAGACTTAGAACCACCATTTGATCATTTATTTTACGAGGGTGGGAGTGGAGGGCACGTAATCCCTCATCGTAACTCCTCGTAAAATAACGATCAAACTTCGAACAGGTGAGTTCTCGTTTAATCTTACTATTTTACTTCGGAGTCACGTGAGTGACTACGTGAAGAGTTTTAAAGCTTTCTGTGTTTTTTATGTCGTAGAATTAATCCGTACGACAATCCGGCTAAGTAAACACATACATGAGAAAAGCACACAAATGTTAGATCTTTTCACAATCAAGTTTTTTAATGGCTGAAAGACCATATAATACCCTCCTTATATTTGAGGGAAAAAATGATTACAAGTGACAAAAAATATCAGTGACTACACAACTGATTATAGCAATTAATAGCAAACAAAGCAGGTGATTATAGTGCTCCCAACACCGCGTGTCCAAAGCTTGTCATAGTGTGAACAGGTTTGTTGTAGAACTTTGAAAAAGTTTCTTCTTTACTCCACCCTGCGATTTTTAAAAATATGCTCAAGAGGTACGTCCCGCCCCTTCGTCGCGGACGTAGCTGCCGCCCTGGTGGAGTGAGATTTGAAGACATCAGTGTCTATTCCCGCTAAAACCAACACCTGTTTCAACCATTTTGAGATAGTTTGAACTGAAGCTTTTGTGTGTGGCTTTTTGTGCGTAAGCAGCAATGTCTTTTCGTTTCCTCGAAAAGTGTCCGTCACTTTAATACATTGGTTCAAATGTCTAACCACACACAAAGCAAGCTCAATATGAAAAGCTTGAAAGGTTACCTTTGTTCCAGATCTCCCTGGTCTACTTTGTTTGATCAGATCGTAAACATAGAATACAACATTATCTGTAGTCACATGCATACAGTCTAAACGCAACATTTGTAAAGTTTGCACTCTTTGGGCTGAGACCAGTGACATTAACATGACCAATTTCAATGTTAACCTATCCAATGACAACCCTTCAATTGGCGTCCATTCTCTAAGTAGAGCAAGTACTATGCTCACATCCCAAATCTCTGTATATCTATGTTTTTGGCGGATTCATGTGAAAAATTCCTTTCATGAATCGTAATATTAATGGATGCGACCCAATTGATTTCTCACCAGTCATAAGTCCTAAATAGGACGACAAGACACTGCGTGCAGTGTTAATGGCACTGTAACTTAAATGTTGACCAAAGCGCAAATTGGCAAGGAATTCCAAAACATGAGTAACATTCACATAATCATCAGAAATATTTTGACTGTGTGCAAAATTCTTCCTATTTCTTAATATGTGTCATATATTGTTTCTGTGTGCTATCTCGCCATGATGTGCCAATAACTGTCAAGTTTGGTCCGACAATCCCAGTTCCTGTAGTGGTCTGGTCAAAACCTGCAGATTAACAAATTCATATATGCATATAATGGGTAATCTTCATTTGTTACTGGATTAGTCAAGATATCACTACAGTTAAGAATCTGCATATACGGTTCTTTAATCATATTCAGCATAACTGGGAACCAAGGTTGAGTTGGCCAATTTGGTACTACCAACAATCCGGAAGCTGAATCTTGCTCTATTTTCTTCAAGCATCTCTGGATCAGAGCAAATGGTGGAAAAGCATAAAAGAACATTTTTCCCCAGTGTAATAAAAATGCATCTACTGCAACTGCGTCCGGATCGTGTTCCCAAGACACATAATGAGGCAAGTGATGATTAAGCCTAGATGCAAACAAATCAATTTCTGGCAACCCAAATCGTCGAACAATATTCTTAAATATTGGTGGCTTAAACATCCATTTCGTATTATCTTTAAAAATCCTGGACCTTTCATCTGCTACCACATTGTCTTTACCTGAAGTATAGCTTACTGCAATCCATATCTGCCGACCAATACACCATTGCCATATCTCATTGACCAGACAATCACATGATACTGATCCAACTCTCCCCATGTGATTAATGTAAACCACAGCTGTTTTATTGTGTAATTGTATTAACACATGCAGACCTTGTTTAGCACAACAATATGCTTTAAGCCCATAAAAGGCCCCCAATAACTCCCAATAGTTAATACCATATTCTTGGAGAAACACTTGTTCTTCAGTTTTCCATCTACCTCCACAACTGGAGGATAAATCTGTGGCCCCCATCCGAGAGCACTAGCATCTGTATGTAAACCATTTCAGGCTGTTTAATCATAATATTTATTAGCAGCTTGTGGGACATTTTCCTTTTTTTTTAACCCACCATTGTAAATTCCAATACAGCTTCTTTTGTTAATTACATAGGCCTGTCAAATGGCCTGCCTTCTCTTTGAGAGCTTGTATCTTGTACCTTCGAAGATATCAATAAATATAATGAACCAAATTCTAGTGCAGGAAATGCTGCTAGCAGTTCACCAATGGTTGTCACCATTTCTCGGATGGAAGGATAAGGTTTTGAATGAGATAATGACAAGTTACCAAAATATCATCGACTTTATCTGTTGGTAAAGGTATTAACATAGTCACTGAGTTAATTACAAACCCCAAAAGTAAATTGTTTGTGCTGGCTGCAGCTGGGGCTTAATTAGATGAATTAAGAACCTTAGCTTCCACAAAGCTTTAGTAACTGAAAACTGAGTCCTCAGCTGACTCCTGATAATCACTAATGACCAGAATGTCATTGAGATAAGCCATAATGATGTGCATTTTGTGCTCTAATTGGGCTAAACTGGTTTCAACAGTTTCGTAAAGAGTAAAAAAGCTGAACTCAGTCCATTTGGCAAAGCTTAACTGCCATAATTGTCACAACCAATTAAAATTTAAGTATCACCGAGACCTGATGCATAGGTACAGAATAATAGGCGTCTTTTCATCAATCTTAGCCATATAAACAACCTGCTGAATTAAATATTTTGCAGTATTCAATGTCTCCATTTGAACATGTTTGTATTCTACAAACTTATTTAGACCTGTAAGGTCCAGAATACTTCTGCAACCATCATCTGTAATGCCTTCTAACATTAAAGACAAATTTATGCTCGTGTTCAAAAACCTTTTCCATTACCTCTTTTCCAGATAACTAGGCAATGTGAACATAAATCTCTGCTTTTTCAATTGCAGAAAACACGAAAACATAAGCAGGTTTATTCTGTACAGGAGGATTAACCTCTTTTTTTTAAAAGTAATAGTAGCTAATGAAACTGCTCGTAATATACTGATCAAAAATAATAGTAAGCCAGTCTTAATAAACTTTTTGTAATCTCCCTCTAACTGGAGATTAATCCGCAGTTTCTTTAAGCAGGGAACAAGTCTTTAATTCCTCTGCATATGAGCGTGGTGTTCTCCTTATCCCCTGAATTCGGGTAAGTATTTGGTTGTGCAATACAATAAAAACTTCCTTGACATATTTCTGCCTATATTTCCAATATCAAATCCCCTTCTGGGCGAAAATACCTTTTCGTCCAAAGACGAAAGTTTCATGCAGCTAAAAATTTAGCTTATCATCCAATTTCAATAAGTTAGGCAGATTACTCCAAACAGATAACCAAGAGCTTAAACACCACTTGCTTGATACAGGTATGCAACCTTGGGTGAAAAAATGGCCCAAATAGCCATTTATATTATATAAAATTTCATAGAAAGAATTGCACAATAGCGTCTTTATTATGTTTTCCTTTCATTTGCCCAAAAGCCATAATAGCAGCAGAATAATTTGTGAGGATTTTTAAACCTCACTATTTGACGCTCTCATATTTGGAGTCATGGATGCCCATATTAACGGATAAACCGTAGGCTCTTCCAATGAGGCACAATTTCCTGTGCTGTGCAATTTTAATATTTCAATCATCACAGAATCATGAAGTTGGTGAGATACCATATATATATGTTGGCAGCTAGGATTTCTTCCATAGCCTCACCACTTCCTTCATATATAGCAAAACCTTTTGCTATTCCATGCATCTTTGGCCTCTTTTCATATTTTTTCATTTTATTTTTATTTTTATTTTGTGGTGTGCTTTCAAAAATGCAAATCACCATCAACAGGGTCTGCCTTCTGCAGCCCTAAATCAATTGAGATTTCATCCCATGAGACTTCTTCCGGCCCAAATCCTGGGTCCGGAGTTCCAACTTCCAATTAGGCCCATGGCCATATTCAGAATAATTAAACCCCTCAGGGCTAACCTTAGGAACCTTCAGGGTACTATGACCCTAGTCTCATAATTATTTGGAGAACTTTCTCCATATGCTCCATAATCAGTTCCACATAGTTTACTTATGTGGAGGACTTTTCAATGTCAGAGTCATCAGAACCACGGACCTCTCAGATTTTTTTATTTTATTTTATTTTCCATTTTTACATATTCGGGAGCATTTCTCTCCGTGGTTATCATTTTGTAAACTAATTCGCTAACGGGTATATCTGCGGCCACCGGTATCGGAACCGGCTCCGCACTAGCTTTCCCCGTATATTTATTTTTCACCCCAGGAAGCATTTAACCCGCGAATATAAATTTACTTCATCATTTGTGCTTATCCAGCACTAATATGACTCTGACCTGTTTTAACAAATTTCCTATACTGCTGGACCTACCCAGCGCCCGCTAAAAAACCCAACTTTACTGTTCTTACCTGCGGGCCGTTCCGACCGCTGCGAGGAGCTGCTCCTTACTGCAGCTCCACCTTCTGCCGTCAGCGTCGACGTCATGCCGTTACCAGCGTGAGGCGGGCTCTTCTTCACGTAGTCACTCACGTGACTCCGAAGTAAAATATACGCTTAACACTTAGTAGATAAAAATTATAGTTATATCTGGAAATACCGAGGAAATGGACATATATTCTGTAAATTGGTACTATACATCAGATTTTTAAACTGGTCCCGTTCCAATATGTTATGATTAATTGAGGGAGCAGAGTTATTTGTTTGTTTTATATCGACACGGAAGTCAATAAAATGCTTTTTCCCACCTACAGGTGGGTCACTTGTTACAGTGCCGACAAGCTCACTTGTATTTGTTTTTTTTAATCATTTTCACATTTAATCACATGTGTGTGTTTGTTTTTTTTTAAGGACTATCGCAAAGGGAATCTACTAACTGAACATTGTAGGGTAAATGATCCCCCTATATCTAATGCAAGAATGCACCGCAAGACACACAGGTATTAAATCTATTCAAAATGCAAGACGATAACCAAAATAAACTGGGAGGAATCTCATTTTGTAGTTGGAACGTTAGGGATGTTAACGAACGCATTAAAAGGGGTAAGATTCTAGCTCAGCTGAAAGCATACAATATAGATATTGCTTTTTTACAAGAGACTCATCTTGAACTTCAAGACCAAGCTAGATTGAGGGCGAACTGGAGAGGTCAAACCTTTCACTCGTCATACTCGTCGAAATCTAGAGGAACGTCTATTATTATTCGCAAAGGCATTCCATTTAAACCCAAAACTACCTTAACAGATAAGGACGGGAGATATTTGATAGTTACCGTGGAGATCCATGCTGCCCCAATTACCTTGGTAAACATATATGCGCCCAACTTTGACAACCCGCAGTTTTTCAATAAAATCTTGAATATAATTGCAGAATATAACTACCAAAATATCATAATCGGCGGAGACTTTAACTGTGTCTTAGACACTTACTTAGATAAATCCAATCAAAAACAAAGAGGTATTACGAAATGCAAAACTCGCGAACTTCTAAACACATACATAAAAAACACAAACATAACAGACGTCTGGAGGATTGCAAATCCGACTGGCAGGGATTACTCGTTCTATTCTATGGTACACAAGACATATTCACAAATAGATTATTTCCTGGTGGATACAAAACTAATACCCCACACTTCTAAACCAAAATACCACACAAATACGATCTCAGATCACTCCCCAATAACTTTTTTTCTAAAAATGGAAGGAATGACTAAGAATAAACCGTTTTGGAGGTACAATCCTCAAATTTTAAAAGACCCGCAAGGGAGTACATATTTAAAAGAGCAAATGGTCCTTTTTTCCGAAATAAACGACACGCCAGACATATCACCTACACTATTAATGGAATCTTTTAAAGCATTTATTCGAGGCGTGATAATTTCATATCAAGCTTTTCAAAATAAGAAAAATAAGAATGAACAAAGACAGTTAGAAGAACAAATTAGACAACTGGACATAGAAAACGCTAAAGACCCCACTATGGATAAACAAAATAGAATAATAATACTGAAATTCAAATTAAATAAATTATTATCAGAGAAAGTCATAAGATTATTACAAATTACAAGACAGGAACACTTTGAATTTGGGGATAAGCCCCACAAACATCTGGCACGTCAGTTAAAAAAACGAGAAAAGGACCTCACAATTTTAAAGATTAAATCAGAAAGGAGTGAACGGGTCCTTTTCAGGATGGCAGACAGTGACTAGTGGGGTGCCGCAAGGCTCAGTGCTGGGACCCCAGCTATTTTCAATATACATTAATGATTTGGACGAGGGAATTAAATGCAACATCTCGAAGTTTGCGGATGACACGAAGCTGGGGGGCAGTGTTAGCTGTGAGGAAGATGCTAGGAGGCCGCAGGATGACTTGGATAGACTGGGTGAGTGGGCAAATGCATGGCAGATGCAGTATAATGTGGATAAATGTGAGGTGGCAAAAACAGGAAGGTAGACTATTATTTGAATGGTGACCGATTAGGAAAAGGGGAGATGCAGCGAGATCTGGGTGTCATGGTACACCAGTCATTGAAAGTAGGCATGCAGGTGCAGCAGTCTGTGAAGAAAGCAAATGTTATGTTGGCATTCATAGCAAAAGGATTTGAGTACAAGAGCAGGGAGGTTCTACTGCAGTTGTACAGGGTCTTGGTGATGCCACACCTGGAGTATTGCGTACAGTTTTGGTCTCCTAATCTGAGGAAAGACATTCTTGCCATAGAGGGAGTACAGAGAAGGTTCACCAGACTGATTCCTGGGATGGCACGACTTCCATATGAAGAAAGACTGGATAGACTTGGCTTGTACTCGCTGGAATTTAGAAGATTGAGGGGTGATCTCATAGAGACTTACAAAATTCTTAAGGGGTTGGACAGGTTAGATGCAGGAAGATTGTTCCCGATGTTGGGGAAATCCAGGACAAGGGGTCACAGTTTAAGGATAAGGGGGAAGTCTTTTAGGACCGAGATGAGAAAATCGTTTTTCACAGTGGTGAATCTGTGGAATTCTCTGCCACAGAAGGTAGTTGAGGCCAGTTCGTTGGCCATATTTAAGAGGGAGTTGGATGTGGCCCTTGTGGCTGAAGGGATCAGGGGGTATGGAGAGAAGGCAGGTACAGGATACTGAGTTGGATGATCAGCCATGATCATGTTGAATGGTGGTGCAGGCTCGAAGGGCCGAATGGCCTGCTCCTGCACCTAATTTCTATGTTTCTATGTTTCTAAAGGGGAAATATTGACCTTGCCGAGTGATATTAATAAAAGATTTGCACAATTTTACGAGAATCTGTATACATCTAAAACGATAATGGACACCAACAAAGTTATAGAGTTCTTGGATAATTGTAACCTTCCTAAATTAGAGTTGCAGGAACAAGAGGAATTGGGAGCACAAATCTCAAATAAGGAAATAGAAGAAACAATAATCTCATTAAAAAATGGAAAAACACCAGGACCCGATAGATTTAGTAATGAATTCTATAAAACTTTTTATGACATATTTACTCCTCGCCTACAGAAAATGTATACTTATGCCTTCAAAGAACAAATACTACCTGAAACACTAGCAGAATCCACGATCGCATTAATACTTAAGAAAGATAAAGATGTGGAAGAACCTGGATCATACAGAGCTATTGCGTTGTTAAACACAGATCAAAAAATATGTTTATCCCGTAGGAGACAATAATTTAATAATTTGAGACGTCTGCTCAATATAATGCATTCACACCAAACGGAAGATCAAAAACTCTCAATCATATCGCTGGATGCAGAGAAAGCATTCGATCAGGTCGAATGGGAATATATGGTCAGGGTATTGCAAGAATTTCAACTGGGAGAGAATTTTATTCTATGAATTAAATTACTATATAATAAGCCAACGGGCAGAATATTAACGAACAATAATTTATCTACGAAATTTCATTTGTCAAGGGGTAATAGACAAGGATGTTCATTATCACAGTTGTTATTTGCCCTCATAATTGAACCCCTAGCGGAAAGAATCAGAACTCATCCGAATATCCATGGATATAAAACAAAATATTCCAACAATAAAATATCACTATACGCTGACAATGTACTATTGTACATTACAAAACCTCATATTCCTATACCAAATAGTTTAAAATTAATAGAGGACTTCGGATCATTCTCAGGATATAGATTAAATTGGAATAAACGTGAAATCATGTCAATAAAACCGAACGACTCAACGCATCTTTTACAGTTTCCTTTCAAAATAGCTACGGAAAATTTTAAATACTTGGGCATCGAAATTACTAGAAGATATCAAGATATGTTTGACGAAAATTATAACCCTCTACTTAAGAAACTATATAACTTGATTAAATTTTGGAAAACGCTTCCGATGTCCATAATGGGCCGAATAAATGCCATAAAAATGATTTTTCTACCAAAAATTTTATACCTGTTCCAATCTGTCCCAATATATTTACCCAAAAAGCTTTTTAAAAAACTGGACTCAGATATCACAAATTTTATTTGGGATTATAAATCCCACAGAATACAAAGAGCTCATCTGAATAAACCCAAAGTAGTAGGGGGATTAGCACTCCCCAACTTTATGTATTACTACTGGTCTGTAAATATCAGAAACATGATCCAATTGCTGGTTAACTCTCCCCAGCAACTGGATTGGACGATTATGGAAAGAGAGGATTGCTCTCCTTATAATATTGGAGCAATCCATCTCTCTCCAATATCGATGAATAATATAAATAACAACAATAATCCAAATATATATAGTACAATTATAATTTGGAAACAAATAAAACACAATTTAAAATTAAAACATTTATCTCTCTTATTTCCTATCGGTAAAAAACCCTCATTTAAACCTTCAACTATAGATAAACCATTTATAATACAATGGGAAAGAGCTGGAATTAAAATCTTTGGAGATGTGTATGAATTGGGAAAACTATTATCATTTAAACAAATACAACTAAAATAGTAAGATTAAATGAGAACTGACCAGTTCAAAGTTTGATCGTTATTTTATGAGGAGTAACGATGAGGGATTAAGTGAAGAAGCCCCGCCTGGCGCATGATCGGCATACTTCAAAGCAGCGGCATGAAAAACACAGAACCTAATAGCCAGAGTAAGATAGTAAGGCTCAACATAGATTTAGAACTACCAGATGATCATTTATTTTATGAGGATCGGGAGTGGAGGGCATGTAATTCCTCATCGCTACTCCTCATAAAATAACGATCAAACTTCGAACTGGTAAGTCCATCTGCCCCCACAGCTGGTGGAATTATCCGTCGCCCCCCATCCGAGAGCACTTGCATCTGTTTGTAAAACACTTCAGGCTGCTGTATTAAAATGTTTTTAGCAGCTTGTGGAACATTCTCAATCCACCATTGTAATTCCAATAAAGCTTCCTTTGTTAATTGCATAGGCCTATCAAAATGGCCTGCTCGCTTTTTTTTTTTAAAGCTTACGTTTTTTCCCTTTGAAGGTTTTGGTAATGTAATGGACCAAATTCCACTGCAGGAAATGCTGCTACTAACTTACCAATAACCTTTGCTACCTCTCGGATGGAGGGACAAGGTTTGTGAATAAGGCCCCAACATACATTTGTAATATCAATAATTTTGTCCGTTGGTAAAGTTACTAACATAGTAACTAAATTAATCACAAAACCTAAATAATTAATTGTTTGTGCTGGCTGCAGCTTGGATTTAATTGGATGAATCAGGAAACCTAGCTTTTCAAACAAGCTTTTAGTTGCTGAAACTGATTTTCCAGCTGAGTCCTGATTAGTACAGACAATTAAGACAATTAATTATATAAATCTGCTGTTTCAGCCATAACAGCTTCTTGAAGTGGGTGAGATATCATATAATTAATGGCAGCCAGGTTTTCTCATAGCCTCACCACTTCCTTCAGGTATAGCAAAATCTCTTGTCACATCAGGCACACATGGCCTTCTCCTTTTACTTTGTGATGGGTACTCATAACCAACATCACCACTTTCAGGGTCTGTCTCTTGCAGCCCTGGTACTCCTGAGACTTCATCAAAGGAGACTTCCTCCAGCCCAATCCCTGGGTCTGGAGTTCCATATTCCCAATTTGGCATACTGCCATATTCTGGATATTCAAACGCTTCAGGGTCTGTTTGGGAAAATTCTGGGTTCTTGGACTCTTGCCTCATAATACTTTGGAGAACTTTCTCCATATGTTTCCATTTTAAGCCACATGGCTTTATTATCCAGAGGGCTTTCATTATCAGAATCATCATCAGAAGCCACGGGCCTCACGGATTTCTTTTTACTTTTCTTAGGTACATTTTCCTCCGTGGCTTCTGCTTGTGGAGCAACTACAGTCTCACTTATGGGTAATTCAACAGCCACCGGTATCGGAACCGGCTCCGCACTAATCTCTTGTCCCAATTCTTTTACCTCACCCCGGAACGATCTTTTCACCCGCGAAACCTTCCTCTGAGATTTCTCCATTTCTTTTTAGTTTCACTTTTGCTGGCTCTGTACGCCAGCATAACGGTTTTTGCAACGCCCTGAAAGTGAATTCACATGCACTTACCTGCGACAAATTCACATGCACTTACCGCTTAGAGGAGCTGCACTCTGCAGCTCTTGCTCTGCCGTCAGCGTCGACGTAATGCCGATCATGCGCCAGGCGGGGCTTCTTCACGTGACTCCGAAGTAAAATACAATTTGGGAAACAATCAGTATTTTAAATATTTCCAAATCTGTCACTATCTGAAAAAATATGCACAAGATTATCACAATATGCCTCCAGACTTACTGGAAGAAGTAATGAATACAAAGGCAGAATCAGCAAACCTAATATCATATATATATAATATTATTCTAAATGCAGAAATACCAACAACAGATGGTATCAGGAGAGACTGGGAAAAATAATTAAGTATAAAAATTCCAAAAGAAAGGTGGGAAGAATATTTATTAAATGTGCATAAATGTTCAATTAATGTAAGACACACCTTAATACAATTTAAAATCTTACACAGATTATACTATTCAAAAACTAAAACTAGTAAACTTTTTCCCAATGTCTCACCTATATGTGATAAATGTCAATGTCAAGAAGCTAATATAGCACACTCATTCGTCTTTTGCACAAAAATTCAAACATTTTGGACTGAAATTTTTGAAATTTTCACAAAAATATTTAAAATAAAACTGATTCCAAAAGCAGACTGGATTATCTTCGGGATATCGGAAGATAGCCCTGAATTAAATGTGTTTCAAAAGACTTGAATATGGCTTAATAACTGGAAAAAAGTTAATCTTAAAATTCTGGAAAAATTCTCCTATACCAACAGTTATGCCCCTGTCTCACTGTGCGAGTTGACCCACGAGGTACCCCGAGTGATAGACTCGTGGCTGCGCACGAGACTGCAAGTGTATGATCAAGTGTGTGGCCGAGTTCCCACGGGTATGTAATTGCTGCGATGTTGCAAGTTCCTCTCCCGAGTTAGCAAGTTCCTCTCCCGAGTTAGCAAGTTCCTCTCCCGTTACTCTTGAGCCAACCGTGAATGAAGGTATGGTTTAATAAAGCAACAATGTTAAAATACATCTCCATCCTGTGGTTTTGAGTTATTTCAGCGCGGCCGCATCTATTGATATGACCTACAATGGGAAAATGCGCATTCTACCAAGCATTTCTTGTTTTTTTATGTTTTTAAATACTTTTTTGCAATGGATCTCTATTTTAAATAATTTTAAAAAAGGAAGCAGCCCGGGTGACTGACATTGAGCGGCCGTTGGGACCCGACAGCAGACACACACACACACACACACACACACACACACACACACACAGAGAGAGAGAGAGAGATACACACAGACAGCAGCTGGCCACCACTTCAGAGGAATTAAGCAGCTCGGGTGACTGAGCGGCCGCCGGGACCCGACAGTACACACACACACACACACACACACACACACACACACACACACACACACACACACAGATAGACAGAGAGGGAGAGAGAGAGAGAGACACACACACACACACACACACACACACACACACACACACAGAGATACACACAGACAGCAGCTGGTCACCACTTCAGAGGAATGAGGCAGCTCGGATGACTTTGAGCGGCCACCGGCACCCGACATCAGACACACACACAGATACACACAGATAGACAGAGAGGGAGAGAGAGAGAGACACACACACACACACACACACACACACACACACACACACACACACACACAGAGATACACACAGACAGCAGCTGGCCACCACTTCAGAGGAATTAAGCAGCTCGGGTGACTGAGCGGCCACCGGGACCCGACAGTACACACACACACACACACACACACACACACACACAGATAGACAGAGAGGGAGAGAGAGACACACACACACACACACACACACACACACACACACACACACACACAGATACACACAGACAGCAGCTGGTCACCACTTCAGAGGAATGAGGCAGCTCGGATGACTTTGAGCGGCCACCGGGACCCGACATCAGACACACACACACACACACACACACACACACACACACACACACACACACACAGATACACACAGACAGAGCTGGCCACCACTTCAGAGGAATTAAGAGAGAGACACACACACACACACACACACACACACACACACACACACACACACCACAGATACACACAGAGATACACACAGCAGCTGGCCACCACTTCAGAGGAATTAAGCAGCTCGGGTGACTGAGCGGCCACCGGGACCCGACAGTACACACACACACACACACACACACACACACACACACACACACACACACACACACACAGATAGACAGAGAGGGAGAGAGAGAGACACACACACACACACACACACACACACACACACACACACACACACAGATACACACAGACAGCAGCTGGCCACCACTTCAGAGGAATTAAGCAGCTCGGGTGACTGAGCGGCCACCGGGACCCGACAGTACACACACACACACACACACACACACACACACACACACACACACACACACACACACACAGATAGACAGAGAGGGAGAGAGAGACACACACACACACACACACACACAGACAGCAGCTGGCCACCACTTCAGAGGAATCAAGCAGCTCGGGTGACTTTGAGCGGCCACCGGGACCCGACAGCAGACACACACACAGATACACACAGATAGACAGAGAGGGAGAGAGACACACACACACAACTCAGCGGACCAGGCAGCATCTCTGGAGAGAAGGAATAGAGTCGAGACCCTTCTTCAGACTTACCCGAAATGCCACCCATTCCTTCGCTCCAGAGATGCTGCCTGTCCCGCCGAGTTACTCCAGCATTGTGTGTGTCTATCTCCGGTGTGAACCAGCATCTGCAGTTCCTTCCCAATCCCACACTCTCGGCCCCGGGGGGGTGGATGGAGCATCACACGTGGACACATCCCACCCACCACCCCAGACTTGCCCCTACGGCAGGTCTTTAAGCCGTTCATTGAGACAGAGTGAAGCCACGGGGACAAGTGGCAGAAAGGCCGAAGATAGACACGAAATGCTGGAGTAACTCTGCGGGACAGGCTGCATCTCTGGAGCGAAGGAAAGTCTGAAGAAGGGTCTCGACTCTATTCCTTCTCTCCAGAGATGCTGCCTGGTCCGCTGAGTTATAAACTCCAGCATTTTGTGTCTATCTTTGGTTCAGTCTTACGAGCAAAAGAACAGATTATTAAAGTTCCCACGGTACACTCACGAGACACTAAGATAAACGCACGGGGCCACTACGTTATTACAACGAGTTAAAATGTTTCCATTTTACACTTGAACAGTTAATTTGACTCGTGGAAAAAATCAAACATGTTTGATTTTTTTCACGAGTTAACAAGTTTCCCGAGTACCTGCCGTTAGCGCCACGAGTCGATAAGTTGCTCGTGCGAGTTCCGACGTTCCCGCTACGTGATCACCACGAGTGAAAACTCGGGGTCACTCGTGGGCCAACTCGCACAGTGAGACAGGGGTTTTAATATGTGGATTTCAACTATGTTCGAAACACTACACTTGGAAGATATGAGACTCCGACTAGCAGGAAAATCAGACTGTTTCTATAAGACGTGGTCTGCATTTATAAATCTATTACAAGGATAAGGTGCAACAATACCACAAAAAAGTACCGGTGTCGGGTCTTAGTAAAGGGGGAAGAAAAACTGTCGAGTTGGTAGATTCCTTTTGTGAGATGTTTATAATAAAGTAACTGGCTTTTCTTCTTTCTTTCTCTATCTTTCCCTTTTTCTTTTTTTTTCCTCTCCAGGGTCTATCTCTTAATTCCCGTTTCTAACTCTACAAGGGTTTCCTTTCCCTCTGTCACGCTTTTGCACTTTCACATCTCTTTGTCATTTTTCTACTTTCTATACTGCTATTTCTCTCTCTTTTCTCTCTTTTCTAAAGCCTTTAAAAAATTAAGGGGTACAATGACTGTAATACAATATAAGGGATGTACACTGATGTGACTTACGGTACCTCTAATAAATAAAGATATTTTAAAAAAAAGACATGGCCACAGAACCTTGCACCCCAATAAATAAACGTCCGAGTCTATTGGTACACCCTGTGACAGGGGAGACTCACCCGTGCCATGACCGGATAAACCTGTTGGTTCGCAGGATTTGAAAAGGCCACTTCTGGATTATGGACTCTCCGATCGAACAATCAATGTCATCACAGCATCGTGCAGGGAGTCCACCAGAAGACAAAACCTCACTTATGTAAAGAAATGGGAGGTGTATTGATCAAAAACGAACAACACATATGACACAGCCACCATCACGGAAGTGCTGGAGTTCTTGGCAAGCCTTCATTTCAATGAGGGTTTGAGCTATAATGCCATCAACTGTGCCAGGAGTGCCCTATCCAACTATCTTGGGCGAGGGTGCGATCACCTTGCAGTGGGATTTCACCCTTTGGTGTCAAAATTAATGAGGGGAATATTTAATTCAAATCACCCCAGGCCCAGATATTCCCAGACTTGGGATATCAGCATTGTATTAACCATGCTCCGAGGGTGGGCACCAATAATGGGTCTTTCATTGGATAAACTGACCGACAAAATGGTCATGCTGATGGCACTCGTAACGGCACAACGGGTCGAGTCCCTACATAAGCTAAGGAAGGACGCCATGAACACATCCAATAGCAAGGTAACTTTCTTTATACAGGGGTTACTCAAGACAGGCCTGGTTCATCTGGCCAAAAATTGGATTTCCTGGCCTATCCCATAGATTGCCGTCTATGTATCGTGACCCACATTTTACGCTACATTGAGGTCACCAATAGTCTCAGGGGCACTGAGAGGGCTTTGCTCATTAGCCACAAACGCCTTCACCATAGAGTCACCGTGCAAACCATTTCCAGATGGTTAAGGGTGGTATTGGGTGCAGCGGGGGTGGACACTAACGTGTTAAAATCTCACTCCACCAGGGCTGCATCCACATCAGCGGCAAGGATGATGGAAGTTCCAATGGACCACGTCCTTGCAACAGCGGGTTGGAGTAATGAAAAATCCTTTCAGCGGTTTTACAATAAACCCGTGGCCGCGCCTGAGATGTTTGCGGAAAAAATGTTAAGTTCTGTTTTATAATTTCCTCGATGTAGGGGCATTATTGTTTGGTATTGTGGAATAAATACCTTTTGTTTTTCAGCACAGTTTCATGTCTGAAATACGTTAACATACTCCTCCATTTCTTGTAATGGCAGTGTGTGAGCATGGACTCGTTCCAGGGCATGAAATCACAGAGCTTTGAAATCTTCACGTAGTCACTCACGTGACTTCGAAGTAAAATAGTGAGATTAAATGAGAATTTACCAGTTTGAAGTTTGATCTTTATTTTATGAGGAGTTACGATGAGGAGTTACGATGAGGAATTACGTGCCCTCCGCTCCCAAACCCTCTATTATAAAGGTCAACTGGTATGCTAGTTCTCTTATCTTACTATCTTAGTCAACTCTGTTATCTGTGATTTCACATCGCTGCTTTGAAGAATGTCGCGCATGCGTGCTGGCGGGGTCTTCACGTAATCCCTCATCGTAACTCCTCATAAAATAAAGATCAAACGTCAAACTGGTAAGTTCTCAATTAATCTTACTATTATATCACAAACACCCACGGTCCCAGCACAGATCCCAGCAGAACATCAATGTCACAGACCATCACCCTGAATGTTGTCCTTTCACCACAACCCTCTGTCTTCTGTTAGTAATCCAGTTCTGAATCCATACGGCCAAATCATTATTCCTGTGCATCTTAATCTTCTACTTAATCTGCCTACTACCACAGGGGACGTTAATAAATGCCTTATTAAAATGTAAACATCCACCTCCTTACCCTCATCGATCACCTCCTCCAAAAACCCGATCAATTCATTAAGACACGATCTGCCGTGGATAAAGTCATGCTGACTGTCTCTAATGAACCCAATGTTGCTATTGTACCTGCCTCTGTCAGCATGTTCCATATAGTAGCAAAGTTACAAAATTTTGAGATTTAAAAAATCAAGTCTGCAATTTATCCCATCAGATAAAGCATACAAAGAAGTTTAATTTGACACCTAGTTCACTTTCATATCTTCAGTATTAAAAAAGTAATGGCCATTTTCATACTCGGAAATTAGCATATTGTTCCCTATTCGTTTTCCATTGACTTAACACAAAGGTTGTGATCGATGACAGTCAAAAGCCCATAACTTTCTTAAAAATTAAGAGAACTGAAAGAAATTTTCAGTTATTATCGATTGAAGCATTCTGAAACTAATATGAAACAATCTTACTTGGATGACCTGAAATTAAAGCATATAATTAGTATGTTACCCAATTGTAGCTAATTACACAATTCAATTACTAGATCTAAACATCTATCCATTTCTTAAGAAAATATTAACATTTTTTTTAAAGCCTAAGTGTCCAAATAACATTCACACAAGAATTCACAATATAACATGACTTTCAAAACAATGAGTTTTGAATTTATAGGCCAAATTAAAGGAATTTACTGTTTAATGCCCATAAATTAATGGGCATTTTAAACAGCTTGCGAGTGTGATTTTTTGGAACGCGATGTATTGGAATGTTGCGGTTGCGGTGAATTTAAACCCAATATCGGCAGGAAAAACACTGCCGGTTCATATGGGGAATAAATCACCTTTTCGCAACATGAAATATTGATTAAAGTCATCAAAAAAAGCAGGTTTATATGTAAAAATAAACAGCTTTCACTTACCTGTCCCCTACGTAAAATCCGTCCCCGTTGTCAGAGTTCACGGCATTAGGAGCTAATTTTTATTTTACTGTAGCGCTGAAATAGTCGGGCGATTAAAAAAAAAATTAACTTACCGGCAGTCGGAACGAATCTCCAGAAATAGCTCGCACTCTGAGAAAATATAATTCCGGATTGGCAAGGGAAAACCGCATTTTAACTCCCCCCCCCCCCCCTTAAAGGCGCCAAAGTCACGCACACGGCCAGTGACAGAACTGCAGCACCACTAAAGGTAGGTTTTGTAACATACCTACATATAGCCACCACCCTGTGTGAAGTAGTTGCCCCTCAGGTTCCTATTAAATCTTTCCCCACCCACATTAAACCTCTGTCCACTGGTTCTTGATTGTCCTGCACTGGGTAAAAGATTCTGTGCATTCACCGTTTCGACCCCTTCCAATTTCTGACATACTACTCTGGTTTCTATCCCCCTGCATTTCTAGTTTAAACCCTCCTGAGTAGTACTAGCGAACCTCTTTATAAACACTTTTTTACCCACTTTTACCACTTTTTTGGGAAGAGATGCAAACAAATCAGATGGACATATAGTCCTTTTTTTAATGTGGAATTTCTTGTAAATATGAAGTAAAAACCATAACTCTCGGAGATACTCAGCAGGTCAGGCAGCATCTGTGGAGAGAGAAAAGTAATGGAGGTTTTAAGTGAGCAAAATACAAAGTGTTAGATGAACTTAACGGGTCAGGCAGCTTCTGTGGAGGGAAGTGACAGACATTTTGTTTCCCTTGGTCAAGTTGATCAGAGGGATCAGACAATCTGTAGAAGGGTTCTGACCCGAAACATCGTCTGTCCATTCCCTCAACAAATGCTCCCTGATCCACTGAGTTCTTCCAGCACTTTGCTTTTTACTCAAGAGTCCAGCATCTGCAGTTTCTTGACTCTCTCTTTAAAAGGCTGTGGGCCGAGCAGCTTCTTTGTTCAGGTTCGTGACCCAACTCACACAACTACCTGAATTTTTAACATATTTTGTAAAAATATTATATAAATCATACCTGAAACTCATCATGAACAAAACCTGCACATATTGTTTAAATATGACAAAAACTTCCAATTTTCCGAGTAGTAATTGTCCAATCAATGCATGTTTGACTGAGGACGGATGCAAATTGACCAATCACGCGCTTTGTTTTATGGTCGCTAGGCAGCGAGGACCCTGGGATCATGGCTGCCTCCTCATTACATCAAAACAATTACAAGGTTTCCAAGGATAAAGGTAATGCTAACCTTGTTGATAATTTTGTTTTTCAATTGATTTATCTTTATAAAGTTTGGATGGGATCTGTTAAATAAAAATGACAAATAACAAATGTACAGCTAGGGTTAGGATTAGGGTTAGGGTTATGGTTAGGGTCAGGGTTACAGTCATGGTTAGGTTTAGGGTTAGGGTTAGGGTCAGGGTCAGTCAGTCGGTCGGGCTTGTCGGTAGGCCGACGGATGCTGTGGAGGATCGCTGGGGCTGTCGGCCCGCTAGTGGAAGCTGTGAAGGGTCAGTTGGGCTGTCGGAAGGCCGGTGAGTACTGCGAGGGGTCGGTCGGGCAGTTGGTAGGCCAGTGAGTGCTGTGAGGGGTCGGTCGGGCTGTCGGCCCGCTAGTGGATGCTGCGAAGGGTCGGTCGGGCAGTTGGTAGGCTGGTGAGTGCTGTGAGGGGTCGGGCTGTCGGAAGGCCGGTGAGTGTCGGTCGGTCTGTCGGAGGGCCAGTGTTGCAGCGAGCGAGCACGCGGACTGACGGAGTCGGCGCTATGGGGGTGCTGAAGGAGGCCCGGTCGGTGTGCAAGACAGTGCTGATCCCCACCATCATCATCACGACAATCCTGAAGGGCATGCTGGCCAAGGCGGACTCGCAGAGCGGTCACACGCATGGAGCCCGCAGCCGGTCCCAAAGCGGCTCCAGCACTGGAAGGGGGGCGAGTTAGGGTTAGGGTTAGGCATTTTCCTCTCAGTGGAAGAACCCCAGCCTGGCACTGCCCTAGTCCCACTATGGCCATGACCCCCCACTCTGCACACTGGCAGTCAGTGGGGTTCAGTAAATGGGGGAACCCAGAAGAACTGCGCTCACCCATTAATTTGGCTGGTTCAGGAGCCAGACCTCTGCGGCACTCATTAAAAAAACACACACAATTATATTAATTATATAATTTTGAAATAATATTATTATACATAATTATATATGATTACAGTCATATTCACAAGTTATATTTATATATATATATATATATATATATATATATATAAATATAACTTGTGAATATGACTGTAATCATATATAATTATGTATAATAATATTATATATATATAATATATATATATCATATATATATATATCATATATATATATATATGGTATAATAATATATAGTTTAAATAGGCTGCAACACAGAAATAGGCTCCCCATGGTGTAATATGGGCATTGGACACTAGATGGTGCTTACATTTTTGAATAATCTGCAACTTTTGACACTAACGAGTTATGACTTCCTTCTCAATTATATTTTATCTAAATCTTTGTAAAATGTCATGTAATTCCAAGACATGGATCACGAAAGTTGATTTCTAGACATATTTTTGATGCTCGGCCCACAGCCTATCAGATAACGCTCCTTTATCAACCAGAAACATTTACACCTGACATTCAGCATTTCTGTCCATTTCACATTGCCCTGTGTAACTGTACAAGTGGTTAACCGGCGCCATCAATGGGGCATTATTGGTACTATGGCCATCTGTGCGGTAATATCAAGAGTCAAGAGAATTTTATTGTCATACTGGACCAAGTTTAACCGGTTGGGTCCCTGTCACACGGGAGGCCTGATCCCCCAATGCAACCTGTTCCCCAACGCAACCCGTTCCCCCAACGCAATGTTCGACCTCTCACCCATAGCCCCCCAACACAACCCATTCCCCAACACAATATTCCACCACTCACCCGTTCCCCCAACACAACCTTTCCCCTATTGCAATGTTCTACCACTCACCCATAGCCCCCAACTGCGCGGGGGCAGCTCATTTCCCCATATTCACCCTTCCACTTCTTAAACTTAAAAAAATATCCAATTGCAGTTGCTGCCAGTACTCCGTGTACTGGGATTTGCAACATTGTAGTGGGCCGGGCTACAGTCCCATTGTGACGTCATAGCTGTAACTGCCACTGCAGTGTTCAAGTGATTCTTTCTCAAACTGGATTTTCTAAAGTTAAAAATGTGGATAACTTGTAAAATATAACATAATTGTGAACAAAACTTGATTAAAACACACAAGACAATTGTGAGTAAGGTGGTCCAAAAATTGTGGCGCTATCATGTACCGTTTTGGCGTAGTTCTTGGATCACGCACTCATTCCCACACACAGAAACACAAATAAAATGAGTTTTAGTAATATACTAAACCAAGTGGGACCCATTGGGCCCCATTCCCCAGCGCAATATTCCACCACTCATCCGTTTCCCCAACGCAACCCGTTTCCACCACTCACCCATTCCCCCAACGCAATATTCCACCACTCACCCATATTCCCCAACTGCGCAGGTATGGGGAATATGGGTGAGTATCCCGTCATCCCACAACACTCTCACCCCTCCTCTTCACCCTCCTTCTTCTCTCCCCTCTCCTCCTCCACTCCCTCCATCATCACTCCTTCCCTCTCCTTTCACCTACCCTCAGTCACTTCTCCCTCCCTCCATAACCTCTCTCCCGTCCCTACCCCCCTGACCCGTTGGGCCCCGTTCCCCCAACATAATATTCCACCGCCCACCCACTCCCCCAACGCAACCCGGTTCCCCACTCACCCCTTCCCATAACGCAATATTCCCCCACTCAACCAAAGCCCCCAACTGCACAGGAGCGGCTCATTTCCCCTCATCCCCAACACTCCCTCCCCCTCCTCTTCTCCCTTCTCTCCCCTCCCCCCTCCCTCCCTCCATAATCCCTCTCCCCTCCCTACCCCCCTCCTCTCCCTCTGTCTGTTTAAATAACATTAAACAACAATCCTCATCCCCTCACCCATTGCTGCCTTTTTTATGTAAATGAGATCCCATTGTCATGTCATTGTCAGGTGGAGCACTGCTGTCGGGCAGTTTACGTGAATGAGATCCCATTGTGCTCCCATGATTGTTCTCAAAGTGGGGTTTTGTAAAGTTGAAAATGGGAATAACATAATATATAACATCAATCTGAACAAAACTTTGATACACCACACCACAGGACAATGGTGAGTAAGGTGGTCCAAAAACTGTAGCGCTATTGTGTACTGTTTTGCCGTACTTTCAGGATCTCACTCACTCACACGCACGCACTCACAAACAAACAAGATGGGAGTTTTAGTAACATACTAGACTAAGTGGGACCCGTTGGGTCCCATGTTCACATGGGAGAGCTGGTCCCCAAACCCAATATTCCACCTCTCCACCAATTCCAATGTTGCTGGCCAGTGAGGGGGTGGGGGGGGGGGGCTCTCTGGAGTGCTAGTATGAGTGTTGTGGGCCGAAGTGACTGGTTTCCAGAGGGCTAGTATGGACATTGTGGGCCGAATGGATTCTTGGGCTGGCAGCTCAGTCACTCAGGCCAGGTGGGCTGGCAGCTCAGTCACTGCCATAAATTCTGCCCAAAACAGGTAAGAGACTCTGTGAGAGACAAGGGGGAGAGGGTGGAGAATCAATTTTAGACATTTTTCATCTTTTTCTGCAGATCACAGCATTGAAGGAGGAAAGTCTATCCTGGCCTAGATCTCACAGGGAACAAATGAAGGGAGGGAGAAAGATACTGGGGCGAGGTTTAATACTTGCAGGGGGAATATTTACTGATGGGCCGAAGGGACTCCTGGGCTAGTACAGGCCTGCTGGGCCGAAGGGGCTCTTTAAAAAAAATCTGAGTAAAATCTCTGTGAAAGGTACTTTTTCTGGACTTTTCCTGGCCTTTTGGGCCAAAATGCTCCTGCTGGGCTAATACGGGCATTTTGGACAAAAGGGACTGGTTTCTCGGCTTATACGGGCCTTGTGGGCCTGAAATTAGTGGTTTCAGGCAGGCCAAACAACTCATTTTACTTTGGAGTCACGTGGGTGACTACGTGAAGAAACCCCGCCAGGCGTATGTTCGGCATTACGTCGACGCATTCCGGTAGGAACAGGCTGCAAATCGCAGCTCCACCAGCAGTGAGTAACAGACCCGCAGGTAAGTGGTTTTAAAACTACTTCCTGGGCGTTTTAAGCTCCATGACGCTGGCTGGCTAGCCAGGAGGAGTTTGGGAAGAAAAAATGGAGATTACTGGGAAAAAGTCAGCGCGGGTTAAGCGCGCGTCCCGGGTGGAAGCAGCTCAATTAAGATCGGGACTGCAGATAAGTACGGAGCCGGTCCGATACCGGTAGCCGTAGACCCAGCCGTAATTCAGCCTTTAGCCGCTCCACAGCCGCAGGCCACTGGGGGTACTCCAGTGGATAGGAAAAATAAAAGGAAGTCTGTTAGGCCCGTAATATCAGACGAGTCTGATGAAGAAGATCCTCCATGTGGCTCAGGATGGACCAAATGGAGAAAATGCTCCAAACTATTATCAACCAAGGGTCCAAAGACCCAGAGTATTCCCAGGCAGCCCCTGAGGGGGTTCCATATCAAGAATATGGTGCCTTTACAACGTGGGAATGTGAACCTCCAGAGCCTTGTTTAGGTCTGGAAGAAGTCTCCTTTGAGCAAGTCTCAGGAGTATCAGGGCGGCAGGAGACTGACCTTGAAGGTGGTGTTTCTGGTCATGAGTACCCACCACAGCACAAGAGTCAATCTCCAGGTGTACCGGATGTAGCACAATCCTTTGCTATACCCGAGGGGAGCGGAAGAAAACCTGGCGACCAACATTAACTATTTGGTTTCTCACCAGCTTCAGGAGATTGTCATGGTTGAGACAGCAGACCTCTATAAAACACCTGTTAATTGTGCGTCACTGAGGGTGCCGACAGTGAATCCAGCAATTTGGACTCCCATGACTTCAACAATGCGAGGACAGGAAATACGGTTCCAGAGGGTCCTCAAAGCTCATTGCGGCTGGCATCACTGCTTTTGGGAGGCAGGTGGAAGGGCGTGCAATGTCCAAAATCCAAAAAGATATGTTGGCATTGTTTAGTAACTCTTATTTTGAGATTAATTGTATGAGAAAAATCGCCATTCGGCCCATCCTGCACCCAAGATTTGCAGGTCTGTGTAAATCAAGCAATGTTCAAGCTCCAGATTATTTATTCGAAGAAAACCTGCCTAAGCAAATTAAAGAAATTGATGAGGAGGCAAAGACTATTAGCCTCATGAAACCTTTCCTATTTGGCCAAAGGAAACAATCTGGCTGGATGAGAAGGGGGTTTGATTCAGGAGCGGGAACAAGCAGAGTCAGGGGTATGGTGAGAAGGTATTATTACCCATCACAGCCCAAAGTCCATCCATATGTTGGAAGGAGGAGACTTCTTCAGTCATTTGCTGAGGTACAAAAACTGTATTCTATCACAGAGAAAATTCTTGGGGAACCTCCGGTTGGTGGTGGATTACAATTGTTTTATGATGAATGGTGCTGTATAACATCGGATCGGTTTATATTAGATACTGTGTCAGGTGCTATAATAGAATTTATGGAAGGAGTGATCCACCTGTACAGAATAAACCTAATCGGGTTTTGGTGTTTTCTGCACCTGAAATTTCTCAGGTAAAAGAAGAAGTAAAATATTTATTTGAAAAGGGGGTAATTGAAAGTACGGGGAATCATCCGCAACAATTTGTGTCAAATATTTTCCCCAGGCCAAAGAAAGATGGGGGTTGTAGAGTCATTCTGGATCTCACAAAATTGAATTCATATGCCCAGTATAGACATTTCAAAATGGACACCTTCAACACTGCAAAGCAGTTGTTGTCCATAGGCTGTTACATGGCTACTATAGACTTAAAACATGCGTATTATTCAGTGCCAATTCATCACCATTATCGCAGGTACTTGAAGTTTAATTGGATGGGTCAGCTGTGGCAATATAAAGCATTACCTAATGGGTTAAGTTCAGCTCCCAGGCTGTTCACAAAATTATTGAAACCAGCACTTGCATTGTTAAGGTCTCAAAATCACATTGTCATGGCTTATCTTGATGATATTTTAATTGTTAATGCCACTCAGGAATCAGCTGAAGAATCAGTTTCAGCAACTATAAGCCTGTTTGAAAGGCTAGGGTTTCTGATCCATCCAACAAAATCTAAGCTACAGCCATCCCAAACAATTGATTATTTGGGGTTTGTCATTAATTCAGTTGCTATGTCAGTAACCTTACCAATAGATAAAGTTGTGGATATTACAAATGCGTGTAGTTGCCTTGCTGACAAACCTTATCCCTCCATCCGAGAAGTAGCTAGGGTTATTGCTGAGATAGTAGCAGCATTCCCTGCTGTTGAGTTTGGTCCTCTGCATTATCAAAATCTTCAAAGGGCAAGAGCACAAGCACTAAAAGAATGTGCAGGTCATTTTGATAGACCCATGCAGTTGCCAATGGAAGCTTTAGCTGAATTACAGTGGTGGATTGGGAATGTTGCACAAGCTGCTAAAAACATTGTTGTTCAGCAACCTTCAGTGGTATTGCAAACTGATGTGAGTGCTCTCAGATGGGGGGCTACGGACAATGACACCAGCTGTGGTGGTAGATGGACTGTCCAAGAGGATTTAATTCTCCAAACATATGGTATTCATTATTTGGAGTTATTGGGGGCATTTTTTGGATTAAAAGCTTATTGTTCTACAATGAAGGACTTGCATGTTCAATTACAAGTAGACAATACCACAGCTGTAGCATATATCAATCACATGGGTGGAGTAAGATCAGTATCATGTGATTATCTGGTCAACCTGATGTGGCATTGGTGTGTATCTAGGGATATCTGGCTTTCAGCTATCTATCTCCCAGGGAAAGACAATGTTGTGGCAGACAACAGATCACGAAAGTTCAAAGACAATACAGAATGGATGTTAAATCCACAAATTTTCAAAAAGATTGTCAGTCGGTATGGGTTACCAGACATCTATGCTTTTCCCCCATTCTGCCTGATTAGGCAATGTCTCACCAAAATAGAGCAAGACTCCGCCACGAGCGTTTTGGTGGTTCCAAACTGGCCTACACAGCCATGGTTCCCATTGATGCTTAGAATGATAATTGAACCATTTATGACGATTCCCAGCTCCAGTGATTTGTTGGTACAACCAGTGACAGAACAAGTTCATCCATTGCATGATCATATTAATTTGTTAATCTGCAGGTTCTGACCAGACCATTACAAGGGCTTGGACTGTCGGATAGGACCATGGATGTCATAACTGCAGCTTGGAGAGATAGCACTAAGAAACAATATATGTCTCATATAAAGAAAATGGGAAGCTTTTTGTATTCAGTCAGATATATCTTATCATACTGCAAACATATCGGATGTATTAGAGTTCCTTGCTATGTTGCATTTTGATCAGCACCTCAGTTATAGTGCCATTAATAGTGCTCGTGTCTTCCTATTTACGACAATTTTCAGAACATCAATCTATCGGGTCTCATTCATTAATATCCCGATTTATGAGAGGGATTTTTAATAAAAATCCTCCCAAACCCAGATATACATAAATTTGGGATGTCAGTATAGTTCTCACATTGCTTCGGCAATGGGCTCCAATTACGTCACTGTCTTTTCAGAAGTTAACATTTAAAGTGGTAATGCTCATGGCATTAGTGTCAGCACAAAGAGTACAAACATTGCAAATGTTACGTTTAGATTGTATGCATTTGTCTGCAGATAACATTACTTTTTATGTTTATGATCTAATCAAACAAAGCAGACCAGGGAAGTCTGGAACCAAAGTAATCTTTAGAGCATACCCTGCCGACCAAACATTGTGTGTGGTTAAGCATCTGACTCGATATATTGAAGTAACCAAGAGTCTCCGGGGTTGTGAGACAGCAATGCTTATTACCCATAAAAAACCATATAAACAAGTGTCAGTACAAACTATTTCTAGATGGTTAAAACAGGTTTTGGATTTAGCTGGAGTAGACACTGATGTGTTTAAATCTCACTCCACCAGGGCGGCATCCACATCCGCGGCGAAGGCACAGGACATGCCTCTCGACCAAATTTTAGAGGCCGCAGGATGGTGTAAAGAAGAAACTTTTTCCAAGTTTTACAATAAACCTGTTCTCACGGTGCCAGGGTTTGGGCACGCAGTGTTGGGTTCTGTTTGATTGTTTGCTTTCTTTTATGTAATGGTTTCATACCTTTTGTTGTAATCTCTCCCTGGGATAGAGGGGTTATTACTTTTCTTTTCTTTTTTATTATTATTATTAAAATACTTATTGCATAATTCAAGCAATGTTCAATATTATTATTTACTCACTACTGTGTCAACTGAAGCAGTGTGTCGTATGGAATGAATCTACGGCATGAAAATCACAGAGATTCAAAATCTTCACGTAGTCACTCACTTGACTCCGAAGTAAAATAGTAAGATTAAACGAGAACTTACCTGTTCGAAGTTTGATCTTTATTTTATGAGAAGTTACGATGAGGGATTACGTGCCCTCCGCTCCCGACCCTCATAATCTAAACGATCATCTGGTAGTTCTAGTCTTGTGTGAGCCTTACTATCTTACTTCGGCTATTGGTTCTGTGTTTTTCAAGCCGCTGCTTTGAAGTATGCCGAGCATGCGCCTGGCGGGGCTTCTTCACGTAATCCCTCATCGTAACTCTTCATAATAAAGATCAAACTTCGAACAGGTACGTTCTCATTTAATCTTACTATTTCATTTCATTTCCAATTGCATTGCAGTTTGAAGCGCAGGGCAGGCCGAATAACTCATTGCATTTTCATTTCACTTCCATTGCCATTGCAGTTTCAAGCACAGGGCAGGCCAAGCCAAACAGCTGATTGCATTTTCACTTAATTTCCATTGCCATTGCACTTTCAAGCACAGGGCAGGCTCAAGCCAAGCAGCTGATTGCATTTTCACTTCATTTCCATTGCCATTGCAGTTTCAAGCACAGGGCAGGCCAAACAACTCATTTCATTTTCACTAAGGGTTAACAAATCATTTATTAAAGTACATTGCATACTCACAGTGTTCTGTAGTTTCCCAGCTTAGACAGAGTCGTGACCTCTCCCTCGCCATCTTGCAGACAGACTGAGCCACGCCCACACTTCTGGGTTTTATAGTTCCTCTCCCCATCTGAAGGGGCTTGGCCTTCATGGCGGTGATTGACAGGAGAATCTCAAGATTTCTTAAACACTAATAAGTCCTTTATTTTTCATCTATGGGAAACATCCTCGGGGCTGGCGCAGCGGAAGAGGAATCTGAATAAGATGGCCATAAAATCACAGCCATATGTGGTAGCGCTTTTTCTAAAATCAAAGCACAGTGCAAACAGGAAGTGGTCAAGATGAGAGTTTTAATTATATAGACTAGACCAAGTGGGACCCGTTTGGTCCCTGTCACACATGCAGATCTTTCAAAATATGCATGGCCTGTAATTTGAAGTTAAAGTTGTTGACTTTCTCCACCATTGATCCTTTGCTGAAGACAGGCTTGTCGGCTTGTAGATCCTTGGCCTTCCTCTTCTAAAGTCAACAATCGTTTCCTCGGTTTTACTGACGTTGAGAGCAAGAAATTATGTTCTTCCACCATTTCCAAGTCATGATCGGCCATGATATATTGAATGGTGGTGCTGGCTCGAATAACCGAATGACCTACTCCTGCACCTATTTGCTTTGTCTCTATGTTTCTATGACTACAAATCAACATGCGGGTAATACGAGGGATGTTTCCATTTTGATTTTCAGACCTTATTACAGAATCCAGAACATTTGCCCACTGCAAATTATTGAATAACTGATATAAAAATATTGTAAGGTATTTTCAACGTAAGGGAAGTTATGTTGCAGTTGCACAAGACATTGGCGAGGTCGCACTTCGAGTATTGTGTTCAGTTTTGGAAACCTTGCTACAGGAAACATGACATTTTTATGGCCCATTTTTAGCATTCACTGGAATTCTTTAATAGCAGTCGTGGAAACAGGCCCCTTCAGCCCACCGAGTCCGTGCTGACCAATAATCACCCCATACACTAGCACTATCACTATGGACAATTTACAATTTTTACCAAAGCCAATTAACCTACAAACCTGCACATTTTGGGAGTGTGGGAGGAAACCACAGCACACAATGAAAACCCACGTGGTCATAGGGAGAACGTACTAACTCTGTACTGTCAGCCCCCGTAATCAGGATTGAACCTGGGTCTCTGGCGCTGTAAGGCAGCTACTCTACCACTGCGCCGCCCCGCATGGAGCAGATGTGGCTGATCAGGAAAAAACAAACTGCTAGAGGAACACAGCAGGTAAGGCAGCATTGGTGGAGGGAAATGGACAGACGTCACCCGACCCAAAATGTTGCCCGAAATATTTTACCTCCACAGATGCTGCCTGAACGGCAGAGTTGCTCCAGTGGTCTGTATTTTGCTGACTCGGACACATCTGCTCCAGATCCATTGGCTTTGAGTTAAGAACTAGGTTCTGCAGAGTCAATAAGGTTCTACAGATGTAAAGGAGGATGCGTGTCAGGGCATTGTGGAAAGGAACCAGTAGAGCAGTGGATTTGCAAAGGGGGTTGGGCAAAATATGAAGAGTCCATTTCACGGTTCATCCTGAGCAACACCTGAGCAGAGGGCTCTGTGATTAAAGTGTAGGAAGGAACTGCAGATGCTAATTTAAATCGAAGATAGACATAAAATACTGGAGTAACTCAGTGGGACAAGCAGCATCTCTGGATAGGAGTGGGTGACGTATCGGGTCAAGACCCTTCTTCAGACTACAACATTTTGTATCTATCTGTGATTTATGCGCTGTTTGCAGAGATATATTTGGAGACGGACATCAAGTGCTGTTGGAAGAAATGGTGTTGGGTAGACTGAAAATAAATTTTCATTAAGCGGGAAATAGTATTGAGTAGGCTAATGGGACTGAAGGCTGATAAATCCCCAGGGCCTGATGGTCTGCATCCCAGGGTACTTAAGGAAGTGGCTCTAGAAATCGTGGATGCATTGGTGATAATTTTCCAATGTTCTATAGACTCAGCATTTGTTCCTGTGGATTGGAGGGTAGCTAATGTTATCCCACTTTTTAAGAAAGGCAGTAGAGAGAAAACAGGGAATTATAGACCAGTTAGCCTGACCAGTGGCGGGGAAGATGCTGGAGTCAATTGTAAAAGATGAGATAGCTGCACATTTGGATAGCAGTAACAGGATCGGTCCGCGTCAGAGTGGATTTACGAAGGGGAAATCATGCTTGACTTATCTTCTGGAATTTTTGAAGATGTAATTAGGAAAATGAACAAGGGAGAGCCAGTGGATGTAATGTACCTGGACTTTCAGAAAGCATTTGATAAGGACCCACATAAGAGATTAGTGGGCAAAATTAAGGGCACATGGATTGGGGGTAGAGTGCTGACATGGATAGAAGATTGGTTGGCAGACAGGAAACAAAGAGTAGGGATTACTGGGTCCCTTTCAGAATGGCAGGCAGTGACTAGTGGGGTACCGCAAGGCTTGGTGCTAGGACCGCAGCTATTTACAATATACATCAATGATTTGGATGAAGGGATTCAAAGTAACATTAGCAAATATGCAGATGACACAAATCTGGGTGGCAGTGTGAACTGTGAAGAGGATGCTATGAGAATGCAGGGTGACTTGGACAGGTTGTGGAAGTGAGCAGATGAAGTTTAATGTGGATAAATGTGAGGTTATCCACTTTGGTATCAAAAACAGGAAGGCAGATTACTATCTAAATGGCGTCAAGTTGGGAAAAGGGGAAGTACAACGGGCTCTGGGGGTCCTTGTTCATCAGTCTACAGCAGGCAGTGAAGAAAGCGAATGTCATGTTGGCCTTTATAACAAGAGGAGTCGAGTATAGGAGCAAAGAGGTCCTTCTGCAGTTGCACAGGGCCCTAGTGAGACCACACCTGGAGTATTGTGTGCAGTTTTGGTCCCCTAATTTGAGGAAGGACATTCTTGCTATTGGTGGAATGCAGCCTAGATTTACAAGATTAATTCCAGGGATGGCAGGACTGTCATATGCTGAGAGATTGGAGCGGCTGGGCTTGTACTCTAGAGCAGAGGTTCTCAACCAGGGGGGGATTGCTCCCAGGGGGGGATTTCAGGTTTTCTGGGGGGGAATTGGGACCACAGATTAGCAAACTCAAACTGTTAGAATGTTGATCTTTTTATTGCCTTTGAGCTCCCCAGGGCGGCACAAAATTCAGTATGCATCGGTTACAATTTGAGGCGGACAATCTTGGAAAGGAGGGGGAGAATGTCATTCTGACATATGGTGAAAGGGGTGCATGGAGCAAACAAGGTTGAGAACCACTGCTCTAGAGTTTAGAAGGATGAGAGGGAATCTTATTGAAACATATAAGATTGTTAAGTGTTTGGACTTGCTAGAGGCAGAAAACATGTTCCCGGTGTTGGGCGAGTCCAGAACCAGGGGCCACAGTTCAAGAATAAGGAGTAAGCCATTTAACATATAACAATTACAGCACGGAAACAGGCCCTCTCGGCCCTTCCAGTCCGTGCCGATCATTTGTTTTCCCTCTAGTCCCATCTACCTGCACTCAGACCGTACCCCTCCATTCCCTTCCCGTCCATATACCTATCCACTTTACTTTTAAATGTTAAAATCGATCCTGCCTCCACCACTTCTGCTGGAAGCTCATTCCACACAGCCACCACCCTCTGAGTAAAGAAGTTCTCCCTCACGTTACCCCTAAACTTCCGTCCCTTAATTCGCATGTCATGCCCTCTTGTTTGAATCTTCCCTACCCTCAATGGGAAAAGCTTATCCACGTCAACTCTGTCTATCCCTTTCATCATTTTAAAGACCTCAATCAAGTCCCCCCTTAACCTTCTGCGCTCCAAAGAATAAAGACCTAACTTGTTCAACCTTTCTCTGTAACATAGTTGCTGAAACCCAGGCAACATTCTAGTAAATCTCCTCTGTACTCTCTCTATTTTGTTGACATCCTTCCTATAAATAGGCGACCAAAATTGTACACCATACTCCAAAATTGGTCTTACCAATACCTTGTACAATTTTAACATTACTTCCCTACTCCTATATTCAATGCTCTGATTTATAAAGGCCAGCACACCAAAGGCTTTCTTTACCACCCCATCTACATGCGATTCCACCTTCAGGGAACTATGCACAGTTATTCCTAGATCTCTCTGTTCCACAGCATTCCTCAATTCCCTACCATTTACCATGTACGTCCTATTTTGATTTGTCCTGCCAAGATGTAGCACTTCACATTTATCAGCATTAAACTCCATCTGCCATCTTTCAGCCCACTTTTCCATAGGGCCCAAATCTCTCTGTAGACTTTGAAAATCTACTTCATTATCCACAACACCACCTATCTTAGTATCATCTGCATACTTACTTATCCAATTTTCCACCCCATCATCCAGATCATTGATGTACATGACAAACAACAGTGGTCCCAACACAGATCCGAGGCACCCCACTGGTCACCGGCTTCCAACCTGACAAACAGCCATCCACCATTACTCTCTGACATCTCTCATTCAGCCACTGTTGAATCCATCTTGCTACTCCGCCATTAACACCCAAAGATTGAACCTTCTTAACCAACCTTCCATGGGGAACCTTGTCAAAGGCCTTACTGAAATCCATATAGACAACATCCACTGCTTTACCCTCATCAATTTCCCTAGTAACCGCTTCAAAAAATTCAAGAAGGTTTGTCAAACATGACCTTCCAGGCACAAATCCATGTTGACTGTTCCTGATCAGACCCTGTTTATCCAGATGCTTTTATATATTATCTCTAAGTATCCTTTCCATTAATATACCCACCACTGATGTCAAACTAACAGGTCTATAATTGCTAGGTTTATTCTTTGAACCCTTTTTAAACAATGGAACAACATGCGCAGCACGCCAATCCTCCGGCACTATTCCCGTTTCTAATGACATTTGAAATATTTCTGTCATAGCTCCTGCTATTTCTACACTAACTTCCCTCAATGTCCTAGGGAATATCCTGTCAGGACCTGGAGACTTATCCACTTTTATATTTTTCAAAAGTGTCAGTACTTCCTCCTCTTTGAATCTCATAGTTTCCATAGCTACTCTACTTTTTTCCCTTACCTCACATAGTTCAATATCCTTCTCCTTGGTGAATACCGAAGAAAAGAAATTGTTCAATATCTCCCCCATCTCTTTTGGCTCTGCAGATAGCTGTCCATTCTGTCTCTCTAATGGTCCAATTTTATCCCTCGTTATCCTTTTGCTATTAATATAGCTGTAGAAACCCTTTGGATTTGCTTTCACCTTTCTTGCCAAAGCAACCTCATATCTTCTTTTAGCCTTCCTAATTTCTTTCTTAAGATTCTTTTTATATTCTTTATACTCCTCTAGCACCTCATTTACTCCATGCCTCCTATAATTATTGTAGATATCTCTCTTTTTTCGAAACAAGTGTCCAATTTCCCTTGAAAACCATGGCTCTTTCCAATTTTTACTATTTCCTTTCACCCTAACAGGGACATAAAGATTCTGTACTCTTACAATGTCCCCTTTAAATGTCCTCCATTTCTCTTCTACATCCTTCCCATAAAACAGAGTGTCCCAATTCACTCCTTTTAAATCCTTACGCAAGTTAGCCTTTCTCCAATCAAAAATCTCCACCCTAGGTCCAGTTCTGACTCTTTCCATAATTATATTGAAACTAATGGTATTGTGATCACTGGTCCCGAAGTGCTCACCAACGCATACCTCCGTCACCTGACCTGCCTCATTTCCTAACAGGAGGTCCAGCACTGCCCCTTCTCTGGTCAATACCTCTATGTACTGCTGCAAAAAACTATCCTGCACACATTTTACAAACTCCAAACCATCCAGCCCATTTACAGAATGTGTTTCCCAGTCTATTTTTGGAAAATTGAAATCTCCCACAATCACTACCTTGTGCTTACTATTAATATCTGCTATCTCCTTACATATTTGCTCTTCCAATTCTCGCTCCCCATTTGGCGGTCTATAATACACCCCTAAAAGTGTTGCTACACCGTTCCAACTCTCAGTTCCACCCAAATAGCCTCCCTAGACGAGCCCTCTAATCTATCCTGCCAAAGCACTGCTGTAATATCCTCTCTGTCAAGCAATGCAACACCTCCACCTCTGGTCCCTCCAATTCTATCACACCTGAAGCAACAAAATCCTGGAATATTTAGTTTCCAATCACAGCCGTCCTGCAACCATGTTTCTCTGATTGACACAACATCATATTTCCAGGTGTCAATCCAGGCTCTAAGTTCATCCACCTTTCTTACAATGCTCCTAGCATTAAAATATACACATTTTAGAAACCCACCATCCCTTATTCTCTGTCTATTATCTTTTTCCTCTTTCTCGCCTACATTTTGGGTCCGAGTGCTTCCCTTCTCTGCCTCTTGCCCCACACCCTGTCCCCAAGCCCCCTCTACCCGAGTCCCTCCCCCCAGCCTTTCTAGTTTAAAGTCTCCCCAGTAGCCTTTGCAAATCTCCCTGCCAGGATATTGGTCCCCCTCGTGTTCAAGTGCAACCCATCCTTTTTGTACAGATCATGCCTTCCCCAAAAGTGGTCCCAGTGATCAAGAAACTTGAATCCCTGCCCACTGCACCAGTCCCTCAGCCACGCATTTATCCTCCACCTCATTCCATTCCTACTCTCACTGTCACGCGGCACAAGCAGTAATCCTGAAATCGTTACCCTTTTGGTCCTTCTCCTTAACTTTCCCCCCAACTCCCTAAATTCTCCCTTCAGGACCTCATTTCTTTTTCTGCCTATGTCATTGGTACCTATGTGTACCACAACATCAGGCTCCTCTCCCTCCCTTTTCAGAATCTTTTGGACACGTTCCGACACATGCGAGACCCTGGCACCAGGGAGGCAAACTACCATCCGGGTCTCCCGACTGCACCCATCCGACCCCCTAACTATAGAGTCCCCTATTACAATTGCCCTCCTCTTTTTGCTACCCTTCTGAGCATCAGGGCCGGTCTCTGTGCTGGAGACCCGGCCGGTGTTGCTGCCGCCAGGTAGACTGTCCCCTCCAATCGTACTCAAACCCGAGTACCTATTTTCCAGGTGTACAGTCACAGGGGTACTCTCTAGCCCCTGCCTCTTGCCCTTCCTAACCGTGACCCACTTGTCTGCCTCCTGTGGTCTGGGAGTGACTACCTCCCTGTAGCTCCTCTCTATGACCTCCTCACTCTCCCTGACCAGACGGAGGTCATCGAGCTGCTGCTCCAGGTTCCTAACACGGTCCTTTAGGAGCCCCATCTCTTTGCCCATTCTTCTTTGCAAAATAGCATTTAGAACGGAGACGAGGAAACACTTTTTCTCACAGAGTTGTAAGTCTGTGGAATTCTCTGCCTCAAAGGGAGGTGGAGGCAGGTTCCCTGGATGCATTCGAGAGAGAGCTAGATAGGGCTCTTAATGATAGCGGAGTCAGGGGATATGGGGAGAAGGCAGGAACGGGGTACTGATTGGGGATGATCAGCCATGATCACATTGAATGGCGGTGCTGGCACGAAGGGCCGAATGGCCTACTCCTGAACCTATTGCCTATTGTCTACTGTTTCCGACTGGCCGGCTCCATACTGCAGGAGTACATGCTGAGGGACGCACTGAAGCTCGGTGTAGCCAACGACAATGCTCTGTGGGGGAGGACCACAGTCTGGGGTTCCTCAGCTGCTGGACATTGGGGGGCAGAGTCTGGTGGGGCAATCCCCAAACAAGGGGAAGGAAGATCACCCCAGGGGGCCACATGAGTGGCAAGGGTGCAACAGTGGCTTGCAAAAGTTTTCATACGCCTTGAACTTTTCCACATTTTGTCACGTTACAACCACAAACGTAAATGTATTTTATTGGGATTTTATGTGATAGACCAACACAAAGTGGCGCATAATTGTGAAGTGGAAGGAAAATGATACATGGTTTTCAAATTTTTTTACAAATAAAAAACTGAAAAGTGTGGCGTGCAAAAGTATTCAGCCCCCTGTACTCTGATAGCCCTAAATAAAATCCAACGCAACCAATTGCCTTCAGAAGTCACCTAATTAGTAAATAGAGTCCACTTGTGTGTAATCTTATCTCAGTATAAATACAGCTGTTCTGTGAAGGCCTCGGAGGTTTGTTAGAGAACATTAGTGAACAAAGAGCATCATGAAGCCCAAGGAACACACCAGACAGGTCAGGGATAAAGTTGTGGAGAAGTTTAAAGCAGGGTTAGGTTATAAAAAAATATCCCAAGCTTTGAACATCTCACGGAGCACTGTTCAATCCATCATCCGAAAATGGAAAGAGTATGGCACAACTGCAAACCTACCAATACATTGCCGTCCACCTAAACTGACAGGCTGGGCAAGGAGAGCATTGATCAGAGAAGCAGCCCATGGTAACTCTGGAGGAGCTGCAGAGATCCACAGCTCAGGTGGGAGAATCTGTCCACAGGACAACTATTAGTCGTGCACTCCACAAATCGGGCCTTTATGGTAGAGTGGCAAGAAGAAAGCCATTGTTGAAACAAAGCCATAAGACGTTCCGTTTGCAGTTTGCCACAAGCCATGTGGGGGAACACAGCAAATGTGTGGAGGAAGGTGCTCTGGTCTGATGTGACCAAAATTGAAGTTTTTGGCCTAAATGCAAAACGCTATGTGTGGCGGAAAACTAACACTGCACATCACCCTGAACACACCATCCCCACTGTAAAACATGGTGGTGGCAGCATCATGCTGTGGGGATGCTTTTCTTCAGCAGGGACAGGGAAGCTGGTCAGAGTTGATGGGATGATGGATGGAGCCAAATACAGGGCAATCTTGGAAGAAAACCTGTTAGAGTCTGCAAAAGACTTGAGACTGGGGCGGAGGTTCACCTTCCAGCAGGACAACGACCCTAAACATACAGCCAGAGCTACAATGGAATGGTTTAGATCAAAGCATATTCATGTGTTAGAATGACACAGTCAAAGTCCAGACCTAAATCCAATTGAGAATCTCTGGCAAGACTTGAAAATTGCTGTTCACAGACGCTCTCCATCCAATCTAACTGAGCTTGAGCTATTTTGCAAAGAAGAATGGGCAAAGATTTCAATCTCTAGATGTGCAAAGCTGGTAGAGACATGCCCCAAAAGACTTGCAGTTGTAATTGCAGCGAAAGGTGGTTCTACGAAGTATTGACTCAGGGGGGCTGAATACTTTTGCACGCCACACTTCTCATTTTTTTTAATTGTATAAAAATTTGAAAACCATGTATCACTTTCCTTCCACTTCACAATTTTGTGGCACTTTGCGCCATTTTATCTATCACATAAAATCCCAATAAAATACATTTACGTTTGTGGTTGTAACATGACAAAATGTGGAAAAGTTCAAGGGGTATGAAAACCTTTGCAACCCACTGTATGTGTAAGGAAAAAGCGGTGCTAATACTGCCGGGTATAACACTGACAATATTGAATGTAGAGATACACTAAGAATGTATTAAGACTTCTATGTTTTGTATATTTTTTAACAGAGCTTATTTTTGAAACAAAACATCTCACCCTCTCTCACTCCTTCTGTTCTGTCATCTGTAGATGTGCCTTCATCTATTTAGCTGCCTGACTCGCTAAATTACTCCAGCACTTTGAGTCCTATGGAATACGTTCAGCATCCGCAGTTCCACGTGCTCCTATTTTATCATACACCTTTAGATGTTGCTTCAACTGCTTCACACCATTTGGACAACCTTCATAATTCCATTCCATTTGGTATCTCACCCCGTGAGAAGAGATGTAATTATAGGTTGGTGCTGAGTTTTTTTCTGTCTCATATCACGAGGCTGAAGCTATAAAGTACATGGTGCTCATACTGTGCCGCATACTGTAATAGGTGTCATACAACTTGAAGGAATAGCAACATCAGTGGGTGGGAGAGTGTGGCAAATTGTGCCAGGGTTGGAGATCTGTTGTGGCCAAAGTTGGCTAGGTTTGGTTTTCGTGCAGGAATTAGATATTGAGAAGGATAACAAAGCACCTCCACCATCTTTTCATTACCCACCCCCCTCTGCCCATCCCTCATCTAGACTCATCCCTTCACCATCTATCACGTCTCCTCCACAACCCGAGCCTCACCTACCAAACCGAAACCGTTCACCCACTGCTACCTCTCTCTTCTAAATCCTCCATCCACTTTGTGCTTCCTGAGCCCCCATGTAATGTCCCCAACCTTGTGCACCCTACTTAGTGGTCCAACTTGCACATCCCATTTCATGCCCCTCTTGTGCACTCCACTTTGTGCCCCCATGTTGTGGTTCCCTCTGCCCCCTTGTGCACACGGCTTTATGGTTCCCCTTTGTGCATCTTACCCTGTGGCCCAACTGGCTCACCCCACTTTGTGGTCCCTTGTGCCCCCCACCTACCATCCCTCATTGCCCAGCTAGCCCACAGGCTCTCTCTCCCCTTGACCTCCTACCCCTCAACTCACGCTTCCCACCCTCTCACCGTCCTACCCTTGATCTTGTGCTCTCCCCCACCCCTCAAACTCCCACACCCCTCGTACCCCTAATCCTCTCCCACTCCTCCTCCTACGCTCACTCCATGCTCTTCCCAACCCCTCATCGTCCCCGGCCCATCGTCCCCACACCCTCGCTCTCCACCTCACCCCATGCAGTCCCCAATACACTCTCGCCCCAAGCTCTCCCCTAACCCTCCATCCCACGCTCTCGCCCCTCACACCCTCATTCTCCCAAAACCACTTACTCTCTCCCTCTCACCCCAAGTTCTCTCCCCTAATCCGCTCTTCACTAACCCTCTCCCCCCTCACACACTTTCTCTCTCTCCCCCCCCCCCCGCCCTTCTCCCGCTGCCATTGCGCGCTGAGCGGAAGCGGGGGTCGGGTCGGGTGACAGGCAGCCGGTCCGGCCAATGGGGGACGGCGCTGCCCCTGTGACCCCGCCCCCGCGGCGCTGGCGGCCAATCGGCGCGGCGCGGGGCGTGTCGGGCGTCTGATGGACGGCGGGGCGGCCAATGGGAAGGGCGCGGGGGCGGGACGGGCGGCTGATGGACGGCGGGGCGGCCAATGGGAGCGGCGCGGGGGCGGGACGTCCGGCGGGCGCGCTGGGGCTGAGCCTGGGATCCTGGGCAGTAATGGATGCCTTACGGTGCAGCAGCGTCTGTGGAGAGAAGGAGATCGGCCACGTTTCGGCCTGAAACCCTTCTTCAGACTGATAGGGGGGCGGGGAGAAAGTAAAAAGGAGGAGGAGGAGCCCGAGGGCTGAGGGAGAGGAGGGGAGGGGAGGAGACAGCGAGGGTTAACAGAATTGAGAGAATTCAATGTTTATGCCACTAGGGTGCAGACTGCCCAAGCGGAATATGAGATGTTCTTCCCCCCAATTTCTGGTGGTGCTCACTCTGGCCGTGGAGGAGACCCAGGACAGAGAGGTCGGATACGGAATGGGAGGGGGAGTGACCCGAGTTCCATCCCGAAATACGGGTGCTGTCTGTACGGAGTTTGTACGTTCTCCCCATCGCCTGCGTGGGTTTTCTCTGAGATCTTCAGTTTCCTCCCACACTCCAAAGACATACAGGTATGTAGGTCAATTGCGTGGTAAATGTAAAAATTGTCCTTAGAGCGTGTAAGATAGTGCTAATATGCGGGGATCGCTGATCGGCGCGGATGCACTGTGCCGCACGGCCTGTTTCGAGGGCAATTAACTGACAAACCTGCAAGTCTTTGGGATGTGGGAGAAACTGGATTAACAAAAGGAAACCTATATTGTCACAGGGAGAACGTGCAAACTCCACACTGACAGCACGCAAGGTCAGGATCGAACCCGGGTCTCTGGAGCAATGAGGCAGCGGCTCTACCAAACAGCTCATTGCATTTTCATTTAATTTCCATTGCCATTGCAGTTACAGGTACAGAGCAGGTCAAACAGCTCATTGCATTTTCATTTCATTTCCATTGCCATTGCAGTTTCAAGCACAGGGCATGCCAAAAAACAAATTTCATTTTCATTTCATTTCCATTGCCACTGCAGTTTCAGGCACAGGACAGGCCAAACAGCTCATTGCATTTTCATTTCATTTCCATTGCCATTGCAGTTTGAAGCACAGGGCAGGCCAAAAAACAAATTTCATTTTCATTAATTTATTGCAAGTACATTGCAGACTCACAGTTGACCCACAGCTTAGAATGAGAGTCGTGGCCTCTCCCTCACGGTCTTGCAGAGTGACTGAGTCATGTCCTGACATCCCCCCCCCCCCACCCATCCTCCCCGGAATGGGTGTTACCTTCATTGCAGTGATTGACAGGCGAGAGGATCTCAAGGTTTTTTAAACACTCATAACTTTTTTATTTTTCATCGATGGGAAATATCCTCGGGGCCTGCTCAGCGGTGGAGAACTGTGAGTAAGATGGCCAAATATCATAGCGATATATGGTAGCGTTTTTTCTAAACTCAATATACAGCGCAGACAGGAAGTGGTGAAGATGACACTTTTAATTATATAGATTTACACTTAAGCATTAGGCATTGCATTTGCCTTAGTAGATGCAATAATATTTATTTGTGTAGCTTGATTAAATGAACTTTGAACAACACTACAGTGATTTCCAAGCATAGGCTCCTTTGTAAATTTCCAAGCATAGGCTCCTTTGTAAATAAACCACATTATTGCAATAAGAAAAATCATTGAAGTATGTTTTACATACACAATATTTTTAAATTAGTTCTTCATTAGGATGGAGAGTGACATTGCTAATTCAGAAACAATGGTTCTGAACTTAAAGAAAGGTAACTTTGTGGGTATGAGACGTGAATTGGCCAAGATTGACTGGCAATTAATTCTAAAAGGGTTGACGGTGGATATACAATGGAAGACATTTAGAGACTGCATGGATGAACTACAAAAGTTGTTCATCCCAGTTTGGAAAAAGAACAAATCGGGGAAGGTAGTGCATCCGTGGATAACAAGGGAAATCAGGGATAGTAACAAAGCAAAGGATGATGCGTACAAAGTAGCCAGAAAAAGCAGCATACCAGAGGACTGGGAGAAATTCAGAGACCAGCAGAGGTGGACAAAGGGCTTAATTAGGAAAGGAAAATAGATTATGAAAGAAAACTGGCAGGGAACATAAAAACTGACTGCAAAAGTTTTTATAGATATGTGAAGAGAAAGAAATTAGTTAAAACAAATGTAGGTCCCTTGCAGTCAGAAACATGTGAGTTGATCATGGGGAACAAGGATATGGCGGACCAATTGAATAACTACTTTGGTTCCGTCTTCACTAAGGAAGACAAATAATCTGCCGGAAATAGCAGGGGACTGCTGGTCAAAGGAGGAATTGAGTGAAATCCAGGTTAGTCGGGAAGTGGTGTTGGGTAAATTGAATAGATTAAAGGCCGATAAATCCCCAGGGTCAGATAGGCTGCATCCCAGAGTACTTAAGGAAGTAGCTCAGGAAATAGTGGATGCATTAGTGATAATCTTTCAAAACTCTTTAGATTCTGGAGTAGTTCCTGAGGATTGGCGGGTAGCAAACGTAACCTCTCTTTTTAAGAAGGGAGGGAGAGAGAAAACGGGGAATTACAGACCAGTTAGTCTTAATATCAGTAGTGGGGAAACTGCTAGAGTCAGTTATTAAAGATGGGATAGCAGCACATTTGGAAAGTTGTGAAATCATTAGACAAAGTCAGCATGAATTTACGAAAGGTAAATCATGTCTGACGAATCTTGTGGAATTTTTCGAGAATGTAACTAGTAGCGTGGATAAGGGAGAACCAGTGGATGTGGTATATCTGGACTTCCAGAAGGCTTTTGACAAGGTCCCACATAAGAGATTAGTATACAAACTTAAAGCATACGGCATTAGGGGTTCAGTATTGATGTGGATAGAGAACTGGCTGGCAAACAGGAAGCAAAGAGTAGGAGTAAACGGGTCCTTTTCACAATGGCAGGCAGTGACTAGTGGGATATCGCAGGGCTCAGTGCTGGGACCCCAGCTATTTACAATATATATTAATGATCTGGATGAGGGAATTGAAGGCAATATCTCCAGGTTTGCGGATGACACTAAGCTGGGGGGCAGTGTTAGCTGTGGGGAGGATGCTAGGAGACTGCAAGGTGACTTGGATAGGCTGGGTGCGTGGGCAAATGTTTGGCAGATGCAGTATAATGTGGATAAATGTGAGGTTATCCACTTTGGTGGGAAAAACAGGAAGGCAGACTATTGTCTGAATGGTGGCCGATTAGGAAAAGGGGAGATGCAGCGAGTCCTGGGTGTCATGGTACACCAGTCATTGAAAGTAGGCATGCAGGTGCAGCAGGCAGTGAAAAAAGCGAATGGTATGTTAGCGTTCATAGCAAAAAGATTTGAGTATAGGAGCAGGGAGATTCTACTTCAGTTGTACAGGGTCTTGGTGAGACCACACCTGGAATATTGCGTACAGTTTTGGTCTCCAAATCTGAGAAAGGACATTATTGCCATAGAGGGAGTGCAGAGAAGGTTCACCAGACTGATTCCTGGGATGTCAGGACTGTCTTATGAAGAAAGACTGGATAGACTCGGTTTATACTCTCTAGAATTTAGGAGATTGAGAGGGGATCTCATAGAAACTTACAAAATTCTTAAGGGGTTGGACAGGCTAGATGCAGGAAGATTGTTCCCGATGTTGGGGAAGTCCAGGACAAGGGGTCACAGCTTAAGGATAAGGCGGAAATCCTTTAAGACCGAGATGCGGAAGACTTTTTTCACACAGAGAGTGGTGAGTCTCTGGAACTCTCTGCCACAGAGGGTAGTTGAGGCCAGTTCATTGGCTATATTTAAGAGGGAGTTAGATGTGGCCCTTGTGGCTAAGGGGATTAGAGAGGGTATGGAGAGAAGGCAGGTACGGGATACTGAGTTGGATGATCAGCCATGATCATATTGAATGGCGGTGCAGGCTCAAAGGGCCGAATGGCCTACTCCTGCACCTAATTTCTATGTTTCTGTGTCTCTAAATGAATAAAGCAAGAAACTACATTGGTTCTGTTCATGACGGTTCACTGTCACAGAACGAGAACGGGAGAAGGTGTGATATTCTTTCCATCGATAGGTATTGCAGTCAAAGAAAAGTTAAGATTGGCCACAGATCCTGAGTGGTGTGTATGTGTGTCTCTGCTGCAATTGAGCCACAAGTCTGTGTTAATGTGGAGTATATTTGTGTTTGTGTGTGGGCCTTCGTGTGTGTGTGCGTGTCTGTGTGTGTGTCTGTGTGTGCGGGTCTGTTAGTGCTGGTCTGTGTGTGTGTGCACGTGTCTGTGTGCATGTGTGTGTGTGTGTGCGCGGTCTGTGTGTGCATGTCTGTGTGCGTGCTGGTCTTTGTTTATGTGGGTCTGTGTGTGTGTGGGTCTGCGAGTGTGTCTTTGTATATGTGCGTGTGCGGTTCTGTGTGTATGTTGTGCACGCATGTCTGTGTGTGTGCATGTGTGTGTATGTCTGCGTGTGTGTCTAAGTATGTGCACGTCTGAGTGTATGTGTCTATATGTACGTGCATGTGTGTATGTGTTTCTGTGTGTACCTTTCTCTGTGTACTTTATGAATTGTGTACATGTCCACGTTCTGTCCTGATCTGTTTTGCAGGTGTGTTGCATCTGTCAGTATGTGGTGTACACGTGTGTACATGATCTGTGTGTATCTAGACCGTGCACTTGCACCAGTCCATACTTGTGTTTGCAACTTTTGGGATAAGGTCAAGTCCAAATCTGGGCTGACGTTGACTTCAGATCAGATGCCAACAGTGTTGCCTGAGTGTTGCCCGCACTGCCGAGTATCTTAGGGGGAATAACGCTGAATATCGCGGGATGGTTGGGCAAAGCTTGGAAAATGAGCAAAAGTCCAGAAATATATTTGTGGTCACATGCACAAAAGCCAATGCTCATCCACACATTCCCTGATCGGCTCACTTTCAGACACTGCCTTACATTCTACAGTGTCTTTTCACAAGCCCAGGATGAGCCAAATAACTCTGGAGGAGCGAGCAGTCCTGAAACGTAAATCTCCCACCACTGGAGCGTGACTTCAATCCATAATCTTCGGGGTGGAAAGCAGAGCGAGATGGGGAACGACAGTGAGAGAGCATGAAATGAGGAAAATCCACTGAGATAAATCTTGTCCTTGAGTCTTGAACCTTCCGCTTATAATGGTTTATAAGTCTGGATAAAACAAAATGAGATTGCAATGACTTGTCACGTTCTTAGCAACACACAGTTGAGACCAACCTCATAGACCTCATGCAACCTGTTGCATTTCCCTTTCCTCCGACTCTGTCTGAGGAAGGATCTCGACCCGAAACATCACTTTTTCCTTCTCTCCAGATATGCTGCCTGTCCCGCTGAGTTACTCCAGCTTTTTGTGTCTATCATGGACCTAAGGATCCTCTGTTCACTGTGTTTGTTGATCCACCAGAGTTTCCAGCCAGTGGTGACACCCAGGACGTGATGGAGGGGATTCGACAATGATAATGTGATTGAATGTCAGGGCTCAGAGGATGAATGTGGACTTGTTGGAGAAGGCCACTATAGGGCATCTTCTACTGGGAATCAACAACGGAACAAAGAGATGTAATGCTGAGGCTTAATAAGGAGGGATGTAATGCCGAGGCTTTATAAGCCTCTGGTCAGACCGCATCTGGAGTATTGCGAGCTGTTTTGGGCCCCATATCTGAGGAAGGATGTGCTGGCGATGGAGAGGATCCAGAGGAGTTTTATGAGAATGATCCCAGGAATGATTGGGCTAACATATGATGAGCGTTTGACGGCACTGAGCCATAGCCTCAGAATAACAGGACATGCCTTTAGAAAGGAGATAAATAATTTCTTTAGTCAGAGAGTGGTGAATCTGGGGAATTCATTGCCATGGACGGCTGTGGAGGCCAAGTTATTGCATATTTTTAAGCTGGAGATTGACCGATTCTTGATTAGTTTGATGTGAGATCATCGACCGGAGTCATTCACTTGGTTTCTCTGCACAGACGCTGCCTGACCAGCTGAGGATTTCTCTGTTTCCGGATCAAGCTCCTTACCTCAGTCGAGTTCATCTCAATCTGTGAGGATTCGTTGGTTAAACTCCTGTGTTTTTTGGTCAACCATTTCCGACATTCAGTCGCCACCTTCAACAAAATGGGAATATTTCAACCCATGGAGAAAACTTCCATCTGTTTGTTTATTTTTGTTAGAAGTAAGTACAATAGTGTGGTACTTGAGTACCTAATACATACATACATATTTCCATTCTTGTACAACTTCATACTTTTGATTTAATAATAAAAGAACAGTGAGAGAAAAAAGAAATAAAGAGTGTCGGAATAGATAGTCAAGCGAGTAGAAACAGAAAGCAAAAGAAATAAAGGATAGAAATGAGAAGTTAAAAGATTGAAAGAAAAGGAGAAAGTAAAGAAAAGAAAGATTAGGAGAGATCTACCTATCTCGTATTTTTTGCCCATCCGTCACCCGGTTCTAAACCATTTAATTTCTAAGGTTATGTTATGTTGCACCATATGCTTGTAAGAAGTTGATAAAAGGAGACCAAATCTTTAAGAATAGGTCTACTTTGCCCAGTAGAAGGAATCTCATTTCTTCAAGATGTAGCGTTTCAGACATGCTTGAAATCCACATTTTGAATGTTGGCGTAGGTGTGTTTTTCCAAAATTTGAGTATAAGTTTTTTTGCTGTTATTAGACCATAATTAAGAAAAGCTTCTTGGAATATAGTTAGTTTACTTCCCTCTTCCATGGATCCAAAGATAATCAGTTCTGTATTGGGGTTCAATTTTGTGTTAAATAGTTTTGTAAAAATTCCAAAAATTTCATTCCAAAATTTATACAGTTTTGTACAAGAGACAAAGGAATGTGCTATAGTGGCATTTTGAGTTAGACATTTGTCGCAGATGGGGGAAACATTTGAAAATATTTTATTCAGTCTAGTTTTCGAATAATATAATCTATGTAAAATTTTAAATTGAATTAGGTTGTGTCTTACATTCATTGAACATTTGTTTACATATAATAAATTTTTATCCCATCTATCGTTCGGAATTTTTATCAATAACTCTTGTTCCCAGTCCCTTCTAATTGCCTGTCGTTGGTGTTTCTATATTTAGAATTATATTATACAAGTAAGATATTAAATTGCTTGATTCTGCCTTTCTATTCATTCCTTCCTCCAATAAATCTGGGATTGAAGTTTGATATCCTTGTATATACTTTTTAAAATAATCTTGAATTTGAAGGTATTTGAAATATTGATTACTTTTCAAATTATATTTTAGTTGTAATTGTTGGAATGATAAACATTTTCCCATTTCATACATATCTCCCATCGTTTTGATTCCTATTCTTTCCCAATGGATAAACGTTTTATCAATAATGGATGGTTTGAATGAAGGATTATTAGCTATTGGAGAAAGAAGCGATAATTTTCTTAATTTTAAAGTTAGTTTTATTTGTTTCCAAATTCGTATTATACTATGAATAATTGGATTCTTCTTATATATTATATTGTTCAGTTTTATCGGGGAAAGAAGGATCGCTCCTATATTATAAGGGGAACAATCCTCTTTCTCCATTCTTATCCAATCTACCTGTTGGGCAGAACTGTCCAACCAGTAGATTATATTTTTAATATTCACTGCCTAATAATAATACAATAAGTTAGGGAGTGTCAGTCCCCCTGATTCTTTAGATCTACACAAGTGTTTTTTTTTTAAATTCTGTGTGATTTATAAACCCAGATGAAATTTATAATATCAGAATCTAGTTTTTTAAATAATTTTTTAGGTAAGTATATTGGTATTGATTGAAATAGGTACAATATTTGTGGTAAGAAGATAATTTTTATCACATTTATTCTGCCTATTAAAGACATCGGCAGTGTTTTCCAAAATTTAATCAACCCATTTAATTTAGTTAATAAAGGCATATAGTTTGCGTTAAGTAATGATTTATAGTTCCTAGTAATTTGGATGCCCAAATACTTAATTTTTTCTGTTGTAATTCTAAAAGGGAATTTCAACAAATGTGTCGACTCTTGAGGTTTTATCATCATAATTTCGCTTTTGTTCCAATTTATTCTATATCCTGAAAAATAACCAAATTTAGTATATTTGGTATGCTAATTTTGCAAATTTGTAATATATAATAATATGTCGTCTGCATATAATGAAATTTTATTATTTGAGTGTTTGGTATATCCATGAATATTCGGATGCCTTCTTATACTTTCAGCTAAAGGCTCTATCACTAGTGCAAATAGCAGGGGCGATAACGTGCACCCCTGCCTATTGCCCCTTGCTAATTGGAATTTCGGGGATAATATATTATTAGTCAGTATTCTAGCCGTCGCCTTATCATATAATAATTTTACCCATGAGATAAAATTATCTCCCATGTTGAATTTTTGCAATACTTTGAATAAATATTGCCAATCTACTTGATCGAAAGCTTTTTCTGCATCCAATGAAATAATTGCTAGTTCTTCTTCAGTATTATGTGAGTACATTAATTAATAGTGAGTACACTAATAAATCCGGACCAAACAGGGTTTATACCAGAGATACTCATTTAACAATTTGAGACAGCTGTCTAATATAAGCTGTCTCAAATTGTTAAATGAGTATCTCTGGTATAAACCCTGTTTGGTCCGGATTTATTAGTTTACTAATATATTTACTCAATCTTCTCGCTAGGGTCTTTGCTAATATTTTTTGGTCTGTATTTAGGAGTGCAATAGCTCTATATGAGCCTGGATCTAGATCTTTATCTTTTTTTGGTTTAAGTGTAATAGTTGACTCAGTTAGTGTTTCTGGTAGTTTATTTTCTTTAAAAGCGTATATATATAAATCTTGCAACCGTAGAGAAATTATCTCGTAGAATCTTTTATAGAATTCATTACTAAAGCCATCTGGTCCTGCCGTTTTGCCATTCTTCAATGAACTTATTGTTACTTCTATTTCCTGTAGTGTAATCTGAGCTCCTAATCCCTCTTGTTCCACCATATTTAATTTGGGAAGATTACAATTGTCTAAGAAATTTGTAATTTGAGTATTATTTGCAGAGGTTTTCGATGTATATAAGTTTTGATAAAATTGAGAAAATCTTTTATTAATATCTTTAGGTAGTGTTAGTAATTCCCCTTTGTCTGATTTAATTTTAGTAATTGTATTTTCTGTTTCCCGTTTTTTCAGTTGGCGTGCTAGGAGTTTTATGAGGTTTATCACCAAATTCAAAATTTTCTGGTTTTGTAATTTGAAATAATCTTATTATTCTGGCTGTTAAAATTTTATTTAATTTATATTTTAGTATTGTTATCTTATTATGTTTATCTATAGTTGGTTCTTTGGCATTTTCTAAATCTAATTGTCTAATTTCTTGTTCTAACTGCAATTGTTCAGTATTATTCTTTTTATTTTGGAAAGCTTGATATGAGATTATAGTTCCTCTAATAAATGCCTTAAAAGTTTCCCATAATAATATCCGGTGTATCATTTGTCTCAAAGAAGAATATCATCTGCTCTTTTAAATATGTACAACCTTGTGAGTTGTTTAAGATTTGGGGGTTAAACCTCCCAAACAAATTTTTATTGGGCATTCCTTCTAATTTGAAAGAAAAAGTTAATGCGGAATGATCAGAAATAATACTATCATGATATTTAGAATTATATGTATATGGAATTAGTTTTGTGTCCACTAAGAAATAATCTATACGTGAATAAGTTTTATGTACTGTTGAATACAATGAATATTCCCTACCTACTGGGTTAGCGATACTCCATACATCTGTTATATTAGTATTTTTCATGTATGTATTTAGGAGTTCACTAGTTTTAGATTTTATGTTAGTCCTTTTTTGTTTTGCTGATTTATCCAAATATGGATCTAAAACACAATTCAAATCTCCCCCTATTATCACATTTTGATGGTTAAGTTCTGAAATTATATCCAAAATTTTACTAAAGAATTGGGGATTGTCAAAATTAGGAGCATAAATATTTATCAAAGTAAGTGGAGTAGAATAAATTTCTCCCGTGACTATGACGTACCTCCCCTCTTTATCTGCTATTGTATTCTTTAAATTAAATGGTATACCTTTGTGAATGATAATAGCCGTGCCTCTAGATTTAGAAGTAAATGAAGAGTAGTATGTTTGCCCAATCCAATTTGGCTTCAGTCTTATCTGTGTTTGATATTTCAGATGCGTCTCTTGTAAAAAAAAAATGATGTCACTGTTTAAGGCTTTTAATTGGGCAAAGATCTTACCCCTTTTAATTGGTTCATTAGCGCCCCTTATATTCCAACTACAAAATGTGATTCCTCCAGTTTTCTTTTGTTTATCGTCTTGCATTATGAATCATGTTAATACCTTTACTTCATATGGTGCAACCAAAAACCTTATAACTCCAGATGAAGGATGGTCATCCCCAGCTGTTACGTTTTGTTGGCATCTCCCCTTCAGAATAAACCTTGAAAAAGACCAGAAAGTGTAGAGTCGTGAAAAGATAATTAACAAACAAAAAGTGATATCATAATATCCAAAAATAAAGATATTATAATTAAAAACAAACCACCAACAGGTGGTAGAAAAATTCTTATTGACTTCCGTAGATGTTTTTATATGTTTCGCTCTGCCCCCTTGACCAATTATTATTAATTGGAAGAGAGAGCGATACAAAGTTCAAAAATATATATATAAAATAAAACACACTCCTATAGCTAGATTAGAATGTATCTTCAAAGAGGAAAAACAAAATAAAAAATAAGTTCCAACATTAAGTATATACTTAGATATAACAGTAATTATTTTAATTATATATCCATATCTATCAATATGCCTAGATTTATTACAATTAAGTCTCAAACTTTTGTATCAGACAACAGCAGGTTCCAAGGGGTTAACCAGATTCAGCCCCTTGGATGACTTCCAAGTATCTGAGTCTCCTCCCCCCCCCCCTTTACGCGCAATCTAGACTAAGTCTACTATATCCATAAAATATGTTAGTATGTTATTAATACTTATCAATCATATTTAACTCGTTATTCTTATTAGCAAATAATTAACATCATGAAATAAACATCAGCTATAGTTAAGCTATGCCTTAATATTACACGGTTTTATTAATTATATTTTATGTTAGTATGTAATTGTATGTTCTATATACAATATTTTAATATATTGTATTTTCTATATACAAGTGCACTAATAATATTCTATATTACACTATATACACTCAATTTATTTTCCCCGCCACAGTTTCTCTTCTTTGTCTATCCTTTGTTAAAATGAAACATAAAATCCGACCTTGAATTAACATTCCAAAGATAAAATGTCTAGACAACGCCTCGAGGAACATTCGCTATTTTAACAAGAGCAGTCTTTTTTGTATGTTAAAAAAAAGAGACACAATCCTTTCTTTGTCGTTTCTCCTCGGTGTTATTGTAGGAGACCAACTCCTAATGATCAGTAGTCCTCCTTTGTGATACTTTGTGTATATTTAAATGCCTCTTCTGGATCCGTGAATGCACGTTCAACAGAGTTATAAGTAATTCTCAATTTCGCAGGATATACTATCCCATATCTTACTCCCGAGACCTCTTTCAGTAGCCTTCTCGTGTTTGTAAACTCGTCCCTCTTTTCCATGACTTCAGCTGGAAAATCACGGAAGAATTGTAGTTTGTCTTCTCCAAACATCAAATTCACACCATATGGAATCTTTTTCATAATTCCTTCCAGGGTTGAAATGTCATAGAATTTCAGAATAATCTGTCTTGGGGGGGCAGTTAAGCTTGCTTGAGCCTTACGTCGGAACCGGTGAGCCATATCTATTCTCGGGGCTTCGGGCAGCTTAAGCACTTGTTTGAGTAAGTTGGCAGCAAACTCCTGAAAGTTTTGTCCAGTCTCCTTTCCCTCTTTTACTCCAATTATCCTCAAATTTTGTCTCCTTGATCTTGCTTCCAAGTCCGTACATTTATGCTTCATTTTAGCAAGCTCCCTCCCAGTACTTTCTTGTTCCTTTTTTAGTCTCTTTATCTCCTTAGCCATCTCAGTTATCGTATTGTCCATTCCTTCCACAGCAGCCTCAGTAGATTTTAGCATTGCATCCAGTTTTTTATTACAATCCTTATCAACCCACTTAATTTTTTTGTTTAAATCCTCCACAACTTCGACCACACGTTTGGTTAAGTCATCAATTTTCCCCATCAGCGTATCATTACCTTGTTTAATTTTTTCTGAGGCTTTTGTCCAGCGCGAGATTCTCCTCTCGTATCACTTTAGAAATAACTTCAGTGACTGAAGCTAATACTGACTTTTCCAGATGTTCCATTTGTTCCTCCATTAAAGGCAATTCTGTAGAAGGATTTCGGGAATCAACTTCTTCTGAATTTCCAGCTGATGTTTGATGGGATTGAGGAGTCTTTTCAGTTTTTTTCAAGTAGGCTCTTGTAGCAGGTCTTGAAGCGGCTTTTGCTTTTGCAGGCTTCATGCAAGGTTTCTGTCTTTTCATTTAAAACTGCAATTATTCTCTGTTATCAGCAGGATTTCTGATAACACACAATTAAATAGCAGCTCCGGTAGTTATTTTCAGAACTCCCCTGTCTTCCAACTCATATTTTTGCACATTAAAACATTCTTCGGGAGCAGAGCGAAACAGCGACGTCTCTCACCCCACCATTGACGCCACCGGAAGTCCATGGAGAAAACTTCCAACCGTTCAACGCGCTTTGTCCCAAAGTAAAGTGAGAGTTCATACATCCAGTGTCTTCTGCCGTTAGCATCTCCATGGGATCACTCACTCAGGAGCGAGTCTACAAGATGCTTCCTCTTCTTACCAGCTCCATTGGGGTTGGCCTGTCCACCATTTTTTCTCACAGGGTCATGATTCTCTGGATCTCCCTTCAGTCACAGAGTTGTTCAGCAGAGAAACAGGCCCTTCGGCCCATCCTCTCCATGCTGACAATCAAGTGACCATCAATACTGATCCCATTTACCCACACTTGGCCTGTAGCCTACTATGCCTTGGCAATTCAAGTATTTGTCTAAATGTTGTGAGAGTCCGTGTCTCCACAGCCTCTCAGACAGTGGCTCCAAACTCCAACTCACTCCGAGTGAAAACATTCTTCCTTATATCCATTCTAAACTATACCTTTAAACCTCTGCCCTCTGATAACAAACATCTCTGCTGTGAGGGAGATTTAATACTATCCTTGCCCCTGATCATTTTGTACACCCTCTCATTTCCCCCCCCCCCTCAGCCCTCTATGCCACAAGGACACAAACCCAGTCTCCGTCCATAACTGGGACTCTCCACTCTGGGCAACGTGCTGGTGAATCTCCTCCGCTCCATCGCCAGAGCAATCATGTCATTTCTAGACTGAGGTGACCACAACTGCAGACAATGTTCCAGACGTGGCCTCACCAATGCTTTATAAAGCTGCCCCATACCACCCTTGCTCTTGTATTCTTTGTCCCAGCCAATGAAGATGGAGTGGGAGCAGGCTCTTGGAAAACTTCCCAGAGAGATGGAGAGCTTCTGGATCAGGAAGGGGTGAAGGGTGATCGAGTGTGGATGGGAACGAAGGTGGGAGATCACAACAGATCAGCCTGGTCTTATTAAATGGCGGAGGGAATGTGAAGGAGCAAGTGGGCGATTCTTGCTCCCAGTCCGTGGGCGTGAACATTGACCACAGCCGTGTCAGAGTGCAAAGAGCAGCATCAGAGGAGGGAAGGTTTCTCTGCGGAGGTTCTCCTCACCTGGCGGTTGAAGACGCAGTAAATGAGGAAAACAAACAGCCCCTGCAGACTGTTGATGACGGTGAACAAGTGGGACAACACCATGGTGCTCTCATCCACCTGGAATATTCCCAAGATCCAGGTGCTTCCCAAAACAAGCATCCGTGCGGCAGCCTTGAGGGTCAGGGTTCTGTGCACAAGGAGAGAAGAGAACATGTCAATGGGAACATTGTCATGAAGAAACTCCTTCCATGTGGGATCTTTCACACTCTTGGGGCATTCTGAACACCCAACAGCAAGTTATAATATCAATGAATCTTTCATATAATCACCTGATTGGCGCAGATATTGTGAGCCGAAGGGCCTGTTCCTGTGCCGGTCAATGGGAACATCATCATGAAGAAATTGATCCTGACTTAAGGGACGGCACAGTGGTGCAGCGGGTAGAGCTGCTGCCTCCCAGTGCCAGAAACTCGGGTTTGATCCTGACCTTGGGTGCTGCCTGTGTGGAGTTTGAACGTTCTCCCTGTGACCACGTGGGTTTCCTCCGGCAGCTCTGGTATCCTCCCACACCCCAAAGACGTGTGGGTTTATAGGTTAATTGGAAATTGCTCCAAGTGTGCAGGGAGTGATGAGAAAGTGGGATGACATAGACCTAGTGCGAACGGGTGATCAATGGTCAGCATGGAGTCGGTGGTCGAAGAGCCTGGTTCCAAGCTGTATCTGTAAACTAATCCAGCTTCCCTCCCCACTTCCATTGTCACCATGGTCAGAGATCAGCACCATGGACAGAGACCCACCATGGGACCCTGCTGTCCCTCAGCCCACTCAGTCACCAGGGATCAGTTCAAATACAAGGGATGAAGAGGTTGGATAGAAAGGGTAGAAAGGTCTGGTATTCTCTGGATGGGGGAGGTCGAATGCTAGAGGGCATAGGTTTAAAGTGTAAGGGGGAAAGTTTAAGGGAGATCAGACCAAGGGAAACCCGTTGGGTCCCGTCCCCTCAACGTGCGGGGTGGGGGGGGGGAGCGGCGTCACACACACACCAACCACCCCCCAAACACACAGGGGAGGAGGGGGGGTGAGAGAGGAGGGGGGAGGGGTAGGGTGGAGGGGGGGAGGTGGGAGAGGGGGGAATGCAGGGGGAGGGGGGAGATAGTGGGGAGGGGGAGAGGTTGGGGGAGGCGAGAGGGTAAGGGGGAGGAGGGGGAGGGGTTAGAGGTGGGGGGCGAGGGAAGGGAGGGACGGGGAGAGAGCGTAGAGGGGGGGAAGAGAGGAGGAGGGAGGAGAGGGGGGGAGAGGTGGAGGGGAGCCGGGCGAGTGAGTGAGTGGGCTGGGAAAAGCGGAGAGAGCCCTGGAAGTGAGAGACAGAGAGAATACAGGGCCCGACTCTCTGCATCTCTCAGAAAACCCGGTGGGGGGGGGGGGGGAGGGCGCGGGAGGGGTGTGACTTCACTCGCTGCGCAGACCACGAGGAGAAATTTCTTCAAAAGCAAGCCGGTGAGTTTAAGGGAGATGAGAGGCAAGTTGTCTTCACACAGTGATGGGTGCCTGGACTGCGCTGCCAGGACAGGAGGTGGAAGCAGATACCATGGTCATATTTCAGAGACATTCAGACAGGCTCTTGAACAGGCTGAGGATGGATAGATATGGACCGCAGGCAGATGGGATGAGTTGCAACATTGATCGTGGCCAGCACAGACATGGTGGGCTGAAGGGCCTGTTGCTGTGCTGTACCGTTCTATGTTCTCTGCTCCACGTACCTGGTTTCTTTGAGCTTCGACACTTCCTTGTTGCGTGAGGCAAAATGTTTCCTCAGTAGGCAGAGCGTCCAAGCTAGCAGCACGGTGTTGACCTGGAGAGGGAAAGAAACAGAGTCTCCTGAGGCCGGCATCCGCCACATGCCTCCAGTGCCTTCCCTTCTCTCCTGCTGCCCTCCACACACTCCCCTCAGCGCTCCCCGTGACCCTCTCTCCCTCTGCCCGAGACTCTGCTGGCCTTCGCTTCTCCCCTCGTATATTTTGGGAAATCCTCCGTCCTTCCAGCATCATCCAGCCGTCACTGAGTTCCCCTTTCATTGCGGGTGGGGGTCTGTGACACGGGAACACCGCAGCAGGAGTTGGGGGAATTATTCCCCCTGCTTTCACTGCCTCTTTTCTCCAGCCGGCCCAGAATCACAGAGCCCCGGCCCCTCACCCTGCACCAGGCACCTCCTCAATGGGCAGGCATCCACAGTCCAGCCCCAGGCCCACTCAGTGTAAGATAGAAGGAGAGGCAAGGGAGGGCTTTAAAGATGGGAACTTGCTTTAACAGAGAACATGGAACAGCGCAGCACAGGAACAGGTCCTTCGGCCCACAATGTCCATGCTGAACATGATGCCAACATAAACTAATCACCATTCTGTGCACATGAACCATACCCCTCCATTCGCCACATGACCATGTGCATATCTAAACAGCTCTTAAACACCACTACCATATCTGCCTCCACCACCACCCTGGCAGCACGTTCCAGACACCCACCACTCGGTGTAACAAAATTTACCCCGCACTCCTCTTTTACATTTAGCCCCTCTCACCTTAAGCTTTGCCCTCTAGTCTTTGACATTTCCACCTAGGGAAAAGGTTCTAACTTCACCCTATCTATGCCTCTCATAATTTCATATACTTCTATCAGTTCTCCCCTCAACCTCTGGCATTCCAGGGATAACCATCCAAGTCTGTTCAACCTCCCCTTGGAGATAATCCCCTCTAATGCAGGCAGCATTCTGATGAACATTGGGATGGAGTTGCCACCAGCTGCAAGCAGCGAAGCGTTTAGTGAAGTGTTGTTGGGTTGTGGGGAGTCACCGGAGAGAAGCTTACCACGATCACCAGGCAGACGGGCCCCAGGAAACTCCAGCGGAAGCCCGATTCCAGGCTCAGCCAACAGCTGTGAGGAGGAAAGAGTTTTGTTACTGACTCACACTTGGCTCATGAAGTACTTGTGGAAGGCCCAGCGCTGTGAGCTGGCACTGACACACACAGGGTCACTGTTTAGTATAGTTTAGAAATACAGTGCGGAAACGGGCCCTTCGGCCCAGCGACCCGCAATCCCCGTACAATAACACTATCCTGCACACATTAGGGATAATTTTACATTTAAAACCAAGACAATTAACCTACAAACCTGTACGTCTTTGGAGTTGTTAAAGATGAGGGGGAGATGACGATCTGCGGTGAGTTCCCCCACAGTGTAGGTGGGTGGGAAAAGAGTCAGAGTTACTGAGAGAATAAGATGCAGGGAGATAAGGAGAGGGGCAATGGAACTGCTGGGATCAGTCTGCTGGGAGCTTGCATGGATCCAATGGACCAAATGGCCTCTCACTGTGTATGAATAAATCAGCTGTAGAACTGTGACATTTCTCTATCAGAGGCATAGAGTCATACAGCATGGAAACAGGCCGTTCGGCCCCACATGCTCATGCTGACCAAGCTGCCCCATCTACCCTAGTCCGACGTGCCAGCGTTTGGACCGTACCCCACTGAATCATTCCTGTCCATAAGTTGTTACTCACTGATTATTCGACCCGTAGCCTTTGGGTTTTATTGCCGCGGAGATAGCGACTATCACAGCAGGCACGACGTAGCTGGAAATGTAGAGGTATCTTGGTTTGATGACGTGCCTGCGACTGTAGTTTGTTACGGTGAGGTGTCTGGACATGATGAAAAGCTGCAAACTCTCCAGGAACATCCAGACGAAGACGGCGAGGAAGAGGTAATGCAAACAGCCTGCAATCAGGCCGCACACCACCTAAAGACAATGGCAACAGCCGGGTTAGTGGGCAGCACTGGGTGGTAGCAGAGTGTGTCATAGACAGGCAGCAATGGTCAGATATGGTGGGCAGAGACATACACATGCAGATACCCAGAGAAACTATCGTCACTATACATGTGACTGGATATTAGGGTGGCACAATGGCGCAGTGGTAGAGTACTGCCTGCCTAGAGATCCTGACTACGGGTGCTGTCTGTACGGAGTTTGTACATTCTCCCTGTGACCGCGTGGGTTTTCTCCAGGAGCTCCAGTTTCATCCCGCACTCCAAAGATGTACAGGTTTGGAGGTTCATTGGAGAGGGTAAGAAAAGATTGTAAATTATCCCGAGTGTGTAGGATAGTGCGTGGGGGTCGCTAGTCAGCGTAGATTTGGAGGGCCAAAGGGCTTGTTTCAAAGCTGTATCTCTAAACTAAACTGAACCTAGTTTAGAATGATGAATTTGGAGTTCTGCAGGAGTTCCGGGTCTCAATATCTCCAGCAAGGTCTAGTGGTGTAATTAAATTGCACATTTCTGTTGATCCCAGCAGCCATGCAGAATGGGTCAATTGCTGGACTTGGACCCAGGACGTGAACTTCAATCCCACCAATAATTAAATAAATCTGTAATTCAACCAAGTCTATGATGAGAAGGTTGTGGATCCTTTGGAGAGGGTGCAGAAGAGGTTCACCAGGAAGCTGCCTGGATTAGAGGGATTTGCCAGAAGGTGAAGTTGAGCAAACTTATTATGTTCTCTGCAGCAATATTTGGAGGCTGAGGGGAGATCTGAAAGGAGTATGTGAAATGATGAGAGGCGTAGATCAGGTCAAGATTCAGGAGAGGGCTGAGAATTTGAAGCTGCAGCTTGGATTTCTCACCTTGTGTTTAATCCGCATTCCTATCAGGAAGACGAACTGTGCCAGGAAGAGGGTGAAGCTCAGGTGCTTGTGGACGGTGGTGTTGGCGTTCTGGATGGAGCTGCAGTTGACAAAGATGGCGATGGAGGCGGCGAGGCACAGCAGAGAGATGATGAGGCAGATGTAGGTGATCACCTCCAAGTGCCGGTCATCCTGCAGCGGGCACAATGTGGGACACAACATTCACACCACAGCAACGGCAGGGTCTCCAGGGACAACACGATGGAGTCTGGGCCTGGTCCCCTCGAGCGCTCAATCTCCAGGTCCCAACTCATCATGTTCTAGAACGTCAACTATCAATTCCCTCGTGAACACCAACCCTGATGTCTGGGCCTCTGATACACCCCGAATGTCCATGGACAACAGGTTTGAGCTGTGGGCCAGGTCTCCTTGAGTTCTAGATCTACAGACACCAACTTGTCGTGTTCTAGAACGTCAACTATCAATTCCCTGGTGATCACCAATCCTGATGTCTGGGGCTCTGATAACCCCAGAATGTCCATTGACAACAGGCTTGAGGCCTGGACCTGGTCCCCTAGAGCTCTACACCTACAGACACCGTCCCGTCATGTTCTAGAACATTGACCATCAATTTCTTTGTGATCCAGAACCCTTGTCTCCCTGATGTCCTGAGGCTCTGATACTCGCAGTGTCTCCAGGGACAACGGGCTGCAGCTTTGGCCCAGGCCCAGTCCATCTTAAGAACACCATTCAGTGTGTTCTAGAAAGCTTCCCATTCAACCCCTCATTTAAGAACCCTTGAGTCCCATTTGCCCGAATTTGGACCACATTCCTCTGTACCCCTCCAAATGTATTATTAAAGTTGTCATTGGACCTGTATCAACTACTTTCACATACCTGCCACCCGCTGTGTGGAAAAGCTGCCCCTCAGGTTCCCATTAATTTTTTCCCCTCTCACCTTCAACCCACGTCCCTCAGTTCATGATTCCTCTCCCATAAGGTTGATTGTACTTGATTAAGGTGCACAAGTTATGAATGGGATGGGTGCAGATGAAGTGGATAATGAGAAACGTTATACCACAGCACAGGCATCTAAAACCAGAGGGTATAGGTGTAGGGTAAAGGGTGTGAGGTTTGGGGAGGATTTGAGGAGGAATGATTTCACCCAGTGGGTGCCTGTGATCTGGGACACCCCAGATTGAGTGGGTGGGAGAGACAGCTACCTCACAGCGCTCTAAGGTACGACTTATATCACCAAGGTGTAGAAGGCAACAGACCAAGTAGTAACATTGTGTAGAAAGGCACTGCAGATGCTGATTTATATTGAAGATAGACACAAAGTTCTGGAAAAAACTCAGCAGGTCAGGCAGCCTCTCTGCAGAAAAAGGGCGGGTGACGTTTTGGTTCGGGACCTTTATTCAGACTGAAGACTTCTTCAGTCTATCAAGTAGCAGATACAACGGACACAAGAAGCTGGAGTAACTCAGCGGGACAGGCAGCATCTCTGGAGAGAAGGAATGAGTGACCTTTAGGGTCGAGACCCTTCTTCACAGCAATACATGCTTGAGGGTCAGCATGGACATGGTGGGCTGAAGGGTCTGTTTCACTCTGACTTGTTCCCTCTTTATTTTTTCTGTTAAACGACCTCGTACCTCAAGTTCAACAGGAGCCATTAAAATAGCAAAGCTTGTGAGGTGGTCACACTGGCAGTCCACGTGTGTCTGATTGAAACCATACGTTACACAACCCTCACGGGACCAGACACTTTCCCCTTTTGTCGTCTTCCAAAACATACACATTGGTTTCTCGTTGTCTTTCTGTTCCTGCGACTGAGAAGAGCAAAGACTGTTAACTATCGATGGAATCTTTCTGATAACAGGTTGAGCATTCACATTTCCCATAGTTATGTTAGCACAGAAAACATCAGATCTGTCCTGTCCCTTTGGTGACAGCAATTCACAGTGACCTCCTGCAGGAGGGAAACCGGCCACAGGATCACATTTAACACAACAGAGGGAACACCATTGCTACCAATCTCACCGTACTGTCCCATCAAACTGCCCCAGGGTGGGGCACTGGATACATACAGAGTGAAGCTCCCGCCACATTGAAACTGGCCTGGGGAACTGCAGTCCAAGTAATATCGAGAGTGAAGCTCCTTCTATAATATCCCAGCAGACATCCCACATGCACAGTGCAGTGATAGCGATTGTCTTTCATTGAAATGGCGGCTGTACTCTGAAATTACAGCTTCACCACCACCTGAGAAATGATGGCACAGGGTCTCCTTCTGTGACCCGTCTCATTACCGATCTCTAACCCTCTCCCCTCTCCCTCAGATGTGGCATTTCCTCTTCCTGCATCAGGTCTCCTTGTACTGACCCTGAGTAACGGTGAATGGAGTGACCATAAACTGACCTGAACCAGCTCAGACCCAGCTTACGTGGAGACATCAGGCCTGAAGCCAGGCTCAGTGTGTCTGCTGCCCTCCCAACCTTCACACTGCAGGGTGTGGTGGGTTAACCAGGGTCACCTGGACACCCATCCCTACACAGTGTATGGTGACTTCCCAGCAGTAAATCACCCAGAGCAAAGGTTCTTCCTCATCTTCTCCCTTGTTCACCAAGAGTGCAATCAGAGACAATCCTCTCATCTGAGTCTAGCGTAGACACAAGATGGTGCAATACTCAGGCAGGTTCTGCAGACAATGAGAAGTTAGCTTTGTTCCTCTCTCCACTGATGCTGCCCGACCTGCTGAGTGTTTCAGGCATTTTCTGTATTTCATTCCAGTCTCTGCACCTTTCGCTTTTCACTCATCTACTTGGCCAGTTAGTCCCAGATAACACCTTGCAATTTCCAGCACTATGTGACACAGATTTTATGGGGACTTACCCAATGGAGGCAGAAGGAGTTTAATTCTGAGTTCAGGAACTATTTCCCATTTGTACCTTTGGAGAAGCCCATTATCCATCGGGAAACACCCCGGGTGATATTTACAAACCTCGTTGAGTTTCAGAGTGAAATTGACCATTTCTTTCAGCTTGGAGCTGGCGACTTTGTTGCTGATCGTGGCTGACACCACCTTGGAGTTCAATGGGACCGTCCTCTGGGGTGAGTTTCCTCCTTTAATCTCTCTGTTCAACAGGAATTCCACGTCGTTGAATACGAGAAAGGAAACAGCCGCAAACTCTGCCGGAGATAACAGTTAAACCATTAGTGAGTGTGGAGAAACGTCAGGTGTAAGTAAAGGCAGGTCTACAGCACACACCACCCATTCCAGTGATGCCCTGTACAGGGACCCTGAGCATTAAAACCAGCTGTAAACAGTGGTGGATCGGGAGATCATCGAGCGGCCTGCTTTGTCGAGCGGACAGTGTCAGGTTAGTTTGAGTGCTGTAGAGGGTGATCTATCACGGTCCTGACCTGTGCCTTGTGGGTGGCTACACATGGCCATTCACACAAGAGAGAGTCATTGTGTCACAGAGCACAGATACAGGCCCTTCAGACCAACTTGACCATGCCGACCAAGATGCCCCATCTTAGCTTGTCCCATTTCCCTGCGTTTGGCCCATATCTGTCTAAATGTTTTGTATTCATGTATCTGTCCAAGTGTCTTTTAAAGAACTGGCTGTTATAGAACCGGCCTCAACAACCTCCTCTGGCAGCTTCTTCCACATACCCACCTCTCCATGAGTGAAAAAGTTGCCCCTGGTGTTCCCCTCTCACCTTTAAACTATGTGTCTGGTTCTTGATTCTCCTACTCTGGATAAAAGATTCTATGACATCCACTCATCATCATTGAGATGATGCCTTTCTGTGGGATGTCACGATGAATGTAGCAAATATCTAGACTAGAGGCACAGCTTTAACGTGAAAGGGAAAAGCTTCAAGGAGATGTGCGGGGTAAGTTTTTAATACAGACGGCGGTGGGTGCCTGGAACATGCTGCCAGGGGTGGCGGTGTAAGCTGATACAATAATGGCATGCAAGAGGTTTTTAGAGAGGCACATGGCTATGGAGGGATATGGATCATGGTCAGGCTGGCGAGTTTATCTTGGCTTCATGTTCAGCACTGAGGTTGTGGCCAAAGGACCTGTTCCTCTGCTGCGTCATTTTCTATGTTCCATCAGTTCCTGTGATATCTACACACCAGATATGGAAGGATGGGAAAGAAAAAGAACATTTACCAGGGTTAGTGCCTCCAGTGATTGAACTCGAGAATATCTTCATGACATTGCTCGTAACCTGCATCTCCACCAACTGGTCCGCACTGCTATTCTTCTTTCCAATCACCTGGACCTTCAGAACTATGAGAAAAGATCAGACATTGTGAAGCGTGCAATGGCAACAGAACTGATCCCTCTCTCTCTCTCTCTCTCTCTCTCTGCTGCAAGCTTTGCAACAATCCCCAAGGTCTAACAGCTTGCCAACACTTGTTAGCCGTGGCTCAGGTAGTGCTCTTGCCCCTGAGCCTGGAGGTAGTGTGGAGTCCCACTTCCACACCCTGAGAACAGAGTCTGGGCTGACTGGTCCTCAATCCTGTGCCTCTCTTAACCTCAGAACGTTCTGATGGATGTCACTGTTGAAGTGTCGCTGAATTGCTATGAAGATGGTTCAGTCATATTGCACCTGGGTACCATGCATGAGGGAAGATGTGGCATTAGAGAGAGAGAGAGCAGACAAGATTTAGTGGTAACTAGAATGAGTGGAACCCGTTGGGTCCCATGTTCACATGGGAGGGCTGGTCCCCGATGCAATATTCTAACTCCACCAATTCCAATATTGGTGGCCAGTGGGGGAGGGGGGTGCTTTCTGGAGTGGTGGTATGGGTGTTGTTGGCTGCAGGGGCTACTGGTCTCCAGAGGGCTAGTATAGACATTGTGGGCCAAATGGATTCTTGAGGTGGCTGCTCAGTCCCTCAAGCATGATGTGCTAGCAGCTCACTCATGGCTGGTGGGCTGGCAGTTGACTCACGGATATTATTTGAAATTCCATTTCAAGCAGAGTGCAAGGCCACCAAATTCAAATCCATTTTCCTACCATTTCAAGCAGGGAGCAAGGATACCAAATTTAAGTGCAGTTTCTTACCTCTTCGAGCAGGGTGCAAGGCCACAAAATTAAAGTGCAGTTTCATACCACTTCAAGCAGGGTGCAACGCCACCAAATTCAGGTTCACTTTCCTACCACTTCAAGCAGGGTGCAAGGCCACCGAAATCAAATGCAGTTTCATACCACTTCAAGCAAGGTGCAAGACCACCAAATTCAAGTGCAGTTTCATACCATTTTATGCAGGGTGCAACGACACCACATTCAAATGCAGTTTCATACCATTTCAAGCAGGGTAAAACCACCATAAAACCACACTCACAGTTCAGTAGACATTCAGTGTGTTCAGTTGATTCACAGCTCAGACAGAGTCGTGACCTCTCCCTCCCCCATCATGCCCACACTTCCGGGTTTTATAATCCCTCCTCCTCCCACCGGAAAAGGTGTGGCCTTCATGGCGTGATTCACAGGAGAGAGATTCTCAACATTTTTTAAACACTAATAACACTTTTATTATTAATTGATGGGAAGAATCCTCTGCACCTGATGAGCGAGGGGGGGGGGGGGGGGGGGGGGGGGGGGAACTGAGTAAGATGGCCAAAAATCACAGCTGTAAGTGGTAGCGTTTTATCTAAAATCAATATAATGGAAACAGGAAGTAGTCAAGTTTAGCCAAACAGGCATTTACAGTGCATTTTAACTTCAACCCAAACCCCCCCAAACAGCCATTTGCAGTGCATTTCCACTTCAACCCAACCCCCCCCCCCCCCCCCCCCAAACAGCCATTTGCGGTGCATTTCCACTTCAACCCAAAACCCCCCCAAACAACCATTTGGAGTGCATTTCCACTTCCGCCCAACCCCACCCCAAACAGCCATTTGCAGTGCATTTGGTGTGCAGTGCAGTGGTGGAAATGTGTCAGCCTCGATAACAATCAGCACCTCAAGGCTGCGTGCTCAGCCCCCTGCTGTACTCACTCTATACTCATGACTGCGCAGCCGGTCACAGTGCGAACTCCATCATCAAGTTCGCTGATGACACCACTATTGTGGGACATATCACTGATGGGGATGAGTCGGAGTACAGAAGAGAGATCGGGCAACTGCCCATATGGTGACAGTACAATAACCTGGCCCTCAACACCAGCAATACCAAGGAACTGATTGTGGACTTTGGAAGGAGTAGGATGTGGACCCACAGTCCTGTTTATAACAATGGGTCGATGGTTGAAAGGGTCAAGAGCTTCAAATTCCTGGGCATACACATCTCTGAAGATCTTTCCTGGTCCGAGAACACTAATGCAATTATCAAGAAAGCACATCAGCGCCTCTACTTCCTGAGAAGATTATGGAGAGTCGGTTTGTCAAAATCCTCCAGTCTGGGAAGGTGGAGGGGGGCTCTGAGTGAGGTGGCCAAAAATGACGGCCGTAGGTGGCGGCGTTCTCTCGGAAATCACAGCACAGCGAGCCAAAAGTGGTCAAGATCAGACTTTTAGTAATATAGATATAGATATATCCAGTCACTGAGGAACACCAGTCCCATGAACAGGCCAGAGAAGGTTTCTTTAGAGAACGTTGTGGGTTGAGTGAACAGTGGGCAGCTAAACGGCTACTACACCAACAGTTAGAGTTTGTGGGTATGAACAGCACAGGCAAGCTCCCGTCACCACTGCATAGTGCGGGGAACCAGGGCGATCGTTTAGCTTAACACCTTTGCTCAGTCCACCTGAACCTACCTGATATCCCAGTTGCTAAACACTATAATTCTCCATCCCATTCCCACACAGACCTTTCTGTCCTAGGTCTCCTCCATTGTCAGAGTGAGGCTAAATGCAAATTGGAGGAACATCATCTCATATTTTGCTTGGGCAGCTTACAGCCCAGTGGTATGAATATTGATTTCTCTCACGTCAGGGAGCCCCAGCATTCCCTCTCTCTCTATCCCTCCCCCACCTAAGTCACACTAGTTTCACGTTTTCACTAGGCCCTTCCCACACAGTCTCAGCGACTCTGACATCAAAACACAGCAGGCGGTGGATTCAGCAGCTCAGGCAGAACGAGTCTGACGTTTCACGTCTTTAACCTGAAACATCGGCCGTTTCTTTTGCCTCAGATTCTGCCTGAGCTGCCGAGCGTTTCCAGCATTTTCTGTGACTTTTCCCCCAAATTCCCTTCAACCTGTAGTTCTGTTGATTTTCTGCCTCAGGAAATATTGCAGTAACATTGATATCAAGAGCCAACATCTTAATCAATCCATCTTCATCTATTCTACACCAAGTGATGAACAGGCACTTCAGGCCCAAAGCTGATTATTTTAAAGTAAACTCCACATTGCCTCCCCTCATTTAAATCCAGTTCCACACACTCGGTAACTAGCAAGGAGAACCTTTGGTGCGTTGGTGAATGTTTCCCACAGAGAGTACTTTACCAAATGAATCTGTTGTGATGGTCTTCACTTGTGAACTGGGCAGAGTGAGAGCTATCGCCATGGCCATTTTGTCCACAAGGTCCAATGTGGCTGTTACTACCTTCAGCCTTTCATTTGTGTTCATGGTTTCCGACAGTGAGCGATTGAGAACCGTGTTTGTAAAGGTTTCCATGTCCTATGGGTGAAGAGAACACTCAATATATTGAAAAGCAAAACATTGCAGTTACATGGTTCAGAAATGTTGAGAGAATACGGGCAAAACATGGGGAAATGGAACGAGCTTAGATGGGGCATCTTGGTCAACATGGATGAGTTGGGCCAAAGTGCTTGTTTCATTTCTCAATGTCTCCATCATATTGAATGTGGGAAATATCACAGAAACAGGCCCTTCAGCCCACCGAGTCCGCACCGACCATCGATCGCCCGTTGACACTAATTCCATGTTATCCTAGTTTCTCATCCAATCTCGATACACTAGGGGCAACTTACATAAGCCAATTAACCTACAAGCCCGCATGGCTTTCAGATGTGGGAGGAAATCAGAGGTCCCAAAGCAAACTCCAAACAGGCAGCACCCAAAGTCAGGATCGAATCCCAGTATCTGGCGCTGTGAGGCAGCAGCTCTACCCGCTGCGCACTGTGCCGCCCACAGAATCTTTGTAAATATCCTCGTGACTCTCTCTATCTCAGACGCTCACCACTTTTACCCGAAGATAAAATCGTACGGTTTGTAAAACCTTACCTTGATATCACTTTCCATGCTGAAATTCTGACACATTTTATCTTGGAAGCAAACAGCTATGTTCAGCATGTCTTCTGCAGAGGTTAACTGGACAATGGAACAAGACAACAGTTAGATATATTGGACTGACTGTGCTGGGGAATTAGTCAAACGTTACAAGCAATCGGAAAAAGAATCTTCCAAATCTACTTGTTAATGTCTGACTATAAAGGCTGTAGAACTGCTTGTGTACAGGGGTGGTGTGAGTGTCATGTACCATGGCAACTCTGAATGGACCTCATGGTTTAAATGGTGGCAATCACAGGAAGGAGTTGCTTATAAAGAAGGGTTGCCTTTATAAACACTGAAGAGTACAGCACAGGAACAGGCCCTTCGGCCCATAATGTCTTTGCCGAACACGATGATAAGATCAACTCTTATCTGCCTGTACATAACCCATATCCCTCCATTCCCTGCATATCTGTGTGCAAATGCAAAAGTATCTTAAACACCATGGTCATATCTGCTCCACCCCCAACCCCAACAGTGTGTTCCAGGCACCCACTATTCCGTGTGTAAAAGACTTGCCCCCCGGTCAACTCCTTGAAACTTTGCCCCTCTCACCCTAAAACTGACTGTCTATCCCATCCATGTCTCTCATCACTTTTTATACTTTTATCAGGTCTCCCCTCAACCTCTGGCATTCCAGAAAACAATCCAAGTCTGTCCAATCTCCCCTGTAGCTAACACCACCTAATCCAGACACTATTCTGCACCCTCTCCAGATCCCCCACATCCTCCCTGTAATGTGGCGACCAGAACTGTATGCAATGGTCCAAATTTAGCCAAACAAAAGTCCTGTAGAGCGACATGTACTTTACAGGGTATGGTGCATAGTGTAAAACACAAACTGCTGGAGGAACTCAGCAGGTCATGCAGAATCTCTGGAGAACATGGATAGGTGATGTTTCGAGGTCGTGAAGCTTCTTCAGTCTGATTGTAGTGGACACTACAATGTGAAATCTTGAAGGATGGTCCCGACACTCAATGTGGTCTGTCCATTCCCTCCACAGATGCTGCCTGACCCGCTGAGTCGCTCCAGCAGTGTGGATCTAATCGCTGTGTCTCTGTGGAAGTCAGAGGCCGTTCACGTACCTGCTTGGGACTGCACCGCAGCACTGTGGAATTCTGCTTTCCCGAGTCGGAACAATTGAGCGGATCGACTGGTGTAAGAATCACATGAAAGAGATGTCAGTGCCACCTGTAGACTCCACCAGTCACCCTCCTGATGTTCACCCATCGGGCAGAGTAGACCTCACCTCTGCCCCTCACCCAGAGCTCCACCATGGTGCTCCCACCATGTGCAGCGTCAGACTGGGCGACCTGAAGTGGTCTCAATATTCCAAATGTGGTCTCACCAACATTTGCACAATTGTAACACAACATCTCAGCTGTTGTACTGAGTGCCCTGACCAATGAAGGCAAACATGGCAAGTGCCTTCTTTGTCACCTTTTCAAAGCACCCAATCAAATTTGTAATCCAAAATTTCCCACCCAGAGAGCCATGTTAACCATCACTAATCATTCCCCGCCATCCCTTCCACAGCTTCTGCCTGACTTGGTGAGTGTTTCCGTCATCTCCAATTTTGATTCCCTGAACATCAGCTCTCATCCTAAGTCTGTGTTTACCTTGACAGGTCTGGTGCGTCTGTCCTGGCCCTGGGTGATATCCCGCTCCACAGACACAGAAGTAACTCCCAAAGGTGTTGCGACACGTCATGTTGACCCTGCACTGGTGCCCATGCTCGCATTCGTCCACATCTGTTGCAGAGAGGGACAGAGATACAAACATTAACAGCACGGATGGTGAGGAGCGAGAGACTGCGATTGATAAGGGAGTGATGCAAGGAGAGCGACAAGAGCTCACTCTCACATCCCTGTTACTCTTCACCCACTGTCTGCCCGGCATGGTCTTACCCCACAGAGGGCTGATCTTATAGAGGTGCATGAATTCATGAGGGGAATAGATAGGGTGAATGCACAGTCTTTTATCCAGAGCACGGCAATCAAAAACCAGAGGTCAGAGGTTTAAGAGAGGGTAAATTTAATAGGAAGCGGAGGAGCAACTGTTTCACTCAGAGGGGGGCAGATATATGGAACGAGGTGACAGAGGAATTAATTGGGGAAGACTGGTTGGCATGGATGAGTTGGGCAGAAGGGCCTGTTTCCATGCTGTATCTCTATGCCTCATAGACACAGGAGTCATTGGAAAATATCCTGATTCTCTGGTTTCCCCCAATATCTCAAGTAGGAGTAGGTGTGTCGGTGAATTAGCCTCTGTAAATTGCCTCTAGTGTGTAGGGAGTGGAGAATAAAGTGGGAGAATATAGACCTCATGTTGTATCTCTAAACTAAACCAAACTAAATTCCCAGTCCTTGTCTGACATCCAGCTCTAACTCGGCCTATCTGGATGTTTCCACATGACCGCTGCTTCCAAGGGCATAGCCTGGTCCACATCTCACAAAATGGCTCACAAAAATGTATAAGTTGTCACAAATATACCATCGGTTTCTCTCACGTCTCCAGGGAAGGAGATATGGTCTCCTCACCAGGTCAAGCCCACGTGACCAACGCACCAATATGGATGACTCTTCCTGTCCTCACCTTCACAGGACCTATTTGCACGGAGTCCGATGGACGAAGCTGATGCCTGAAACCCTGCATTGCATTCGCACTGGTAGGAACCCAGTGTGTTGGTACAAGTTGCATTATGGTGACAGGGTGACGATTCACACTCATCGATATCTGTGTAAACAGTGACAATCATTAACAACAGAATCACATTGTTTACTTGTTTTTAACCTGGTGTGATCGCCAGGCCTGGTCTATGTAACCAGAACCACCAATGTGGTGATTCTATAATGATGCCTGACAAGAGAGTGATGCACAGAGTGTGACAGGAGCTCACTCTCACATCCCTGTTGCTCTTCACCCACTCTCAGTCCGGCATGGACTTATCCCACACTGAGGGCTGATCTTATAGAGATGTATGAAATCATGAGGGGAATAGATAGGGTGAATGCACGGTATTTAATCCAGAGCAGGGGAATCGAAAACCAGAGGACTGAAGTTTAAGGGGGTAAATTTATTATGAAGCGGAGGGGCATCTGTTTCAATCAGAAGGGGGCAAATTTATTGAACGAGGTGACAGAGGAGTTAATTGAGGCAGATGCTATACCAACATTTAACAGAAACTTGGACGGGTACAGGGATAAGAAGTGCTTGGGGATATGGGCCAAATGTTTGTAAATATGATGATCTTAGATGGGGCATATCGGTCGGAATGGATGAGTTGGGCTGAAGGGCCAGTATACGTGCTGTATGACTATAACTGCATGCCTCATAGACACAGGAGTCATTGGAAACACTCCTGATTCTCCACTTTCGTCCAACATGTCAAGTAGGTGTGGGTTTGTCGGTTAATTAGCCTCTGTAAATTGCCTCTAGTGTGTAGGGAGTGGAGAAGAAAGTGGGAGAACATAGACCTCATGCTGTATCTCTGAACTAAACCAAACTAAACTCTCAGACCTTGTGTGACATCCAGCTCTAACTCATCCTATCAGGATGTTTCCACATGACCGCTGCTTCCAAGGGCACAGCCTGGTCCACATCTCCATCTCCCAATCCCCACACATTCAGATCCATGTCCAAAGTCAAGTTAAACCATTTGACTTGACCGCCTCCAGCGGGACCCAACTCCAGGTTGGGCTCAGGCTCAGGTTGGGCTCTAACCTGGTTTGAATTTTGAATCTCAGTGAACAAATCCCAAGTGACCCCAGCCTTCTTTTTTAAATTTTATATTTTTATTTTATTATTATTATTATTATTATTATTTTTATTTATTAATATAATAATAAGAGAACAGTGAGAGAAAAAATAAATAAAGAGTGTCGGAATAGATAGACAAACGAGTAGAAACAGATAGCAAAAGAAATGAAGAACAGAGATGAGAAGCTAAAAAGATTGAAAGAAAAAGAGAAGGTAGAGAAAAGAGAGATTAGGAGAGATCTACCTATTTCATATTTTTGCCCATCTGTCACCCGGTTCTGAACCATTTAATTTCTAAGGTTTTGTTATGTTGCACCATATGCTTGCAAAAAGTTGATAAAAGGAGACCGTCTTTAAGAATTGGTCTACTTTGCCTGGTAGGAGGAATCTAATTTCTTCAAGATGTAGCGTTTCCGACATATTTGAAATCCACATTTTGAATGTTGCCGTTGTTGCGTTTTTCCAGAATTTTGTATAAGTTTTTTAACAAATCCCAAGTGACCCCAGCCTTCTTTGAAAACATTATGACCTTCCTGTGGCCTTGGCTGAGGACGACATACATGAGATCCTTTGTTAATTCCAGGAATGCGAGATAATATGAAGGATAGGCAACCCCAATGCCATCCTGAGACCCTTCACAATGGTAAACCTCTTTGATCTCTGTTACCTGAGGACATTGTGTCTGGGCAGAGTATGTTGGTGGTGCAGGATAAAATCACTGCAGTCTCCATCTACAAACTCAGATTCACAACCCATCACAGCAGCGGGAATATGGGAAACAACTGATCATGAGAAATGGTGCTCACAAAACTGAACAAGTTGTTACAAATATACCATCCGTTTCTCTCACGTCTCCAGGGAAGGTGATCTGGTGTCCTCGCCAGGTCACGCCCACGTGACCAACGCACCAATGTGGTTGAGTCTTCCTGTCCTCACCTTCACAGGTCTTATTTGCACAGAGTCCGATGGACGAAGCTGTTGCCTGAAACCCTGCGTTGCAGTCGCACTGGTAGGAACCCTGCATGTTGTTACAAGTTGCATTATGGTGACAGGGCGAGGATTCACACTCATCGATATCTGTGTAAACAGTGACAATCATTAACAACAGAATCACATTGTTTACTCGTTGTTAACCTGGTGTGATCGCCAGGACTGGTCTCTGTAAACAGAACCACCAATGTGGTGATTCTGTAATGATGCCTGACAAGAGAGTGATGCACAGAGTGTGACCCAAGATGTAGGCGAGAAAGAGGAAAAAGATAATAGACAGAGAATAAGGGATGGTGGGTTTCTAAAATGTGTATATTTTAATGCTAGGAGCATTGTAAGAAAGGTGGATGAACTTAGAGCCTGGATTGACACCTGGAAATATGATGTTGTGGCAATCAGTGAAACATGGTTGCAGGAGGGCTGTGATTGGAAACTAAATATTCCAGGATTTCGTTGCTTCAGGTATGTTAGAATTGGAGGAACCAGGGGTGGAGGTGTTGCATTGCTTGTCATAGAGGCTATTACAGCAGTGCTTTGGCAGGATAGATTAGAGGGCTCGTCCAGGGAGGCTATTTGGGTGGAACTGAGAAGTGGGAACGGTGTAGCAACACTTTTAGGGGTGTATTATAGACCGCCAAGTGGGGAGCGAGAATTGGAAGAGCAAATATGTAAGGAGATAGCAGATATTAGTAGTAAGCACAAGGTAGTGATTGTGGGAGATTTCAATTTTCCAAAAATAGACTGGGAAACACATTCTGTAAATGGGCTGGATGGTTTGGAGTTTATAAAATGTGTGTAGGATATTTTTTTGCAGCAGTACATAGAGGTATCGACCAGAGAAGGGGCAGTGCTGGACCTCCTGTTAGGAAATGAGGCAGGTCAGGTGACGGAGGTATGCGTTGGTGAGCACTTCGGGACCAGTGATCACAATACCATTAGTTTCAATATAATTATGGAGAGAGTCGGGACTGGACCTAGGGTGGAGATTTTTGATTGGAGAAAGGCTAACTTTCAGGGAATGCGTAAGGATTTAAAAGGAGTGAATTGGGACACTTTGTTTCATGGGAAGAATGTAGAAGAGAAATGGAGGACATTTAAAGGGAAATTGTAAGAGTACAGAATCTTTATGTCCCTGTTAGGTTAAAAGGAAATAGTAAAAATTGGAAAGAGCCATGGTTTTCAAGGGAAATTGGACACGTTTCGAAAAAAGAGAGATATCTACAATAATTATAGGAGGCATGGAGTAAATGAGGTGCTAGAGGAGTATAAAGAATGTAAAAAGAATCTTAAGAAAGAAATTAGGAAGGCTAAAAGAAGATATGAGGTTGCTTTGGCAAGAAAGGTGAAAGTAAACCCAAAGGGTTTCTACAGCTATATTAATAGCAAAAGGATAACGAGGGATAAAATTGGACCATTAGAGAACCAGAATGGACAGCTATCTGCAGAGCCAAAAGAGATGGGGGAGATATTGAACAATTTATTTTCTTCGGTATTCACCAAGGAGAAGGATATTGAACTCGGTGAGTTAAGGGGAAAGAGTAGAGTAGCTATGGAAACTATGAGATTCAAAGAGGAGGAAGTACTGACACGTTTGAAAAATATAAAAGTGGATACGTCTCCAGGTCCTGACAGGATATTCCCTAGGACATTGAGGGAAGTTAGTGTAGAAATAGCAGGAGCTTTAACAGAAATATTTCAAATGTCATTAGAAACGGGAATAGTGCCGGAGGATTGGCGTACTGCGCATGTTGTTCCATTGTTTAAAAAGGGTTCAAAGAATAAACCTAGCAATTATAGACCTGTTAGTTTGACATCAGTGGTGGGCAAATTAATGGAAAGCATACTTAGAGATAATATATATAAGCATCTGGATAAACTGGGTCTGATCAGGAACAGTCAACATGGATTTGTGCCTGGAAGGTCATGTTTGACAAACCTTCTTGAATTTTTTGAAGCGGTTACTAGGGAAATTGATGAGGGTAAAGCAGTGGACGTTGTCTATATGGATTTCAGTAAGGCCTTTGACAAGGTTCCCCATGGAAGGTTGGTTAAGAAGGTTCAATCTTTGGGTGTTAATGGCGGAGTAGCAAGATGGATTCAACAGTGGCTGAATGGGAGATGTCAGAGAGTAATGGTGGATGGCTGTTTGTCAGGTTGGAAGCCGGTGACCAGTGGGGTGCCTCAGGGATCTGTGTTGGGTCCACTGTTGTTTGTCATGTACATCAATGATCTGGATGATGGGGTGGGAAATTGGATAAGTAAGTATGCAGATGATACTAAGATAGGTGGTGTTGTGGATAATGAAGTAGATTTTCAAAGTCTACAGAGAGATTTGGGCCATTTGGAAAAGTGGGCTGAAAGATGGCAGATGGAGTTTAATGCTGATAAGTGTGAAGTGCTACATCTTCCTCCCCCCAGCCTTTTTAGTTTAAAGGTCTCTAGTTTAAATCTTGGTCCAAAAAGACTTCCCCCATATCCTTAAACTGTGACCCCTTGTTGTGGACTTCCCCAACATCGGGAACAATCTTCCTGCATTTAGCCTGTCCAACCCCTTAAGAATTTTGTGAGTTTCTATCAGATCCCCCCTCAATCTTCTAAATTGTAGCGAGTACAAGCCGAGTCTATCCAGTCTTTCTTCATATGAAAGTCCTGCCATCCCAGGAATCAGTCTGGTGAACCTTCTCTGTATTCCCTCTATGTAACAATGTTACAAAATTTTGAGATTTTAAAAATAAAATCTGCAATTTATCCCATCAGATAAAGTATAAAAAGAAGTTTAATTTGACACCTAATTCACTTTCATATCTTCAGTATTAACAAAGTTATGGCCATTTTCATACTCAGAAATTAGCATCTTGTATGCTTTTTGCTTTGCTTTTGCATTGACTTAACTCAAAAGCTGTGATCGAGGACAGTCAAAAGCCCATAACTGTCTTAAAAATTAAGACAACTCAGTGAAATTTTCAGTTATTATAGATTGAAGCATTCTGAAACAAATATGAAACAATCTTACTTGGATGACCTGAAATTAAAGCATATAATTAGTTAGTTACCTAATTGTAGCTAATTACAAAATTAAATTACTAGATCTAAACATCTATCCATTTCATAAGAAAAGATAAACAGTTTTAAATTGCCTAAGTATCCAAATAACATTCACACAATAATTCACAATATAACATGATTTTTAAATCTCATTTTCATGAATTTATAGGCCAAATTGAAGGAATTTAGTGTTTAATTCCCGTAAATTAATGGCTATTTAAATCAACTTGCGAGTGGGTTTTTGTGAAACTCGATGGATTTGAACGTTGTGGTTTGCGGAGAATTTAACCCCCAGTCGGTAGGAAAAATACTGCTGGTTCGTATATTTTTTTTGTCCCCTTTTCGCAACATGAAATTTTGATTAAAGGCTTCCTAAGAACCACGTTTTTATGTAAAAATAAACTGTATACCTTCTTTTGTACCCTACGTAAGGTCCGTTCCTTTGTCGGCATTCACGGCTTTAGAATACGATTTTTAATTCACTCTTGCTCATAACTGATCCAGCGTAGTTTAAAAATAGCTTCTTAAAACAAAGTTGGAGCGATTTCTTTTTAGCAACTAAATCCCCTGAGATTGATCGATTTGAATTGTCTGGAGAAAAACGGCATTTTAAACCCGTCCCCCTCTGAAAGGCGCCAAAGTCGCGCACACGGGCAGTGGCAAAACTGCAGCGCTGCTAAAGGTAAGTATTGTAACATACCTACTCTATGGCAAGAATGTCTTTCCTCAGATTAGAAGACCAAAACTGTACGCAATACTCCAGGTGTGGCCTCACCAAGGCCCTGTACAACTGCAGTAGAAACACCCTGCTCCGATACTCAAATCCTTTTGCAATAAATGCTAACATACCATTTGCTTTCTTCACTGCCTGCTACACCTGCATGCCTACTTTCAATGACTGGTGTACCATGACACCCAGGTCTCGCTGCATCTCCTCTTTTCCTAATCAGCCACCATTCAGATATTAGTCTATTTTCCTGTTTTTGCCGCCAAAGTGGATAACCTCACATTTATCCACATTATACTGCATCTGCCATGCATTTGTCCACACCCAACCTATCCAAGTAACCTTGCAGCCTCCTAGCATCCTCCTCGCAGCTAGCACTGCCACCCAGCTTCGTGTCATCTGCAAACTTGGAGATGTTGCATTCAATTCCCTTGTCCAAATCATTAATATATATTATAAATAGCTGGGGTCCCAGCACTGAGCCTTGCGGTACCCCACTAGTCACTGCCTGCCATTCTGAAAAGGACCCGTTTACTCCTACTCTTTGCTTCCTATCTGCCAGCCAGTTCTCTATCCACATCAATACTGAACCCCCAATACCGTGTGCTTTAGGTTTGCATACTAATCTCTTATGTGGGACCTTGTCGAAAGCCTTCTGAAAGTCCAGATATAACACATCCACTGGTTCTCCCTTTTCCACTCTACTAGTTACATCCTCAAAAAATTCTATAAAATTCGTCAGATATGATTTACCTTTCATAAACCCATGCTGACTTTGTCCAATGATTTCACCACTTTCCAAATGTACTGCTATCCCATCTTTAATAACTGACTCTAGCATTTTCCCCACTACCGATGTTAAACTAACTGGTCTATAATTCCCAGTTTTCTCTCTCCCTCCCTTTTTAAAAAGTGGGGTTACTTTAGCTACCCTCCAATCCTCAGGAACTACTCAAGAAGCTAAAGAGTTTTGAAAAATGATCACTAATGCATCCATTATTTCTGGGGCTACATCCTTAAGCACTCTGGGATGCAGCCTGTCTGACCCTGGGGATTTATCGGCCTTTAATCCATTCAATTTACCTAACACCACTTCCCGACTAACCTGGATTTCACTCAGCTCCTCCATCTCATTTGACCCCCGGTCCCCTGCTATTTCCGGCAAATTATTTATGTCTTCCTTAGTGAAGACAGAACCAAAGTAGTTATTCAATTGGTCTGCCCTGTCCTTGTTCCCCATGATCAATTCACCTGTTTCTGACTGCAAGGGACCCACATTTGTTTAACTAATCTTTTTCTCTTCACATATCTATAAAAGTTTTTGCAGTCAGTTTTTTTCTTCCCTGCCAGTTTTCTTTCATAATCTATTTTTCCTTTCCTAATTAAGCCCTTTGTCCTCCTCTGCTGGACTCTGAATTTCTCCCAGTCCTCTGTAGGCTGCTTTTTCTGGCTAATTTGTATGCTTCATCTTTTGTTTTGATACTATCCCTGATTTACTACCTTCCCTGATTTATTCTTTTGCCAAACTGGGATGAACAATTGTTGTAATTCATCAATGCGGTCTTTAAATGCCTTACATTGCATATCCACCGTCAACCCTTTAAGAGTCAATTGCCAGTCTATCTTGGCCAATTCACGTCTCATACCCTCAAAGTTACCTTTCTTTAAGCTCAGAACCCTTGCTTCTGAATTAACTATGTCACTCTCCATCCTAATGAAGAACTCAACCATATTATGGTCACTCATGCCCAAGGGGCCACACACAACAAGACTGCTAACTAACCCTTCCTCATTACTCAATACCCAGTCTAGAATAGCCTGCTCTCTCGTTGGTTCCTGTACATGTTGGTTAAGAAAACTATCCCGCAAATATTCCAAGAAATCCTCTTCATCAGCACCCCTGCCAATTTGATTCACCCAATCTATATGTAGATTGAAGTCACCATTATAACTGTGTTACCTTTGTTGCACGCATTTCTAATTTCCTGTTTGATGCCATCCCCAACTCCACTACTACTGTTAGGTGGCCAGTACACAACTCCCACTAGCGTTTTCTGCCTCATAGTGTTTCGCAGGTCTACCCATATCGATTCCACATCCTCCAAGCTAATGTCCTTCCTTTCTAATCTCCAGTCTAACCAGCAATGCTACCCCACCACCTTTTCCTTTCTGTCTATCCCTCCTGAATATTGAATATCCCTGGATGTTCAGCTCCCAGCCTTGGTCACCCTGGAGCAAAGTCTCCGTAATCCCAACTATATCATATTTATTAATAACTATCTGCACATTCAACTCACCCACCTTATTACAAATGCTCCTTGCATTGAGACAAAAAGCCTCCTGGATTGTTTTTACAACACTCGTACCCCTTATACAATTATGTTGAAAAGTGGCCCTTTTTGATTTTTGCCCTGGATTTGTCTGCCTGCCACTTTTACTTTTCACCTTGCTACCGATCCTCATTTTACACCCCTCTGTCTCTCTGCTCATGCTCCCACCCCTCTGCCACGTTAGTTTAAATCCTCCCCGACAGCACTAGCACATCATGAGGGGAATAGATAGGCTGAGTGCACAGTCATTATCCAGAGCAGGGGATTCAAAAACCAGAGGACGCAGGTTTATGAGGGGGGCAAATTTAATAGGAAGCGGAGGGGCAACTGTTTCACTCAGAGTGGGGCAGATATATGGAACGAGGTGACAGAGGAGGTAATTCGCAAGTGACCCCAGCCTTCATTGAAAACACTACGACCTTCCTGTGCCCTTGGCTGATGACAACGTCTATCAGATCCTTTGTTATTTCCAGGAATCTGCGGGATAATATGAAGGGGAGGCAACCCCAATGCCAATTTGAGATTTAATCTCCATTTTGTGGCTAAATCGGCCAGTATTATCTGTTTCATGGTGAGATGAAGTCCATACCTCACAGATCATCCCTGAACTGAGGCAGGAATTTAGAAAGTAGCAGCAGTATCGCCGCTCCCAAATATGGGCACGTTGTCATGGAAACCCATTGGTTTCCCTAATGCCCCCCCCAGCGAATTATATCTGTTCTCCTCCCCAAGGCTACCCAATGTGATCAGATGCACCAATGTCTCTTACAGTCCTCACCTTGACAGATCTTCCCTGTACTGTTGCTGGCGGTCGCAGCTGACGCCAGAAACCCTGCGTCTATGTAACCAGAACCAATGTGGTGATTCTATAATGATGCCTGACGAGAGAGTGATGCACGGAGTGTGACAGGAGCTCACTCTCACATGTGGAATGATATATGGAATGAGGCAGATGCTATAATAACATTTAACAGACACTTGGACAGGTACAGGGATAAGAAGTGCTCAGTGGAATATGGACCAAATGTTTGTTAATGGGACTAACTTAGTTGGGGCATGGATGAGTAGGGCCGAAGGGCCTGTTTCGTGCTGTATGACTCTATGACTGAATGCCTCATAGACACAGGAGTCATTGGAAACACTCCTGATTCTCCGCTTTCGTCCAACATGTCAAGTAGGTGTGGGTTTGTCGGTTAATTAGCCTCTGTAAATTGCCTCTAGTGTGTAGGGAGTGGAGAAGAAAGTGAGAGAATATAGACCTCATGCTGTATCTCTGAACTAAACCAAACTAAACTCCCAGACCTTGTGTGACATCCAGCTCTAACTTGGCCTATCTGGACGTTACCACATGACCACTGCTTCCAAGGGCACAGCCTGGTCTACATCTCCTTCTCCCAATCCCCACACATTCCGATCCATGTCCAAAGTCAAGTTAAACCATTTGACTTGACCGCCTCCAGCGGGACCCAACTCCAGGTTGGGTCAGGCTCAGGTTGGGCTCTAACCAGGTTTGAATTTTGAATCTCAGTGGACAACAAATCCCAAGTGACCCCAGCCTTCTTTGAAAACACTACGACCTTCCTGTGGCCTTGGCTGAGGACAACGTCCATGAGATCCTTTGTTAATTCCAGGAATCTGCGCGATAATATGAAGGGTAGGCAACCCCAATGCCAATTTAAGATTTAATCTCCATTTTGTGGATAATTTAGGCCAGTATTCTCTGTTTCACGGTGAGATGAAGTCCATACCTCACAGATCATCCCTGAACTGAGGCAGGAATTTAGAAAGTAACATCCCTTGTAGGTCCCTTGCAGTCAGAAACTGGTGAATTGATCATGGGGAACAAGGACATGGCAGACCAATTGAATAACTACTTTGGTTCTGTCTTCACTAAGGAAGACATAAATAAAATGCCGGAAATAGCAGGGGACCGGGGGTCAAATGAGATGGAGAAAATGAGTGAAATCCAGGTTAGCCGGGAAGTGGTGTTAGGTAAATTGAATGGATTAAAGGTCGATAAATCCCCAGTGCCAGATAGGCTGCATCCCAGAGTACATAAGGAAGTAGCCCCAGAAATAGTGGATGCATTAGTGATAATTTTTCAAAACTCTAGATTCTGGAGTAGTTTCTGAGGATTGGAGGATAGCTAAAGTAGCCCCACTTTTTAAAAAGGGAGGGAGAGAGAATACGGGGAATTACAGACCAGTTAGTCGAACATCGGTAGTGGGGAAAATGCTAGTGTCAGTTATTAAAGATGTGATAGCAGCACATTTGGAAAGTGGTGAAATCATTGGACAAAGTCAGCATGGATTTATGAAAGGTAAATCATGTCTGACGAATTTTTCGAGGATGTAACTAGTAGAGTGGATAAGGGAGAAGCAGTGGATGTGTTATATCTGGACTTTCAGAAGGCTTTTGACAAGGTCCCACATACAAGATCAGTATGCAAACTTAAAGCACATGGTATTGGGGGTTCAGTAGTGATGTGGATAGAGAACTGGCTGGCAGACAGGAAGCAAAGCGTAGGAGTAAACGGGTCCATTTCAGAATGGCAGGCAGTGACTTGCGGGGTACCACAAGGCTCAGTGCTGGGACCCCAGCAATATACAATATATATTAATGATCTGGATGAGGGAATTGAATGCAACATCTCCAAGTTTGCGGACGACACGAAGTTGGGGGGCAGTGTTAGCTGTGAGCAGGATGCTAGGAGGCTGCAAGATGACTTAGATAGGTTGGGTGAGTGGGCAAATGCACGGCAGATGCAGTATAATGTGGATAAATGTGAGGTTATCCACTTTGGTGGGAAAAATAGGAAAGTAGACTATTATCTGAATGGTGGGAAATTAGGAAAAGGGGAGATGCAGCGAGACCTGGGTGTCATAGTACACCAGTCATTGAAAGTAGGCATGCAGGTGCAGCAGGCAATGAAGAAAGCGAATGGTATGTTAGCATTCATAGCAAAAGGATTTGAGTACAAGAGCAGGGAGGTTCTACTGCAGTTGTACAGGGTCTTGGTGAGGCCACACCTGGAGTATAGCGTACAGTTTTGGTCTCCTAATCTGAGGAAAGACATTCTTACCACAGAGGGAGTACAGAGAAGTTCACCAGACTGATTCCTGGTGAATAGACTCGGCTTGTACTCGCTAGAATTTAGAAGATTGAGGGGGGATCTTATAGAAACTTACAAAATTCTTAAGGGGTTGGACAGGCTAGATGCAGGAAGATTGTTCCCGATGTTGGGGAAGCCCAGAACAAGGGGTCACAGTTTAAGGATAAGGGGGAAGTCTTTTAGGACCGAGATGAGAAAATTATTTTTCACACAGAGAGTAGTGAGTCTGTGGAATTCTCTGCCACAGAAGGTAGTTGAGGCCAGTTCATTGGCTATATTTAAGAGGGAGTTAGATGTGGCCCTTGTGGCTAAAGGGATCAGGGGGTATGGAGAGAAGGCAGGTACAGGATGCTGAGTTGGATGATCAGCCATGATCATATTGAATGGCGGTGCAGGCTCGAAGGGCCGAATAGCCTACTCCTGCACCTATTTGCCATGTTTCTATGATTCTATCAGTATTGCTGCTCCCAAAATTGGAAGCATTGGTTTCTCTAATGCCCCCCCCCCCCAGCGAATGATATCTGTTCTCCTCACCAAGTCTACCCAATGTGATCAGATGCACCAATGTCTCTTAATGTCTTGACAGATCTTCCCTGTACTGTTGCTGGTGGTCGCAGCTGATGCCAGAAACCCTGCATTGCATCGGCACAGGTAAGAACCCATCGTGTTGGTACAGGTTGCTTGATTGTGACAGGGCGAGGATTTACACTCGTCGATATTTGTGGGAACAGAGAAAACCCTTCACAATGGTAAACATCGTTGTTCTCCGTTACCTGAGGACATTGTGCCTGGTCAGAGTATGTTGGTGGTGCAGGATAAAATAACCACAGTCTCGATCTACAAACTCAGATTCACATCCCATCACAGCAGCGGGAATATGGGAAACAACTAATCATGAGTAATGGTGCTCACAAAAATGAACAAGTTGTCACAAATATACCATCGTGGTTTCTCTCACGTCTCCAGGGAAGGAGATCTGGTGTCCTCACCAGGTCAAGCCCACGGACCAACGCACTAATGTGGTTGACTCTTCCTGTCCTCACCTTCACAGGTCTTATTTGCACGGAGTCCGGTGGACGAAGCTGATGCCTGAAACCCTGCGTTGCAGTCGCACTGGTAGGAACCCTGCATGTTGTTACAAGTTGCATTATGGTGACAGGGCGAGGATTCACACTCATCGATATCTGTGTAAACAGTGACCAATCATTAACAACAGAATCACATTGTTTACTTGTTTTTAACCTGGTGTGATCGCCAGGCCTGGTCTATGTAACCAGAACCAATGTGGTGATTCTATAATGATGCCTGACGAGAGAGTGATGCACGGAGTGTGACAGGAGCTCACTCTCACATCCCTGTTACTCTTCACCCACTCTCTGCCAGGCATGGACTTACCCCACACTGAGGGCTGCTCTTTTTTGAGGTGTATGAAATCATGAGGGGAATAGATAGGGTGAATGCACAGTCTTTTATCCAGAGCAGGAGAATCAAAAACCAGAGGACACAGGTTTATGAGAGGAAGTGGATTCACACTCATCGATATCTGTATAAACAGTGACAATCATTAACAACAATAACACATTGTTTACTCGTTGTTAACCTGGTGTGATCGCCAGGCCTGGTCTATGTAACCAGAACCAATGTGGTGACTCTTAAATACTGCAGGAAATGTCCTTGGAAGTCAGTCGATTAGTTGCCTTGGTTGCTCCAACAGCTGTTCCCGGACATGTTTACCTTTACCAGCAAATAGGGCAAGGGCTTCAGGCACTGGGAACACCACCACCCACAGGTTCCCCTCCAAGTCATTCACAACCCTATTTGGAAATACTTTGCCGGTCCTACATCATTACTGGGTCTAAATCATGGACCTCACCTTGTGAGCAACTAATATTCTGTTCCTTGAGCAGAGAAACAACCAGTTCCTCACCACCAGCACACTCGCTGCTCTGGTTGAACCCATGGTTTGTGGGCCTGTACTTGTTGGTGTTTAGATGGATGATGGGGGCATCTCATTGAAACTTACTGAAGAATGAAAGGCCTGGATGGAAAGAATGTGGAGAGGCTGTTTCTACAAGTGGCCAAGTCTTTGAGTTTTTTGTTGTTGTTTTTTATATCTTTATTTATTAGCGGTACTGTCAGTTACATCAGTGTACATCCCTTGTATTGTATTACAGTCATTGTACCCCTTATTTTTATTTTTTTTATTTTAAGGCTTTAGAAAAGAGAGAAAAGAGAGAGAAATAGCAGCATAGAAAGTAGAAAAATGACAAAGAGATGTGAAAGTGCAAAAGCGTGACAGAGGGAAAGGAAACCCTTGAAGAGTTAGAAACGGGAATTAAGAGATAGATCCTGTAGAGGAAAAAAACAAAAAAGAAAAAGGGAAAAATAGAGAAAGAAAGAAGAAAAGCCAGTTACTTTATTATAAACATCTCGCAAAAGGAATCTACCAACTCGACAGTTTTTCTTCCCCCTTTACCAAGACCTGACACCGGTACTTTTTTGAGGTATTCTTGCACCTTATCCTTGTAATAGATTTATAAATGCAGACCACGTCTTAATAGAAACAGTCTGATTTTTCCTGCTAGTCGGAGTCTCATCTCTTCCAAGTGTAGTGTTTCGAACATAGTTGAGATCCACATATTGACTGTTGGTACCGGAGAATTTTTCCAGAATTTTAAGATTAGCTTTTTTCCAGTTATTAAGCCATATTCAAGTAGAGTCTTTTGAAGCACATTTAATTCGGGGCAATCTTCCGAGTATCCCGAAGATTATCCATCCTCTCCGAAGTTTTTTTTAAATATTATTGTGAAAATTTAAAAATTTCAGTCCAAATGTTCAAAAGATAATGAGTGTGCTATATTAGCGACATTGACATTTATCATTATAGGTGAGAGTTGGGAAAAATTTTTACTTATTAGTTTTTGAATAGTATAATCTGTGTAGGATTTTAAATAGTGTATTAAGGTGTGTCTTAGTTTATTCTCTCCACCTGTTTTTTATACTTTATTCTGTCTGATGTTGTTGGTATTTCTGCATTTAGAATAATATTATATATATATGACATTAGGTTTACTGATTCTGCCTTTGTATTCATTATTTCTTCCAATAAGTCTGGAGGCATATTGTGATAATCTTGTGCGTATTTTTTTAGATAGTCACAGATTTGGAAATATTTAAAATACTGATTGTTTCCCAAATTGTATTTTAGTTGTATTTGTTTAAATGATAATAGTTTTCCCAATTCATACACATCTCCGAAGATTTTAATTCCAGCTCTTTCCCATTGTATAAATGCTTTATCTATAGTTGAAGGTTTAAATGAGGGGTTTTTACCGATAGAGAGGTAAATTTCTTAATTTTAGATTGTGTTTTATTTGTTTCCAAATTCTGATTGTACTGTATATAATTGGATTATTGTTGTAATTTATATTATTCATCGATATTGGAGAGAGAAGGATTGCTCCAATATTATAAGGAGAGCAATCCTCTCTCTCCATAATCGTCCAATCCGGTTGCTGGGGAGAGTTATCCAGCAATTGGATCATGTTTCTGATATTTACAGACCCCCTACTACTTTGGGTTTATTCAGATGAGCTCTTTGTATTCTGTGGGATTTATAATCCCAAATAAAATTTGTGATATCTGAGTCCAGTTTTTTAAAAAACTTTTTGGGTAAATATATTGGGATAGATTGAAACAGGTATAAAATTTGTGGTAGAAAAATCATTTTTATGGCATTTATTCGGCCTATTAAGGACATCAGAAGCGTTTTCCAAAATTTAATCAAGTTACCTAGTTTCTTAAGTAGAGGGTTATAATTTTCGTCAAACATATCTTGACATCTTCTAGTAATTTCGATGTCTAAGTATTTAAATTTTTCCGTAGCTATTTTGAAAGGAAACTGTAAAAGATGTGTAGAGTCTTTCGGTTTTATTGACATGATTTCACTTTTATTCCAATTTATTCTATATCCTGAAAATGATCCGAAGTCCTCTATTAATTTTAAAATATTTGGTATAGTAATATGAGGTTTTGTGATGTAGAATAGTACGTCATCAGCGTATAGTGATATTTTATTATTGGAATATTTTGTTTTATATCCATGGATATTCGGATGAGTTTCTGATTCTTTCCGCTAGGGGTTCAATTATGAGGGCAAATAACAACGGTGATAATGAACATCCTTGTCTGTTTCCCCTTGACAAATGAAATTTCGTAGATAAATTATTGTTCGTTAATATTCTGCCCGTTGGCTTATTATATAGTAATTTAATCCATAGAATAAAATTCTCTCCCAGTTGAAATTCTTGCAATACCCTAAGCATATAATCCCATTCGACCTGATCGAATGCTTTCTCTGCATCCAACGATATGATTGATAGTTTTTGATCTTCAGTTTGGTGTGAGTGCATTATATTGAACAGACGTCTCAAATTATTAAATGATTGTCTCTTAGGGATAAACCCCATTTGATCCGGATGTATTAATTTACTAGCATATTTACTTCTAGTCTTCTAGCTAGTATTTTCGCTAATATTTTTTGATCTGTATTTAGCAAAGCAATAGCTCTGTATGATCCAGGTTCTTCCACATCTTTATCTTTCTTAGGTATTAGTGTGATCGTGGATTCTGCTAGTGTTTCAGGTAGTATTTGTGCTTTGAAGGCATGTATACATTTTCTGTTGGCGGGGGGTAAATATGTCATAAAAACATTTATAGAATTCGTTACTAAATCCATCGGGGTATTAATTTTGTATCCACCAAAAAATAATCTATTCGTGAATATGTTTTGTGTACCATAGAATAGAACGAGTAATCCCTGCCGGTCGGATATGCAATCCTCCAGACATCTGTTATGTTTGTGTTTTTTATGTATGTGTTTAGAAGTTCGCGAGTTTTGGATTTCGTAATATCTCTTTGTTTTTGATTGGATATATCTAAGTAAGTGTCTAAGACAGAGTTAAAGTCTCCGCCGATTGTGACATTTTGGTAGTTATATTCTGCAATTATATTCAAGATTTTATTGAAAAAGTGCGGGTTGTCAAAGTTGGGCGCATATATATTTACCAAGGTAATGTCTTCGAGTTTTTTTAAAGCGGAGATTGATAGATCCTTCATTAGTACAGGTGTCAGGGGTTACGGGGAGAAGGCAAGAGAATGGGGTTGAGAGGGAAAGATAGATCAGCCATGACTGAATAGTGGTGACTAGGTGGACAGAAAGGCCTGTTTCCGCGCTGTATCTCTAAACTGAACTAAACGTCCCAACCTTCACAGTCCTCTGCACCGATGCCAGTGGTCGCAGCTGATGCATGAAAAACCCTGCGATGCAGTTGCACGGTAGGAACCCGGCGTGTTGTCACAAAGCGTGTTTTTGCCACAGGGTGCAGATTTGCATTCGTCAATATCTGTGGGAACAGTGAAAACCCTTCACAATAGTAACACAGTTTGCTCCCTGTTGCACTCTGTAACTATATTGATAGAATGGAGCGGCTGGGCTTGTATACTCTGGAATTTAGAAGGATGAGAGGGGATCTTATTGAAACATTTAAGATTATTAAGGGTTTGGACACGCTAGAGGCAGGAAACATGTTCCTGATGTTGGGGAGTCCAGAACCAAGGGCCATGGTTTAAGAATAAGAGGTAAGCCATTTCGAACAGAGATGAGGAAAAACATTTTCACACAGAGGGTTGTGAATCTTGACAATTGTGAAAATAGCCTTGGACAAGCTAGAAGCTGTGATGATTGCCCTCGATTCCATTGGAGTGGAAGCTGTCTGTCGGTGAGAGTGGAAAGGTTGAGCAGTAACCCAGCGTTCTCTCTCAGGGCAGTTGTGTAAAGAACCATGTCACGATGTGGGCTGGTGTGGGCGACATGGGGTGGTTGCAGACACAGGGTGTCCACTGCTCCATTAATCTTTAACGTGACTCCAAGCCCAGACCAGGTCTGGCCACATCTGGACCTCCGCAAAATTGCCCCCCCCCCCCCTGCACGGAACGAGACGTGCAGGTACGGCCTTGCACCGTGTGGGACCAGGGAACTGGGACTGCAGTGAGCCCACCAGCTACAGCTGCTTAGACCAGTTCCCAATGTTGGGGGCGTCCGTACCGTCCCCTGCTTCCAAGTACTCTCCCTGCTCCATCAATCTTTTTCACAGTGTTTAGTAGTGCGCTGAGCCTAGGCTGGAGCTTGGGACAGAAGTGACCACGGCAGCTGACCCGATGGGACATGTTCCTCAGCATGACACGGCCTCCATCCAAAGAACCTGGCTGGTTCATAGACTCATCTCCCAATCTATATTACTAAAAGTCTGATCTTGACCACTTTTGTTTCGCGGTGCTGTGATTTCCGAGAGAACACCGCCACCTACGACCGTCATTTTTGGCCAGCTCGCTCAGAGCCCCCTCCCCCTCCGCCTTCCAGGACCAGAGGATTTTTCCCAAAGATGAAAATTCAGAGAGATATTTTTTTTTTTTTTAATTCACCATTCTCTCTGCTGCCCCTACTGGAGGGAGGGGGAGGGACTATAAAACCAGGAAGTGGTGTGCCTCACTCAGTCTCTGCAAGATAGAAGAAGCCAGAGGTTCATGTCTCTCTGAGCTCTGAATAGCATTGAACATGTCTACTCAACTGTGAGTGCCCTTAATGTGGTTTGAAAATGAAAACATGGTTGGTTTGAAGTAAAAAGGCACTGCCTGCAAATGGTTGTTTGGGGGGTTTGGGTTGAAGTTAAAAGGCACTACTGCAAATGGTGGCTTGGGTGCTTTGGGTTGAAGTTAAAAGGCACTACTTACTGAAAATGGTGGTTTGGCTGCTTTTGGGTAACTTCCTGTTTGCACTGTATATTGATTTTAGATAAAAAGCTACCACTTATGGCTGTGATTTTTGACCATCTTACTCAGTCTCCTTCCGCTCAGCAGCTGCAGAGGATTCTTCCCATCAATGAATAATAAAAGTGTTATTAGTGTTTAAAAAATGTTGAGAATCTCTCTCCTGTCAATCACGCCATGAAGGCCACACCTTTTCTGGTGGGATGGGGAGGGGTTATAAAACCCGGCAGTGTGGGTGTGGCAGTCTCTGCATGATGGGGAGGGAGAGGTCATCACTGTCTGAGCTGTGAATCAACTGAACACACTGAATGTCTACTGAACTGTGAGTTTGGTGTTTTGTGTGGTTTTATGGTGGTTTTATGATAGTTTCACCCTGTTTGAAATAGTATGAAACTGCATTTGAATGTGGTGGCCTTGCACCTTGCATGAAATGGTATGAAACAGCATTTGAATGTGGTGGCCTTGCACCCTGCATGAAATGGTATGAAGCTGCATTTGAATTTGGTGGCCTTGCACCCTGCTTGAAATGGTATGAAACTGCACTTGAATTTGGTGGCCTTGCACCCTGCTTGAAATGGTATGAAACTGCACTTGAATTTGGTGCCCTTGCAACCTGCTTGAAGTGGAATTAAACTGCACTTGTATTTGGCGGCCTTGCACCCTGCTTGAAGTGGTATGAAACTGCACTGAATTTGGTGGCCTTGGATCCAGCTTGAAGTGGTAAGAAACTGCACTTGGGTTTGGTGGCTTTGCATCCTGCTTGAAGTGGTTGGAAACTGCACTTGAATTTGGTGACCTTGCACCCTGCTTGAAGTGGTAGGAAACTGCACTTCGATGGCCTTGCACCCTGCTTGAAATGGTAGGGAAATGGATTTGAATTTGGTGGCCTTGCACCCTGCTTGAAGTGAATTTCAAGGAATAGCCATGAGTCAACTGCCAGCCCACCAGCCGTGAGTGAGCTGCCAGCACATCAGGCTTGAGGGACTGAGCTGCCACCCCAAGAACCCATACCAGCGCTCCAGAAAGCCCCCCCACAGGCCACCAATATTGGAATTGGTGGAGAGGTGGAATATTGCGTCGGGGGACCAGCCCTCCCATGTGAACATGGGACCCAACGGGTCCCACTTAGTCTAGCCTCTAATATATTTAGAATGAAAAGTAAGAAAAAGGCCTATTTTGGATTGATTGAACCCAGCTGACACAACCCACTGCTACTCTGTGCTATTTCTTTTGGAATTTGCACAGTGCAGCCGCCAGGAAATTACTCCTTAATTCCAGGAATCGGCAAAGCAATCCTGGAGCATTCCCAATCCCATTCCCAATATGAGATTTATTCTCCACATCATGGTGATGTGAAGACCTTACTCTTACAGATCTTCAAACCTGCGTATCTTTGAAGCGTGGGAGAAAACCGGTGCACCCGGAGAAAACCGGCGTGTCACGGGGAGAACGTGCAAAGTCCATACAGACAGCACCCAGAGTCCATCGCTGCACCACTCTGCCACTGTGATGTTCTCTGTTACACGAGGACTCTGGTGTCTGAGTGTGTTGGTATGAGCGCATAGAGGTGGGCTGTAGAGGCCTTGCAGGACACTCACTCTGCAAAGTCCTCAACCAGTTGGGCATTACGGGGCTGGCAAAGAAGAGGGCCATTCAATCCGCAAGCGAAGCCGCAGAGAAAGCCACTAGGTGGCTTTGGATTAATAGGGCTGATCCATGGGCGGTTGCTGCTGGGACGCTTCGGGGCTTGATCAACCCCGGCTGGATCGCCTGGGCGAGGGTGTCAGATCTTGTGAGACCCGAAACACCCGATGATCCCAGGTCACATCACTGAGGATGCATCCCAGCGCATCTAGAAGATGTATCTTTCACACAGTGGTGCAGGGATAAAATCACAATAGTCATGTACAAAACTGGAAATCAAATCCCTCTACTCCAGCGGAAATTTAGAAAAATAATCATCAGTGATAGCACTCACAAAATGAACAAAATGTCATGAAAACCCATTGGTTTCTCTAATCCCCTCCCTGGAAGGAAATCCGGTAATGTAACCAGCTCCAGCCAACATGATCAGAGTACCAATCTCTCTCAAAGTCCTCACCTTCACAGATCTTATTTGCAGGGAGTCCGGTGGACAAAGCTGATGCGTTAAACCCTGCGTTGCAGTTGCACTGGTAGGAACCCAACGTGTTGTTACAAGTTGCGTTATGGTGACAGGGCGAGGATTCACACTCGTCAATATCTGTGTAAACAGTGACAATCATTAATAACGGAATCACATTGTTTACTCGTTGTTAACCTGGTGTGATCGCCAGGACTGGTCTCTGTGAACAGAACCACCAATGTGGTGACTCTATAATGATGCCTGACAAGAGAGTGATGCACGGAGTGTGACAGGAGCTCACTCTCACATCCCTGTTGCTCTTCACCCACTCTCTGCCCAGCATGGACTTACCCCAGATTATTAACCTCTTCCATGGAGTCATCGTGTCACAGAGCAATACAGCACACAAACAGACCCTTCAGCCCAAATCATCCATGCTGAGCTAGTTGTTTAGTCCTACTCAGTTATGCCTGATCCATACCCTGCTAAACCTTCCCTGTCCATGTACCTGTCAATGTGTCTGCTGTAGTATTTGTCCCACCTCAACCACTCCCCCTGGCAGCTCATTCCACTCTCACTCTGTGCACAGCCTGGTCCACATCTCCATCTCCCAATCCCCACACATTCAGACCCATGTCCAAAGTCAAGTTAAACCATTTGACTTGACCGCCTCCAGCGGGACCCAACTCCAGGTTGGGCTCTAACCTGGTTTGAATTTTGAATCTCAGTGGACAACAAATCCCAAGTGACCCCAGCCTTCTTTTTTAAATTTTATCTTATTATTTTATTATTATTATTATTATTTTTTTTAATATAATAATAAAAGAACAGTGAGAGAAAAAAGAAATAAAGAGTGTCGGAATAGATAGACAAGCAAGTAGAAACAGATAGCAAAAGAAATAAAGAACAGAGATGAGAAGCTAAAAAGATTGAAAGAAAAAGAGAAGGTGGTGAAAAGAGAGATTAGGAGAGATCTCCCTATTTCGTATTTTTGCCCATCTGTCACCCGGTTCTGAACCATTTAATTTCTAAGGTTATGTTATGTTGCAGCATATGCTTGCAAAAAGTTGATAAAAGGAGACCGTCTTTAAGAATTGGTCTACTTTGCCTAGTAGGAGGAATCTAATTTCTTCAAGATGTAGCGTTTCCGACATATTTCAAATTTTGAGTACAGGAGCATTCTACTGATCTTGGTGAGACACGGAGTTGCGTACAGTTTTGGTCTCCAAATCTGAGGATTATTGCCAGTGCATTCACCAGTTGCTCGAAGTGACCTTACAAAAGGGGTTGGACTAGATGCAGGAAGATTCCCGATTGGAGTGACAAGGGGTCTCACAGCTTAAGGACCTTTAAGATGAGAAAGGAGAGTGGTGAGTCTCTGGAAACTCTCTGCCACCAGTTCATTGGCTATATTTAAGAGTGATAAATCAGCAGGTACGGGATACTGAGTTGGATGATCTTCATATTGAATGACTCAAGAATGGCCTACTCCTGCACAATTTTATGTTATCTATGTAAATCGTTGTTCTCATGACCTTTGAGGACATTATAACTTTAGTTGAGGATTCACCACAGTCTCCATCTACAAACTCAGATGCAACCCATCACAGCAGCGGGAATATGGGAAACAACTAATCATGAGTAATGGTGCTCACAAAAATGACCAAGTTGTCACAAATATACCATCCGTTTCTCTCACGTCTCCTGGGAAGGAGATCTGGTGTCCTCACCAGGTCAAGCCCACGTGACCAACGCACCAATGTGGTTGACTATTCCTGTCCTCACCTTCACAGGTCTTATTTGCACGTAGTCCAATAGACGAAGCTGATGCCTGAAACCCTGCGTTGCAGTCGCACTGGTAGGAACCCTGCATGTTGTTACAAGTTGCATTATGGTGACAGGGCGAGGATTCACACTCATCGATATCTGTGTAAACAGTAACAACAGAATCACGTTGTTTACTCGTTGATAATCTGGTGTGACAGGAGCTTCACATCCCTGTTACTCTTACCCACTCTCTGCCCGGCATGGACCCCCAGACTGGAGGGGAATAGATTTGCACACCAGAGCAAGGGAATCGGCCAGATTCTGACATACAGATAAGAAGTGCTCGGGGATATGGGAAATGTGTACGGGGCTTCTCACATCCTTGTTGATCAGCATGGATGATTTGGGGCCTGTTCTGTGCTGTAGGACACAGGAGTCATTGGATCCACTTCCGTCCATGTCAAGTATGTGCGGGTTTTGTCGGTTAATTAGGCCTCTGTAAATTGCCTCTAGTGTGTAGGGAGTAGAGAAGAAAGTACATACCTTGGTGACATCCAGCTCTATTGGCCTATCTGGACGTTACCACATGACCACTGCTTCCAAGGGCACAGCCTGGTCCACATCTCATCTCCCGATCCCTCACATTCAGATCATGTCCAAAGTCAAGTTAAACCATCTTGACAGCGGGACCCAACTCCAGGTTGGGCTCAGGTCTAACCAGGTTTGAATTTTCCCCTAGTCTCAGTGGACAACAAATCCCCAAGTGACCCAGCCTTTTTTTAAATTCTTTTTATTTTATTATTATTATTTTTTACAGTGAGAGAAAAAATAAATAAAGAGTGTTGGAATAGATAGACAAGCAAGTAGAAACAGATAGCAAAAGAAATAAAGAACAGAGATGAAAAGCGTAAAAATTTCTCATGATGAAAAAGTGAAAAGAGAAATTAGGAGAGATCTCCCTATTTTTGCCCTCATGTCACCCGGTTCTGAACCATTTAATTTCTAAGGTTATGTTAACCATATGCTTGCAAAAAGTTGATAAAGGAGACCGTCTTAAGAATTTCTACTTTGCCTAGTAGGAGAAATCTCATTTCTTCAAGATGTAGCGTTTCCGACATATTTCAAATCCACATTTGAGCGTTGCACCATACTCCAGTTGGTTTTTCCAGAATGCCTTGTATAAGTTTTTTTAACATCCTGACCCAGCTTCTTTTTGAAAACATTATGACCTTCCTGTGGCCTTGGCTGAGGACAACGCCCATGATTTTGTGGTACACATATCTACATGCGATTCAAGGGAGAATTTGCAAAAGGGTAACGATTTCCAGGATAGCCTGCAGTAGTGAGGCAGTGGGATTGAGACTTTTCCTGGCAAAACTAGAAAGGCTGGGGGGAGGGACTCGGGTAGAGGGGGTTCGGGGTCAGGGTGTGGGGCAAGAGGCAGAGAAGGGAAGCACTCGGATCCAAAATGTAGGCGAGAAAGATGAAAAAGATAATAGACCGAAAATAAGGGATGGTGGGTTTCTAAAATGTGTATATTTTAATGCTAGGAGCATTGTAAGAAAGGTGGACGAACTTAGAGCCTGGATTGACACCTGGAAATATGATGTTGTGGCAATCAGTGAAACATGGTTGCAGGAGGGCTGTGATTGGAAACTAAATATTCCAGGATTTCGTTGCTTCAAGGTGTGATACAAATTGGAGGGACCAGAGGGGGGGAGGTGTTGCATTGCTTGTCAGAGAAGATATTACAGCAGTGCTTTGGCAGGATAGATTAGAGGGCTCGTCTAGGGAGGCTATTTGGGTGGAACTGAGAAGTGGGAACGGTGTAGCAACACTTTTAGGGGTGTATTATAGACCGCCAAATGGGGAGCGTGAATTGGAAGAGCAAATATGTAAGGAGATAGCAGATATTAGTGGTAAGCACAAGGTAGTGATTGTGGGAGATTTCAATTTTCCAAAAATAGACTGGGAAACACATTCTGTAAATGGGCTGGATGGTTTGGAGTTTATAAAATGTGTGCAGGATAGTTTTTGCAGCAGTACATAGAGGTATCGACCAGAGAAGGGGCAGTGCTGGACCTCCTGTTAGGAAATGAGGCAGGTCAGGTGACGGAGGTATGCGTTGGTGAGCACTTCGGGACCAGTGATCACAATACCATTAGTTTCAATATAATTATGGAGAGAGTCAGAACTGGACCTAGGGTAGAGATTTTTGATTGGAGAAAGGCTAACTTTGAGGGAAATGCGTAAGGATTTTAAAGGAGTGAATTGGGACACTTTGTTTCATGGGAAGGATGTAGAAGAGAAATGGAGGACATTTAAAGGGGAAATTGTAAGAGTACAGAATCTTTATGTCCCTGTTAGGTTGAAAGGAAATAGTAAAAATTGGAAAGAGCCATGGTTTTCAAGGGAAATTGGACACGTTTCGAAAAAAGAGAGATATCTACAATAATTATAGGAGGCATGGAGTAAATGAGGTGCTAGAGGAGTATAAAGAATGTAAAAAGAATCTTAAGAAAGAAATTAGGAAGGCTAAAAGAAGATATGAGGTTGCTTTGGCAAGAAAGGTGAAAGTAAACCCAAAGGGTTTCTACAGCTATATTAATAGCAAAAGGATAACGAGGGATAAAATTGGACCATTAGAGAACCAGAATGGACAGCTATCTGCAGAGCCAAAAGAGATGGGGGAGATATTGAACAATTTATTTTCTTCGGTATTCACCAAGGAGAAGGATATTGAACTCGGTGAGTTAAGGGGAAAGAGTAGAGTAGCTATGGAAACTATGAGATTCAAAGAGGAGGAAGTACTGACACTTTTGAAAAATATAAAAGTGGATAAGTCTCCAGGTCCTGACAGGATATTCCCTAGGACATTGAGGGAAGTTAGTGTAGAAATAGCAGGAGCTATGACAGAAATATTTCAAATGTCATTAGAAACGGGAATAGTGCCGGAGGATTGGCGTACTGCGCATGTTGTTCCATTGTTTAAAAAAGGGTTCAAAGAATAAACCTAGCAATTATAGACCTATTAGTTTGACGTCAGTGGTGGGCAAATTAATGGAAAGGATACTTAGAGATAATATATATAAGCATCTGGATAAACAGGGTCTGATCAGGAACAGTCAACATGGATTTGTGCCTGGAAGGTCATGTTTGACAAACCTTCTTGAATTTTTTGAAGCGGTAACTAGGGAAATTGATGAGGGTAAAGCAGTGGATGTTGTCTATATGGATTTTAGTAAGGCCTTTGACAAGGTTCCCCATGGAAGGTTGGTTAAGAAGGTTCAATCTTTGGGTGTTAATGGCGGAGTAGCAAGATGGATTCAACAGTGGCTGAATGGGAGATGTCAGAGAGTAATGGTGGATGGCTGTTTGTCAGGTTGGAAGCCGGTGACCAGTGGGGTGCCTCAGGGATCTGTGTTGGGTCCACTGTTGTTTGTCATGTACATCAACGATCTGGATGATGGGGTGGAAAATTGGATAAGTAAGTATGCAGATGATACTAAGATAGGTGGTGTTGTGGATAATGAAGTAGATTTTCAAAATCTACAGAGAGATTTGGGCTATTTGGAAAAGTGGGCTGAAAGATGGCAGATGGAGTTTAATGCTGATAAGTGTGAAGTGCTACATCTTGGCAGGACAAATCAAAATAGGACGTACATGGTAAATGGTAGGGAATTGAGGAATGCTGTGGAACAGAGGGATCTAGGAATAACTGTGCATAGTTCCCTGAAGGTGGAATCGCATGTAGATAGGGTGGTAAAGAAAGCCTTTGGTGTGCTGGCCTTTATAAATCAGAGCATTGAATATAGGAGTAGGGAAGTAATGTTAAAATTGTACAAGGCATTGGTAAGACCAATTCTGGAGTATGATGTACAATTTTGGTCGCCTAGTTATAGGAAGGATGTCAACAAAATAGAGAGAGTACAGAGGAGATTTACTAGAATGTTGCCAGGGTTCCAGCAACTATGTTACAGAGAAAGGTTTGAACAAGTTAGGTCTTTATTCTTTGGAGCGCAGAAGGTTAAGGGGGGACTTGATTGAGGTCTTTAAAATGATGAAAGGGATAGACAGAGTTGACGTGGATACGTTTTTCCCATTGAGGGTAGGGAAGATTCAAACAAGAGGGCATGACATGAGAATTAAGGGACAGAGGTTTCGGGGTAACGTGAGGGGGAACTTCTTTACTCAGAGGGTGGTGGCTGTGTGGAATCAGCTTCCAGCAGAAGTGGTGGAGGCAGGATCGATTTTAACATTTAAGAGTAAAGTGGATAGGTATATGGACGTGAAGGGAATGGCGGGGTATGGTCTGAGTGCAGGGAGATGGGACTAGGGGAAAACAAATGGTCGGCACGGACTGGAAGGGCCGAGAGGGCCTGTTTCCGTGCTGTAATTGTTATATGGTTATATGTTATATGGTTAATTCCAGGAATCTGCGGGATAATATGTAGGGTAGGCAACCCCAATGCCAACTTTAGACCCTTCACAATGGTAAACCTCGTTGTTCTCTGTTACCTGAGGACATTGTGTCTGGTCAGAGTATGTTGGTGGTGCAGGATAAAATCACCACAGTCTCCATCTACAGCAGCGGGCATATGGGAAACAACTAATCATGAATAATGGTGCTCACAAAAATGAACAAGTTGTCACAAATATACCATCCCTTTCTCTCACATCTCCTGGGAAGGAGATCTGGTGTCCTCAACAGGTCAAGCCCACGTGACCAACGCACCAATGTGGTTGACTATTCCTGTCCTCACCTTCACAGGTCTGATTTGCACGGAGTCCAATGGACGAAGGTAATGCCTGAAACCTGCGTTGCAGTTGCACTGGTAGGAACCCTGCGTGTTGTTACAAGTTGCATTATGGTGACAGGGTGAGGATTCACACTCATCGATATCTTGTGTAAAACAGTGACAATCATTAACAACAGTATCACATTGTTTACTCGTTGTTAACCTGGTGTGATCGCCAGGACTGGTCTCTGTAAACAGAACCACCAATGCGGTGATTCTATAATGATGCCTGACAAGAGAGTGATGCACGGAGTGTGACAGGGGCTCACTCTCACATCCTTGTTGCTCTTCACCCACTCTCTGCCCGGTATGGACTTACCCCACACTGATAGCTGATCTTATAGAGGTATATGAAATCATGGAAACATAGAAACATAGAAAATAGGTGCAGGAGTAGGCCATTCGGCCCTTCGAGCCTGCATCGCCCTTTAATATGATCATGGCTGATCATCCAACTCAGTATCCTGTACCTGCCTTCTCTCCATACCCCCTGATCCCTTTAGGCACAACGGGCCACATCTAACTCTCTCTTAAATATAGCCAATGAACTGGCCTTAACTACTTTCTGTGGCAGACAATTCCACAGATTCATCACTCTCTGTGTGAAAAAAAAAGTCATCTCCATATAACCATATAACCATATAACAATTACAGCACGGAAACAGGCCCTCTCGGCCCTTCCAGTCCGTGCCGACCATTTGTTTTCCCCTAGTCCCATCTGCCTACACTCAGACCATACCCCTCCATTCCCTTCCCGTCCATATACCTATCCACTTTACTTTTTAAATGTTAAAATCGATCCTGCCTCCACCACTTCTGCTGGAAGCTCATTCACACAGCCACTAAGTAAAGAAGTTCCCCCTCACGTTTACCCCTAAACTTCCGTCCCTTAATTCGCATGTCATGCCCTCTTGTTTGAATTCTTCCCTACCCTTAATGGGAAAAGCTTATCACATCAACTCTGTCTATCCCTTTCATCATTTTTAAAGACCTCAATCAATGTCCCCCCTTAACCTTCTGCGCTCCAAAGAATAAAGACCTAACTTGTTCAAACCTTTCTCTGTAACATAGTTGCTGGAACCCCAGGCAACATTCTAGTAAATCTCCTCTGTACTCTCTCTATTTTGTTGACATCCTTCCTATAATTAGGCAACCAAAATTGTACACCATACTCCAGAATTGGTCTTACCAGTGCCTTGTACAATTTTAACATTACTTCCCTACTCCTATATTCAATGCTTGATTTATAAAGGCCAGCACACCAAAGGCTTTCTTTACCATCCTATAGTGTCGGAATAGATAGACAAGCAAGTAGAAACAGATAGCAAAAGAAATAAAGAACAGAGATGAGAAGCTAAAAAGATTGAAAGAAAAAGAGAAGGTGGTGAAAAGAGAGATTAGGAGAGATCTCCCTATTTCGTATTTTTGCCCATCTGTCACCCGGTTCTGAACCATTTAATGGTTATGTTATGTTGCACCATATGCTTGCAAAAAGTTGATAAAAGGAGACCGTCTTTAAGAATTGGTCTACTTTGCCTAGTAGGAGGAATCTCATTTCTTCAAGATGTAGCGTTTCCGACATATTTCAAATCCACATTTTGAGCGTTGGCATCGTTGCGTTTTTCCAGAATTTGAGTATAAGTTTTTTTAACAAATCCCAAGTGACCCCAGCCTTCTTTGAAAACATTATGACCTTCCTGTGGCCTTGGCTGAGGACAACGCCCATGAGATCCTTTGTTAATTCCTGATAAGGGAGGGAGAGGAGCCTGATGTTGTGGTACACATAGGTATCAATGACATAGGCAGAAAAAGTGATGAGGTCCTGAAGGGAGAATTTAGGGAGTTGGGGGGAAAGTTAAGGAGAAGGACCAAAAGGGTAACGATTTCAGGATTACTGCCTGTGCCACGTGACAGTGGGAGTAGGAATGAAATGTGGTGGAGGATAAATGCGTGGCTGAGGGACTGGTGCAGTGGGCAGGGATTCAAGTTTCTTGATCACTGGGACCTCTTTTGGGGAAGGCATGATCTGTACACAAAGGACGGGTTGCACTTGAGCCCGAGGGGGACCAATATCCTGGCAGGGAGATTTGCAAAGGCTACTGGGGAGACTTTAAACTAGAAAGGCTGGGGGGAGGGACTCGGGTAGAGGGGGTTCGGGGTCAGGGTGTGGGGCAAGAGGCAGAGAAGGGAAGCACTCGGATCCAAAATGTAGGCGAGAAAGATGAAAAAGATAATAGACCGAAAATAAGGGATGGTGGGTTTCTAAAATGTGTATATTTTAATGCTAGGAGCATTGTAATAAGGTGGACGAACTTAGAGCCTGGATTGACACCTGGAAATATGATGTTGTGGCAATCAGTGAAACATGGTTGCAGGAGGGCTGTGATTGGAAACTAAATATTCCAGGATTTCGTTGCTTCAGGTGTGATAGAATTGGAGGGACCAGAGGGGGAGGTGTTGCATTGCTTGTCAGAGAAGATATTACAGCAGTGCTTTGGCAGGATAGATTAGAGGGCTCGTCTAGGGAGGCTATTTGGGTGGAACTGAGAAGTGGGAACGGTGTAGCAACACTTTTAGGGGTGTATTATAGACCGCCAAATGGGGAGCGTGAATTTGGAAGAGCAAATATGTAAGGAGATAGCAGATGTTAGTGGTAAGCACAAGTTAGTGATTGTGGGAGATTTCAATTTTCCAAAAATAGGCTGGGAAACACATTCTGTAAATGGGCTGGATGGTTTGGAGTTTATAAAATGTGTGCAGGATAGTTTTTTGCAGCAGTACATAGAGGTATCGACCAGAGAAGGGGCAGTGCTGGACCTCCTGTTAGGAAATGAGGCAGGTCAGGTGACGGAGGTATGCGTTGGTGAGCACTTCGGGACCAGTGATCACAATACCATTAGTTTCAATATAATTATGGAGAGAGTCAGAACTGGACCTAGGGTAGAGATTTTTGATTGGGAAAAGGCTAACTTTGAGGGAATGCGTAAGGATTTTAAAGGAGTGAATTGGGACACTTTGTTTCATGGGAAGGATGTAGAAGAGAAATGGAGGACATTTAAAGGGGAAATTGTAAGAGTACAGAATCTTTATGTCTCTGTTAGGTTGAAAGGAAATAGTAAAAATTGGAAAGAGCCATGGTTTTCAAGGGAAATTGGACACGTTTCGAAAAAAAGAGAGATATCTACAATAATTATAGGAGGCATGGAGTAAATGAGGTGCTAGAGGAGTATAAAGAATGTAAAAAGAATCTTAAGAAAGAAATTAGGAAGGCTAAAAGAAGATATGAGGTTGCTTTGGCAAGAAAGGTGAAAGTAAACCCAAAGGGTTTCTACAGCTATATTAATAGCAAAAGGATAACGAGGGATAAAATTGGACCATTAGAGAACCAGAATGGACAGCTATCTGCAGAGCCAAAAGAGATGGGGGAGATATTGAACAATTTCTTTTCTTCGGTATTCACCAAGGAGAAGGATATGAACTCGGTGAGTTAAGGGGAAAGAGTAGAGTAGCTATGGAAACTATGAGATTCAAAGAGGAGGAAGTACTGACACTTTTGAAAGGTAAGTCTCCAACAGGATATTCCCCATTGAGGGAAGTTAGTGTAGAATAGAGGAGCAGGAGCTATGACAGAAGGAAACGGGAATAGTTTGGCGTAAGTTGTTCCATTGTTTAAAAAGGGTTCAAAGAATAAACTAGCAATTATAGGGACGTCAGTTTTAATGGAAAGGATACTTAGAGATAATATATATAAGCATCTGGATAAACAGGGTGGATCAGGAACAGTCAGCAAGGTCATTGTTTGAGAATATAACTCAGTCATATGGATGTAAGGCTTTTGGAAGGTGGTTGGTTAAGAAGGTTCAATCTTTGGGTGTTATTGGCGGAAGTAGCAAGATGGATGTGGCTGAATGGGAGATGTCAGAGAGTAATGGTGGATGGCTGTTTGTCAGGTTGGAAGCGGTGACCAGTGGGGTGCCTCAGGGATCTGTGTTGGGTCCACTGTTGTTTGTCATGTACATCAATGATCTGGATGATGGGGTGGAAAATTGGATAAGTAAGTATGCAGATGATACTAAGATAGGTGGTGTTGTGGATAATGAAGTAGATTTTCAAAATCTACAGAGAGATTTGGGCTATTTGGAAAAGTGGGCTGAAAGATGGCAGATGGAGTTTAATGCTGATAAGTGTGAAGTGCTACATCTTGGCAGGACAAATCAAAATAGGACGTACATGGTAAATGGTAGGGAATTGAGGAATGCTGTGGAACAGAGGGATCTAGGAATAACTGTGCATAGTTCCCTGAAGGTGGAATCGCATGTAGATAGGGTGGTAAAGAAAGCCTTTGGTGTGCTGGCCTTTATAAATCAGAGCATTGAATATAGGGAGTAGGGAAAGTAATGTTAAAATTGTACAAGGCATTGGTAAGACCAATTCTGGAGTATGATGTACAATTTTGGTCGCCTAGTTATAGGAAGGATGTCAACAAAATAGAGAGAGTACAGAGGAGATTTACTAGAATGTTGCCAGGGTTCCAGCAACTATGTTTACAGAGAAAGGTTGAACAAGTTAGGTCTTTATTCTTTGGAGCGCAGAAGGTTAAGGGGGGGACTTGATTGAGGGAGGTCTTTAAAATGATGAAAGGGATAGACAGAGTTGACGTGGATACGTTTTTCCCATTGAGAGTAGGGAAGATTCAAACAAGAGGGCATGACATGAGAATTAAGGGACAGAGGTTCGGGGTAACGTGAGGGGGATCTTCTTTACTCAGAGGGTGGTGGCTGTGTGGAATCAGCTTCCAGCAGAAGTGGTGGAGGCAGGATCGATTTTAACATTTAAGAGTAAAAGTGGATAGGTATATGGACGTGAAGGGAATGGCGGGCTATGGTCTGAGTGCAGGGAGATGGGACTAGGGGAAAACAAATGGTCGGCACGGACTGGAAGGGCCGAGAGGGCCTGTTTCCGTGCTGTAATTGTTATATGGTTATATGTTATATGGTTAATTCCAGGAATCTGCGGGATAATATGTAGGGTAGGCAACCCCAATGCCAACTTTAGACCCTTCACAATGGTAAACCTCGTTGTTCTCTGTTACCTGAGGACATTGTGTCTGGTCAGAGTATGTTGGTGGTGCAGGATAAAATCACCACAGTCTCCATCTACAAACTCAGATTCGCAACCCATCACAGCAGCGGGAATATGGGAAACAACTAATCATGAGTAATGGTGCTCACAAAAATGAACAAGTTGTCACAAATATACCATCCGTTTCTCTCACGTCTCCTGGGAAGGAGATCTGGTGTCCTCACCAGGTCAAGCCCACGTGACCAACGCACCAATGTGGTTGAGTCTTCCTGTCCTCACCTTCACAGTTCTTATTTGCACGTAGTCCGATAGACGAAGCTGATGCCTGAAACCCTGCGTTGCAGTCGCACTGGTAGGAACCCTGCATGTTGTTACAAGTTGCATTATGGTGACAGGGCGAGGATTCACACTCATCGATATCTGTGTAAACAGTAACAACAGAATCACGTTGTTTACTCGTTGATAATCTGGTGTGACAGGAGCTCACTCTCACATCCCTGTTACTCTTCACCCACTCTCTGCCCGGCATGGACTTACCCCACACTGAGGGCTGATCTTATAGAGGTGTATGAAATCAAGAGGGGAATAGATAGGGTGAATGCACAGTCTTTTATCCAGAGCAGGGGAATCGAAAACCAGAGGACTGAGGCTTAAGCGAGGGGCAAATTTAATAGAAAGCTGAGGGGCAACTTTTTCACTCAGAGGGGGGCAGATATATGGAACGAGGTGACAGGGGAGGTAATTGAGGCAGATTCTATAACAACATTTAACAGAAACTTGGACAGGTACAGGGATAAGAAGTGCTCGGGGATATGGGCCAAATGTTTGTCAATATGATGAACTTAGATGGGGCTTGCAGACCTCCCAACTATCCCGCTTTTGGCGGGATATTCCCGCTTTTTAGGTTCCCTTCCCGCCATTCCGATTTGTAACCTAATTATCCCGCTAAATTGACATTTCCGATACCATGTATGTGTTATTATGTATATTGCAGAGATGCCAAGTGTCCCGGATTCGCCGTATTTTGTCCCGGCGAAATAACCTTTTTACGGTGTTCCGGCAGCCAAACATGCTGTTACGGAACACCGCCGCGCCCGGCCCAGAGCCCGGGCGGCGCCGGCCCGCGCGATCAGCGGCACTTTCTTGCCGCCAGCCGGCCGCTCGCGGCAGCCCCATCACCGGGCCTCCCCCCCACCCAGTGCGCAGGCGCAGACCCGCCGGCAACCTTGCCAAGTGCGCATGTGCCGCACCCGCCCGCCGGCAGCCCGCTGATCTGCACCAGTGCGCAGGCGCAGACCCGCCGGCAACCTAGCCAAGTGCGCATGTGGGGAAATATTATGAATTTTGACAATCAAATGTTGGGAGGTCTGGGCTTGTTGGTCAGCATGGATGATTTGGGCCGAAGGGCCCGTTTCTGTGCTGTATTACTCTATGACTGAATGCCTCATAGACACAGGAGTCATTGGAAACACTCCTGATTCTCCACTTCCGTCCAACATGTCAAGTAGGTGTGGGTTTGTCGGTTAATTAGCCTCTGTAAATTGCCTCTAGTGTGTAGGGAGTGGAGAAGAAAGTGGGAGAATATAGAACTCATGCTGTATCTCTGAACTAAACCAAACTAAACTCCCAGACCTTGTGTGACATCCAGCTCTAACTTGGCCTATCTAGACGTTACCACATGACCACTGCTTCCAAGGGCACAGCCTGGTCCACATCTCCATCTCCTGATCCCCACACATTCAGATCCATGTCCAAAGTCAAGTTAAACCATTTGACTTGACCGCCTCCAGCGGGACCCAACTCCAGGTTGGGCTCAGGCTCAGGTTGGGCTCTAACCAGGTTTGAATTTTGAATCTCAGTGGACAACAAATCCCAAGTGACCCCAGCTTTTTTTTTAAATTTTATCTTTTTATTTTATTATTATTATTATTTTTTAATATAATAATAAAAGAACAGTGAGAGAAAAAAGAAATAAAGAGCGTCAGAATAGATAGACAAACGAGTAGAAACAGATAGCAAAAGAAATAAAGAACAGAGATGAGAAGCTAAAAAGATTGAAAGAAAAAGAGAAGGTGGTGAAAAGAGAGATTAGGAGAGATCTACCTATTTCGTATTTTTGCCCATCTGTCACCCGGTTCTGAACCATTTAATTTCTAAGGTTATGTTATGTTGCACCATATGCTTGCAAAAAGTTGATAAAAGGAGACCGTCTTTAAGAATTGGTCTACTTTGCCTAGTAGGAGGAATCTCATTTCTTCAAGATGTAGCGTTTCCGACATATTTCAAATCCACATTTTGAACGTTGGCATCGTTGCGTTTTTCCAGAATTTGAGTATAAGTTTTTTTAACAAATTCCAAGTGACCCCAGCCTTCTTTGAAAACATTATGACCTTCCTGTGGCCTTGGCTGAGGACGACATCCATGAGATCCTTTGTTAATTCCAGGAATCTGCGGGATAATATGTAGGATAGACAACCCCAATGCCAACTTGAGACCCTTCACAATGGTAAACCTCGTTGTTCTCTGTTACCTGAGGACATTGTGTCTGGTCAGAGTATGTTGGTGGTGCAGGATAAAATCACCACAGTCTCCATCTACAGCAGCGGGCATATGGGAAACAACTAATCATGAATAATGGTGCTCACAAAAATGAACAAGTTGTCACAAATATACCATCCCTTTCTCTCACATCTCCTGGGAAGGAGATCTGGTGTCCTCAACAGGTCAAGCCCACGTGACCAACGCACCAATGTGGTTGACTATTCCTGTCCTCACCTTCACAGTTCTTATTTGCACGTAGTCCGATAGACGAAGCTGATGCCTGAAACCCTGCGTTGCAGTCGCACTGGTAGGAACCCTGCATGTTGTTACAAGTTGCATTATGGTGACAGGGCGAAGATTCACACTCATCGATATCTGTGTAAACAGTGACAATCATTAACAACAGTATCACATTGTTTACTCGTTGTTAACCTGGTGTGATCGCCAGGACTGGTCTCTGTAAACAGAACACCAATGCGGTGATTCTATAATGATGCCTGACAAGAGAGTGATGCATGGAGTGTGACAGGGGCTCACTCTCACATCCTTGTTGCTCTTCACCCACTCTCTGCCCGGTATGGACTTACCCCACACTGATAGCTGATCTTATAGAGGTATATGAAATCATGGAAACATAGAAACATAGAAAATAGGTGTAGGAGTAGGCCATTCGGCCCTTCGAGCCTGCTTCGCCATTTAATATGATCATGGGGCTGATCATCCAATCAGTATCCTGTACCTGCCTTCTCTCCATACCCCCTGATCCCTTTAGGCACAAGGGCCACATCTAACTCTCTCTTAAATATAGCCAATGAACTGGCGGTTTGTCTTAACTACTTTCTGTGGCAGACAATTCCACAGATTCATCACTCTCTGTGTGAAAAAAAAAAGTATAGAACATCTCCATATAACCATATAACCATATAAACAATTACAGCACGGAAATCAGGCCCTTCTCGGCCCTTCAGTCGTGCCGACCATTTGTTTTCCCCTAGTCCCATCTGCCTACACTCAGACCATTACCCCTCCATTCCCTTCCCGTCCATATTACCTATCCACTTTACTTTTTAAATGTTAAAATCGATCTGCCTCCACCACTTCTGCTGGAAGCTCATTCACACAGCCACTAAGTAAAGAAGTTCCCCCTCACGTTACCCCTAAACTTCTGTCCTTAATTCTCATGTCATGCCCTCTTGTTTGATTCTTCCCTACCCTCTATGGGAAAAGCTTATCCACATCAACTGTCTATCCCTTTCATCATTTTAAAGACCTCAATCAAGTCCCCCTTAACCTTCTGCGCTCCAAAGAAAAGAGACCTAATTCGTTCAACCTTCTCTGTATGTTGCACATAGTTTGCAAAAAGTGGGAACCAGGCAACATTCTAGTAGTAATCTCCTTCAAGATGTACTTTCTCTCAAATATTTTGTTGGCATCCTTTTTCCTATAATTTGAGGCGATAAGTTGTTACACCATACTCCAGTTGGTCTTACCCCAGTGCCTTGTACTTTTAAAACATTACTTCCCTAGACAACCCCATCCTATATTCTCTGATATAAAGGCCAGCAGGAGCTTTCTTTACCATAGGTCTATCAATACATAGCGAAAAAGTTCCCCTGAGGGGAAATTTAACCAAAAGTTAACGATTCAGGATCTACTCTGTTCCACACAGTGGAGTAGGAAGAAATGTGGTGGAGGATAAATGCGTGGCTGAGGATTCCAGGGATCAATTCCCTACCCATTTTCCATGTGCGTCCTATTTTGATTTGTCCCGAGATTTGGCAGGGAGATAAAGGCTACTGGGGAGACCTTTAAACTAGAAAGGCTGGGGGAGGGACTAGGGTAGTGGGGGTTCTAGGGGACAGGGTGTGGGGCAAGAGGCAGAGAAGGGAAGCACTCGGACCCAAAATGTAGGCGAGAAAGAGGAAAAAGATAATAGACAGAGAATAAGGGATAGTGGGTTTCTAAAATGTGTATATTTTAATGCTAGGAGCATTGTAAGAAAGGTGGATGAACTTAGAGCCTGGATTGACAACTGGAAATATGATGTTGTGGCAATCAGTGAAACATGGTTGCAGGACGGCTGTGATTGGAAACTAAATATTCCAGGATTTTGTTGCTTCAAGTGTGATAAAATTGGAAGAACCAGAGGTGGAGGTGTTGCATTGCTTGTCAGAGAGGCTATTACAGCAGTGCTTTGGCAGGATAGATTAGAGGGCTCCTCTAGGGAGGCTATTTGGGTGGAACTGAGAAGTGGGAACGGCGTAGTAACACTTTTAGGGGTGTATTATAGACCGCCAAATGGGGAGCGTGAATTGGAATAGCAAATATGTAAGGAGATAGTAAGCACAAGGTAGTGATTGTGAGAGATTTCAATTTTCCAAAAATAGACTGGGAAACACATTCTGTAAATGGGCTGGATGGTTTGGTGTTTGTAAAATGTGTGCAGGATAGTTTTTTGCAACAGTACATAGAGGTATCGACCAGAGAAGGGGCAGTGCTGGACCTCCTGTTAGGAAATGAGGCAGGTCAGGTGACGGAGGTATGCGTTGGTGAGCACTTCGGGACCAGTGATCACAATACCATTAGTTTCAATATAATTATGGAGAGAGTCAGAACTGGACCTAGGGTGGAGATTTTTGATTGGAGAATGGCTAACTTTGAGGGAATGCGTAAGGATTTTAAAAGGAGTGAATTGGGACACTTTGTTTCATGGGAAGAATGTAGAAGAGAAATGGAGGACATTTAAAGGAGAAATTGTAAGAGTACAGAATCTTTATGTCCCTGTTAGGTTGAAAGGAAATAGTAAAAATTGGAAAGAGCCATGGTTTTCAAGGGAAATTGGACACTTGTTTCGAAAAAAGAGAAATCTACAATAATTATAGGAGGCATGGAGTAAATGAGGTGCTAGAGGAGTATAAAGAATGTAAAAAGAATCTTAAGAAAGAAATTAGGAAGGCTAAAAGAAGATATGAGGTTGCTTTGGCAAGAAAGGTGAAAGCAAATCCAAAGGATTTCTACAGCTATATTAATAGCAAAAGGATAACGAGGGATAAAATTGGACCATTAGAGAGCCAGAATGGACAGCTATCTGCAGAGCCAAAAGAGATGGGGGAGATATTGAACAATTTCTTTTCTTCGGTATTCACTAAGGAGAAGGATATTGATCTCTGTGAGGTAAGGGAAAAAAGTAGAGTAGCTATGGAAACTATGAGATTCAAAGAGGAGGAAGTACTGACACGTTTGAAAAATATAAAAGTGGATAAGTCTCCAGGTCCTGACAGGATATTCCCTAGGACATTGAGGGAAGTTAGTGTAGAAATAGCAGGAGCTATGACCGAAATATTTCAAATGTCATTAGAAACGGGAATAGTGCCGGAGGATTGGCGTACTGCGCATGTTGTTCCATTGTTTAAAAAGGGTTCAAAGAATAAACCTAGCAATTATAGACCTGTTAGTTTGACGTCAGTGGTGGGCAAATTAATGGAAAGCATACTTAGAGATAATATATATAAGCATCTGGATAAACTGGGTCTGATCAGGAACAGTCAACATGGATTTGTGCCTGGAAGGTCATGTTTGACAAACCTTCTTGAATTTTTTGAAGCGGTTACTAGGGAAATTGATGAGGGTAAAGCAGTGGACGTTGTCTATATGGATTTCAGTAAGGCCTTTGACAAGGTTCCGCATGGAAGGTTGGTTAAGAAGGTTCAATCTTTGGGTGTTAATGGCGGAGTAGCAAGATGGATTCAACAGTGGCTGAATGGGAGATGTCAGAGAGTAATGGTGGATGGCTGTTTGTCAGGTTGGAAGCTGGTGACCAGTGGGGTGCCTCAGGTATCTGTGTTGGGACCACTGTTGTTTGACATGTACATCAATGATCTGGATGATGGGGTGGAAAATTGGGTAAGTAAGTATGCAGATGATACTAAGATAGGTGGTGTTGTGGATAATGAAGTAGATTTTCAAAGTCTACAGAGAGATTTGGGCCATTTGGAAAAGTGGGCTGAAAGATGGCAGATGGAGTTTAATGCTGATAAGTGTGAAGTGCTACATCTTCCTCCCCCCAGCCTTTTTAGTTTAAAGGTCTCTAGTTTAAATCTCGGTCCAAAAAGACTTCCCCCATATCCTTAAACTGTGACCCCTTGTTGTGGACTTCCCCAACATCGGGAACAATCTTCCTGCATTTAGCCTGTCCAACCCCTTAAGAATTTTGTGAGTTTCTATCAGATCCCCCCTCAATCTTCTAAATTGTAGCGAGTACAAGCCGAGTCTATCCAGTCTTTCTTCATATGAAAGTCCTGCCATCCCAGGAATCAGTCTGGTGAACCTTCTCTGTATTCCCTCTATGTAACAATGTTACAAAATTTTGAGATTTTAAAAATAAAATCTGCAATTTATCCCATCAGATAAAGTCTAAAAAGAAGTTTAATTTGACACCTAATTCACTTTCATATCTTCAGTATTAACAAAGTTATGGCCATTTTCATACTCAGAAATTAGCATCTTGTATGCTTTTTGCTTTGCTTTTGCATTGACTTAACTCAAAAGCTGTGATCGAGGACAGTCAAAAGCCCATAACTGTCTTAAAAATTAAGACAACTCAGTGAAATTTTCAGTTATTATAGATTGAAGCATTCTGAAACAAATATGAAACAATCCTACTTGGATGACCTGAAATTAAAGCATATAATTAGTTAGTTACCTAATTTTAGCTAATTACAAAATTAAATTACTAGATCTAAACATCTATCCATTTCATAAGAAAAGATAAACAGTTTTAAATTGCCTAAGTATCCAAATAACATTCACACAATAATTCACAATATAACATGATTTTTAAATCTCATTTTCATGAATTTATAGGCCAAATTTAGTGAAGGAATTTAGTGTTTAATTCCCGTAAATTAATGGCTATTTAAATCAACTTGCGAGTGGGTTTTTGTGAAACGCGATGGATTGGAACGTTGCGGTTTGCGGAGAATTTAACCCCCAGTCGGCAGGAAAAATACTGTTGGTTCGTATATATTTTTTGTCCCCTTTTCGCGACATGAAATTTTGATTAAAGGCTTCCTATGAACCATGTTTTTATGTAAAAATAAACTGTGTACCTTCTTTTTTCCCCTACGTAAGGTCTGTCCATTTGTCGGCATTCACGGCTTTAGAATACGATTTTTAATTCACTCTTGCTCATAAATGATCCAGCGTAGTTTAAAAATAGCTTCTTAAAACAAATGTTGGAGATGTTGATGTTGCATTTAATTCCCTCGTACAAATCATTAATATATATTATAAATAGCTGGGGTCCCAGCACTGAGCCTTGGGGTACCCCACTAGTCACTGCCTGCCATTCTGAAAAGGATCCGTTTACTCCTACTCTTTGCTTCCTGTCTGCCAGCCAGTTCTCTATCCACATCAATACTGAAGCCCCAATACCGTGTGCTTTAGGTTTGCATACTAATCTCTTATATGGGAACTTGTCGAAAGCCTGAATGTCCAGGTATAACACATCCACTGGTTCTCCCTTATCCACTCTACTAGTTACATCCTCAAAAAATTCTATAAAATTCGTCAGACATGATTTACCCTTCGTAAATCCATGCTGACTTTGTCCAATGATTTCACCACTTTCCAAATGTAATGCTATCCCATCTTTAATAACTGACTCTAGCATTTTCCCCACTACCGATGTTAAACTAACTGGTCTATAATTCCCAGTTTTCTCTCTCCCTCTCTTTTTAAAAAGTTGGGTTACTTTAGCTACCCTCCAATCCTCAGGAACTACTCAAGAATCTAAAGAGTTTTGAAAAATGATCACTAATGCATCCATTATTTCTGGGGCTACATCCTTAAGCACTCTGGGATGCAGCCTATATGGCCCTGGGGATTTATCGACCGTTAATCCATTTAATTTACCTAACACCACTTCCCGACTAACCTGGATTTCACTCATTTCCTCCATCTCATTTTACCCCCGGTCCCCTGCTATTTCTGGCATTTTATTTATGTCTTCCTTAGTGAAGACAGAACTAAAGTAGTTATTCAATTGGTCTGCCATGTCCTTGTTCCCCATGATCAATTCACCAGTTTCTGACTCAAGGGACCTACAAGGGATGTTACTTTCTAAATTCCTGCCTCAGTTCAGGGATGATCTGTGAGGTATGGACTTCATCTCACCATGAAACAGAGAATACTGGCCTAAATTATCCACAAAATGGAGATTAAATCTTAAATTGGCATTGGGGTTGCCTACACTTCATATTATTATAAATGTAATATTATATTATTACACTTCATAATATAGCCAAGGCCACAGGAAGGTCGTAGTGTTTTCAAAGAAGGCTGGGGTCACTTGGGATTTGTTGTCCACTGAGATTCAAAATTCAAACCTGGTTAGAGCCCAACCTGAGCCTGAGCCCAACCTGGAGTTGGGTCCCGCTGGAGGCGGTCAAGTCAAATGGTTTAACTTGACTTTGGACATGGATCTGAATGTGTGGGGATTGGGAGATGGAGATGTGGACCAGGCTGTGCCCTTGGAAGCAGTGGTCATGTGGTAACGTCCAGAGAGGCCAAGTTAGAGCCGGATGTCACACAAGGTCTGGGAGTTTAGTTTGGTTTAGTTCAGACATACAGCATGAGGTCTATATTCTCCCACTTTCTTCTCCACTCCCTACACACTAGAGGCAATTTACAGAGGCTAATTAGCCGACAAACCCACACCTACTTGACATGTTGGACGAAAGCGGAGAATCAGGAGTGTTTCCAATGACTCCTGTGTCTATGAGGCATGCAGTTATAGTCATTCAGCACGGAAACAGGCCCTTCGGCCCTACTCATCCATGCCCCAACTAAGTTAGTCCCATTAACAAACATTTGGTCCATATCCCACTGAGCACTTCTTATCCCTGTACCTGTCCAAGTGTCTGTTAAATGTTATTATAGCATCTGCCTCATTCCATATATCATTCCACATGTGAGAGTGAGCTCCTGTCACACTCCGTGCATCACTCTCTCGTCAGGCATCATTATAGAATCACCACATTGGTTCTGGTTACATAGACGCAGGGTTTCTGGCGTCAGCTGCGACCGCCAGCAACAGTACAGGGAAGATCTGTCAAGGTGAGGACTGTAAGAGACATTGGTGCATCTGATCACATTGGGTAGCCTTGGGGAGGAGAACAGATATCAATTCGCTGGGGGGGGGGGGGCATTAGAGAAACCAATGGGTTTCCATGACAACGTGCCCATATTTGGGAGCGGCAATAATGCTGTTACTTTCTAAATTCCTGCCTCAGTTCAGGGATGATCTGTGAGGTATGGACTTCATCTCACCATGAAACAGATAATACTTGCCGATTTAGCCGCAAAATGGAGATTAAATCTCAAATTGGCATTGGGGTTGCCTCCCCTTCATATTACCCCGCAGATTCCTGGAAATAACAAAGGATCTCATAGACGTTGTCATCAGCCAAGGGCACAGGAAGGTCGTAGTGTTTTCAATGAAGGCTGGGGTCACTTGCGAATTACCTCCTCTGTCACCTCGTTCCATATATCTGCCCCACTCTGAGTGAAACAGTTGCCCCTCCGCTTCCTATTAAATTTGCCCCCCTCATAAACCTGTGTCCTCTGGTTTTTGAATCCCCTGCTCTGGATAATGACTGTGCACTCAGCCTATCTATTCCCCTCATGATGTGCTAGTGCTGTCGGGGAGGATTTAAACTAACGTGGCAGGGGGTGGGAGCATGAGCAGAGAGACAGAGGGGTGTAAAATGAGGATCGGTAGCAAGGTGAAAAGTAAAAGTGGCAGGCAGACAAATCCAGGGGAAAAAACAAAAAGCGCCACTTTTCAACATAATTGTATAAGGGGTACGAGTGTTGTAAAAACAATCCATGAGGCTTTTTGTCTCAATGCAAGGAGCATTTGTAATAAGGTGGATGAGTTGAATGTGCAGATAGTTATTAATAAATATGATATAGTTGGGATTACGGAGACTTTGCTCCAGGGTGACCAAGGCTGGGAGCTGCACATCCAGGGATATTCAATATTCAGGAGGGATAGACAGAAAGGAAAAGGAGGTGGGGTAACGTTGCTGGTTAGACTGGAGATTAGAAAGGAAGGACATTAGCTTGGAGGATGTGGAATCGATATGGGTAGACCTGCGAAACACTATGGGACAGAAAACGCTGGTGAGAGTTGTGTACAGGCCACCTGTACACAACGGGGAATTACAGACCAGTTAGTCTAACATCGGTAGTGGGGAAATGCTAGTGTCAGTTATTAAAGATGTGATAGCAGCACATTTGGAAAGTGATGAAATCATTGGACAAAGTCAGCATGGATTTATGAAAGGTAAATCATGCCTGACAAATCTTATAGAATTTTTCGAGGATGTAACTAGTAGAGTGGATAAGGGAGAACCAGTGGATGTGTTATATCTGGACTTTCAGAAGGCTTTTGACAAGGTCCCACATACAAGATTAGTATGCAAACTTAAAGCACACGGTATTGGGGGTTCAGTATTGATGTGGATAGAGAACTGGCTGGCAGACAGGAAGCAAAGCGTAGGAGTAAACGGGTCCTTTTCAGAATGGCAGGCAGTGACTTGCGGGGTACCGCAAGGCTCAGTGCTGCAACCCCAGCTATTTACAATATATATTAATGATCTGGATGAGGGAATTGAATGCAACATCTCCAAGTTTGCGGACGACACGAAGTTGGGGGGCAGTGTTAGCTGTGAGCAGGATGCTAGGAGGCTGCAAGGTGACTTGGATAGGTTGGGTGAGTGGGCAAATGCACGGCAGATGCAGTATAATGTGGATAAATGTGAGGTTATCCACTTTGGTGGGAAAAATAGGAAAGTAGACTATTATCTGAATGAAAATGCAGCGAGACCTGGGTGTCATTTTTCATGCAGGTGCAGCAGAATTGGTAGTTAGATAGTTTGAGTACTTCTACTGCAGGTGGAACACCTTCTCTGAGGAAAGACATTCACAGAGGGAGGTAAGTTCACCAGACTGATTCCTGCCTAGTTTAGATTGGCTTATATTTTAAGGGGTTGGAGGCTAGAGCAGGAAGATTGTTCCCGATGTTGGGGATGTTTAAGGCCCTTAGTGGTCTAATTCCTCTGCCAAGAAGAGTCAGTTCATTGGGGGGAGTTACGGAGGAGAAGGCAGGTACAGGATGCTGAGTTGGATGATCAGCCATGATCATATTGAATGGCGGTGCAGGCTCGAAGGGCCGAATGGCCTACTCCTGCACCTATTTTCCATGTTTCTATGATTCTATCAGTATTGCTGCTCCCAAAATTGGAAGCATTGGTTTCTCTAATGCCCCCCCCAGCGAATGATATCTGTTCTCCTCACCAAGTCTACCCAATGTGATCAGATGCACCAATGTCTCTTAATGTCTTGACAGATCTTCCCTGTACTGTTGCTGGCGGTCGCAGCTGATGCCAGAAACCCTGCATTGCATCGGCACAGGTAAGAACCCATCGTGTTGGTACAGGTTGCTTGATTGTGACAGGGCGAGGATTTACACTCGTCGATATTTGTGGGAACAGAGAAAACCCTTCACAATGGTAAACATCGTTGTTCTCCGTTACCTGAGGACATTGTGCCTGGTCAGAGTATGTTGGTGGTGCAGGATAAAATAACCACAGTCTCGATCTACAAACTCAGATTCACATCCCATCACAGCAGCGGGAATATGGGAAACAACTAATCATGAGTAATGGTGCTCACAAAATGAACAAGTTGTCACAAATATACCATCGGTTTCTCTCACGTCTCCAGGGAAGGAGATCTGGTGTCCTCACCAGGTCAAGCCCACGGGACCAACGCACTAATGTGGTTGACTCTTCCTGTCCTCACCTTCACAGATCTTATTTGCACGGAGTCCGGTGGACGAAGCTGATGCCTGAAACCCTGCGTTGCAGTCGCACTGGTAGGAACCCGGTGTGTTGGTACAAGTTGCATTATGGTGACAGGGCGAGGATTCACACTCATCGATATCTGTGTAAACAGTGACCAATCATTAACAACAGAATCACATTGTTTACTTGTTTTTAACCTGGTGTGATCGCCAGGCCTGGTCTATGTAACCAGAACCAATGTGGTGATTCTATAATGATGCCTGACGAGAGAGTGATGCACGGAGTGTTGACAGGAGCTCACTCTCACATCCCTGTTACTCTTCACCCACTCTCTGCCAGGCATGGACTTACCCCACACTGAGGGCTGCTCTTTTTTGAGGTGTATGAAATCATGAGGGGAATAGATAGGGTGAATGCACAGTCTTTTATCCAGAGCAGGAGAATCAAAAACCAGAGGACACAGGTTTATGAGAGGAAGTGGATTCACACTCATCGATATCTGTATAAACAGTGACAATCATTAACAACAATAACACATTGTTTACTCGTTGTTAACCTGGTGTGATCGCCAGGCCTGGTCTATGTAACCAGAACCAATGTGGTGAGTCTTAAATACTGCAGGAAATGTCCTTGGAAGTCAGTCGATTAGTTGCCTTGGTTGCTCCAACAGCTGTTCCCGGACATGTTTACCTTTACCAGCAAATAGGGCAAGGGCTTCAGGCACTGGGAACACCACCACCCACAGGTTCCCCTCCAAGTCATTCACAACCCTATTTGGAAATACTTTGCCGGTCCTACATCATTACTGGGTCTAAATCATGGACCTCACCTTGTGAGCAACTAATATTCTGTTCCTTGAGCAGAGAAACAACCAGTTCCTCACCACCAGCACACTCGCTGCTCTGGTTGAACCCATGGTTTGTGGGCCTGTACTTGTTGGTGTTTAGATGGATGATGGGGGCATCTCATTGAAACTTACTGAAGAATGAAAGGCCTGGATGGAAAGAATGTGGAGAGGCTGTTTCTACAAGTGGCCAAGTCTTTGAGTTTTTTGTTGTTGTTTTTTATATCTTTATTTATTAGCGGTACTGTCAGTTACATCAGTGTACATCCCTTGTATTGTATTACAGTCATTGTACCCCTTATTTTTATTTTTTTTATTTTAAGGCTTTAGAAAAGAGAGAAAAGAGAGAGAAATAGCAGCATAGAAAGTAGAAAAGTGAAAAAGAGATGTGAAAGTGCAAAAGCGTGACAGAGGGAAAGGAAACCCTTGAAGAGTTAGAAACGGGAATTAAGAGATAGATCCTGTAGAGGAAAAAAACAAAAAAGAAAAAGGGAAAAATAGAGAAAGAAAGAAGAAAAGCCAGTTACTTTATTATAAACATCTCGCAAAAGGAATCTACCAACTCGACAGTTTTTCTTCCCCCTTTACCAAGACCTGACACCGGTACTTTTTTGAGGTATTCTTGCACCTTATCCTTGTAATAGATTTATAAATGCAGACCACGTCTTATAGAAACAGTCTGATTTTCCTGCTAGTCGGAGTCTCATCTCTTCCAAGTGTAGTGTTTCGAACATAGTTGAGATCCACATATTGACTGTTGGTACCGGAGAATTTTTCCAGAATTTTAAGATTAGCTTTTTTCCAGTTATTAAGCCATATTCAAGTAGAAGCTTTTGAAGCACATTTAATTCGGGACAATCTTCCGATATCCCGAAGGTTATCCAGTCTGCTTCCGGGGTAAGTTTTATTTTAAATATTATTGTGAAAATTTAAAAATTTCAGTCCAAAATGTTTGAATTTTTGTGCAAAAGATAAATGAGTGTGCTATATTAGCTTCTTGACATTGACATTTATCACATATAGGTGAGACGTTGGGAAAAATGTTTACTTATTTTAGTTTTTGAATAGTATAATCTGTGTAGGATTTTAAATTGTATTAAGGTGTGTCTTACATTAATTGAACATTTATTCACGTTTAATAAATATTCTTCCCACCTTTCTTTGGGAATTTTTATACTTAATTATTTTTCCCAGTCTCTCCTGATACCATCTGTTGTTGGTATTTCTGCATTTAGAATAATATTATATATATATGACATTAGGTGGTAGAAAAATCATTTTTATGGCATTTATTCGGCCTATTAAGGACATCAGAAGCGTTTTCCAAAATTTAATCAAGTTACCTAGTTTCTTAAGTAGAGGGTTATAATTTTCGTCAAACATATCTTGACATCTTCTAGTAATTTCGATGTCTAAGTATTTAAATTTTTCCGTAGCTATTTTGAAAGGAAACTGTAAAAGATGTGTAGAGTCTTTCGGTTTTATTGACATGATTTCACTTTTATTCCAATTTATTCTATATCCTGAAAATGATCCGAAGTCCTCTATTAATTTTAAAATATTTGGTATAGTAATATGAGGTTTTGTGATGTAGAATAGTACGTCATCAGCGTATAGTGATATTTTATTATTGGAATATTTTGTTTTATATCCATGGATATTCGGATGAGTTCTGATTCTTTCCGCTAGGGGTTCAATTATGAGGGCAAATAACAACGGTGATAATGAACATCCTTGTCTGTTTCCCCTTGACAAATGAAATTTCGTAGATAAATTATTGTTCGTTAATATTCTGCCCGTTGGCTTATTATATAGTAATTTAATCCATAGAATAAAATTCTCTCTCTCCCAGTTGAAATTCTTGCAATACCCTAAGCATATAATCCCATTCGACCTGATCGAATGCTTTCTCTGCATCCAACGATATGATTGATAGTTTTTGATCTTCAGTTTGGTGTGAGTGCATTATATTGAACAGACGTCTCAAATTATTAAATGATTGTCTCTTAGGGATAAACCCCATTTGATCCGGATGTATTAATTTACTAGCATATTTACTTCTAGTCTTCTAGCTAGTATTTTCGCTAATATTTTTTGATCTGTATTTAGCAAAGCAATAGCTCGGTATGATCCAGGTTCTTCCACATCTTTATCTTTCTTAGGTATTAGTGTGATTGTGGATTCTGCTAGTGTTTCAGGTAGTATTTGTGCTTTGAAGGCATGTATACATTTTCTGTTGGCGGGGGGGGTAAATATGTCATAAAAACGTTTATAGAATTCGTTACTAAATCCATCGGGACCTGCAGTTTTTCCATTTTTTAATGAGATTATTGTTTCTTCTATTTCTTTATTTGAGATTTGTGCTCCCAATTCCTCTTATTCCTGCAACTCTAATTTAGGAACGTTACAATTATCCAAGAACTCTGTAACTTTGTTGGTGCCCATTATCGTTTTAGATGTATACAGATTCTCATAAAATTGTGCAAATCTTTTATTAATATCACTCGGCAAGGTCAATATTTCCCCTTTGTCTGATTTAATCTTTAAAATTGTGTGATCCTTTTCTCGTTTTATTAACTGACGTGCCAAAGGTTTATGGGGCGTATCCCCAAATTCAAAGTGTTCCTGTCTTGTAATTTGTAATAATCTTATGATTTTCTCTGATAATAATTTATTTAATTTGGATTTCAGTATTATTATTCTATTATGTTTATCCGTAGTGGGGTCTTTAGCGTTTTCTATGTCCAGTTGTCTAATTTGTTCTTCTAGTTGTCTTTGTTCATTCTTATTTTTCTTATTTTGAAAAACTTGATATGAAATTATCACGCCTCGAATAAATGCTTTAAAAGATTCCATTAATAGTGTAGGTGATATGTCTGGCGTGTCGTTTATTTCGGAAAAAAGGACCATTTGCTCTTTTAAATATGTACTCCCTTGCGGGTCTTTTAAAATTTGTGGATTGTACCTCCAAAACGGTTTATTCTTAGTCATTCCTTCCATTTAAAAAAAAAGTTATTGGGGAGTGATCTGAGATCGTATTTGTGTGGTATTTTGGTTTAGAAGTGTGGGGTATTAATTTTGTATCCACCAAAAAATAATCTATTCGTGAATATGTTTTGTGTACCATAGAATAGAACGAGTGATCCCTGCCGGTCGGATATGCAATCCTCCAGACATCTGTTATGTTTGTGTTTTTTATGTATGTGTTTAGAAGTTCGCGAGTTTTGGATTTCGTAATATCTCTTTGTTTTTGATTGGATATATCTAAGTAAGTGTCTAAGACAGAGTTAAAGTCTCTGCCGATTGTGACATTTTGGTAGTTATATTCTGCAATTATATTCAAGATTTTATTGAAAAAGTGCGGGTTGTCAAAGTTGGGCGCATATATATTTACCAAGGTAATGTCTTCGAGTTTTTTTAAAGCGGAGATTGATAGATCCTTCATTAGTACAGGTGTCAGGGGTTACGGGGAGAAGGCAAGAGAATGGGGTTGAGAGGGAAAGATAGATCAGCCATGACTGAATAGTGGTGACTAGGTGGACAGAAAGGCCTGTTTCCGCGCTGTATCTCTAAACTGAACTAAACGTCCCAACCTTCACAGTCCTCTGCACCGATGCCAGTGGTCGCAGCTGATGCATGAAACCCTGCGATGCAGTTGCACCGGTAGGAACCCGGCGTGTTGTCACAAAGCGTGTTTTTGCCACAGGGTGCAGATTTGCATTCGTCAATATCTGTGGGAACAGTGAAAACCCTTCACAATAGTAACACAGTTTGCTCCCTGTTGCACTCTGTAACTATATTGATAGAATGGAGCGGCTGGGCTTGTATACTCTGGAATTTAGAAGGATGAAAGGGGATCTTATTGAAACATTTAAGATTATTAAGGGTTTGGACACGCTAGAGGCAGGAAACATGTTCCTGATGTTGGGGAGTCCAGAACCAGGGGCCATGGTTTAAGAATAAGAGGTAAGCCATTTCGAACAGAGATGAGGAAAAACATTTTCACACAGAGGGTTGTGAATCTTGACAATTGTGAAAATAGCCTTGGACAAGCTAGAAGCTGTGATGATTGCCCTCGATTCCATTGGAGTGGAAGCTGTCTGTCGGTGAGAGTGGAAAGGTTGAGCAGTAACCCAGCCTTCTCTCTCAGGGCAGTTGTGTAAAGAACCATGTCACGATGTGGGCTGGTGTGTGGGCGACATGGGGTGGTTGCAGACACAGGGTGTCCACTGCTCCATTAATCTTTAACGTGACTCCAAGCCCAGACCAGGTCTGGCCACATCTGGACCTCCGCAAAATTGCCCCCCCCCCCCCCTGCACGGGAACGAGACGTGCAGGTACGGCCTTGCACCGTGTGGGACCAGGGAAACTGGGACTGCAGTGAGCCCACCAGCTACAGCTGCTTAGACCAGTTCCCAATGTTGGGGGCGTCCGTACCGTCCCCTGCTTCCAAGTACTCTCCCTGCTCCATCAATCTTTTTCCCAGTGTTTAGTAGTGCGCTGAGCCTAGGCTGGAGCTTTGGGACAGAAGTGACCACGGCAGCTGACCCGATGGGACATGTTCCTCAGCATGACACGGCCTCATCCAAAGAACCCTGGCTGGTTCATTAGACTCAATCTCCCAATCTATATTACTAAAAGTCTGATCTTGACCACTTTTGTTTGCGTTGCTGTGATTTCCGAGAGAAACACCGCCACCTACGGACACGTCATTTTTTGGCCAGCTCGCTCAGAGCCCCCTCCCCTCCGCCTTCCAGGACCAGAGGATTTTTCCCAAGATGAAAATTCAGAGAGATATTTTTATTTTTTTAATTCACCATTCTCTCTGCTGCCCCTACTGGAGGGAGGGGGAGGGACTATAAAACCAGGAAGTGGTGTGCCTCACTCAGTCTCTGCAAGATAGAAGAAGCCAGAGGTTCATGTCTCTCTGAGCTCTGAATAGCATTGAACATGTCTACTCAACTGTGAGTGCCCTTAATGTGGTTTGAAAATGAAAACATGGTTGGTTTGAAGTAAAAAGGCACTGCCTGCAAATGGTTGTTTGGGGGGTTGGGTTGAAGTTAAAAGGCACTACTGCAAATGGTGGCTTGGGTGCTTTGGGTTGAAGTTAAAAGGCACTACTTACTGAAAATGGTGGTTTGGCTGTTTTGGGTAACTTCCTGTTTGCACTGTATATTGATTTTAGATAAAAAGCTACCACTTACGGCTGTGAATTTTTGACCATCACTTACTCAGTCTTCCTCCTCCGCTCAGCAGCTGCAGAGGATTCTTCCCATCAATGAATAATAAAAGTGTTATTTAGTGTTTAAAAAATGTGAGAATCTCTCTCCTGTCAATCACGCCATGAAGGCCCACACCTTTTCTGGTGGGATGGGGAGGGGTTTATAAAACCCGGCAGTGTGGGTGTGGCAAAGTCTCTGCATGATGGGGAGGGAGAGGTCCATGACTGTCTGAGCTGTGAATCAACTGAACACACTGAATGTCTACTGAACTGAGTTTGGTGTTTTGTGTGGTTTTTGGTGGTTTTGATAGAAAATAGTATGACATTGCATTTGAATGTGGTGGCCTTGCGCCTTGCGTGAAATGGTTATGAAGCTGCATTTGAATTTGGTGGCCTTGCACCCTTGGAAATGGTATGAAGCTTTTGAAGGTGGCCACCCTGCTTGAAATGGTATGAAACTGCACTTGTATTTGGTGGCCTTGCACCCTGCTTGAAGTGGTATGAAACTGCACTTGAATTTGGTGGCCTTGGCATCCTAGCTTGAAGTGGTAAAGCTGCACTTGGATTTGGCGGCCTTGCACCCTGCTTGAAGTGGTATGAAACTGCACTGAATTTGGTGGCCTTGCCAGCTTGAAGTGGTATGAAACTGCCACTTCGGTGGCCTTGCATCCTGCTTGGTGGTAAGAAACTGCACTTGAATTTGTGTGTGACCTTGCACCCCCTGCTGAGTGGTAGTGAAACTGCTGCTCTTGCACCCTGCTTGAAATGGTAGGGAAAATGGATTTGAATTTGGTGGCCTTGTACCCTGCTTGAAGTGGAATTTCAAGGAACAGAGCCATGAGTCAAACTGCCAGCCCACCAGCCGTGAGTGAGCTGCCAGCACATCAGGCTTGAGGACTGAGCTGCCACGCCCAAAAAGCACCAGAACCCATACCAGCGCTCCAGAAAGCCCCCCCACAGGCCACCAATATTGGAATTGGTGGAGAGGTGGAATATTGCGTCGGGGGACCAGCCCTCCCATGTGTGAACATGGGACCCAACGTGTCCCACTTAGTCTAGTCTCTAATATATTTAGAATGAAAAGTAAGAAAAAGGCCTATTTTGGATTGATTGAACCCCAGCTGACACAAAACCCACTGCTACTCTGTGCTAATTTCTTTTGGAATTTGCACAATGCAGCCACCAGGAAATTACTCCTTAATTCCCTTAATTTCCAGGAATCGGCAAAGCAATCCTGGAGCATTCCCAATCCCATTCCCCATTTGAGATTTATTCTCCACTTCATGGTGATGTGAAGACCTTACTCTTATTACAGATCTTCAACCTGTATATCTTTGAAGCGTGGGTGAAGAACCGGTGCAAAACCCGGAGAAAAAAAAACCCAAAACTACCCCGCGTGATCACGGGAGAAGAACGTGCAAACTCCATACAGACAGCACCCAGAGTCCATCGCTGCACCACTCTGCCACTGTGATGTTCTCTGTTACACGAGGACTCTGGTGTCTGAGTGTGTTGGTATGAGCGCATAGAGGTGGGCTGTAGAGGCCTTGCAGGACACTCACTCTGCAAAGTCCTCAACCAGTTGGGCATTACGGGGCTGGCAAAGAAGAGGGCCATTCAATCCGCAAGCGAAGCCGCAGAGAAAGCCACTAGGTGGCTTTGGATTAATAGGGCTGATCCATGGGCGGTTGCTGCTGGGACGCAAGTCGGGGCTTGATCAACCCCGGCTGGATCGCCTGGGCGAGGGTGTCAGATCTTGTGAGACCCGAAACACTCGATGATCCCAGGTCACATCACTGAGGATGCATCCCAGCGCATCTGGAAGATGTATCTTTCACACAGAGGTGCAGGGATAAAATCTCACAATAGTCATGTAACTACTGCTTCTAACTCAGCCTTATCTGGACGTTACCTACATGACCACTGCTTCCACGGCAACAGCCTGGTCCACATCCTCCACTGCCCCAATCCCCACACATTCCGAATAATAGCCACCTCACCGGCATCACTCCCAATCGATGCATTCATTATTTCACCTTGCGCATGGGTAAGAGATACTGCCTAATCCCCTGCCCACTTAGGAAACCTGAACGGAAACATCTGGAGACTTTGCACCTCACCCAAGTTTCCGTGTGGTTCCCGAGGTTTTTGGTCAGCCTCTATAATGGTCGAAAGTGGTTTCCCGTTTTAAAAATCTAGTTGTTAGTCGAAGCCGGTTGCGATGCTGGTTGAAGGTGGTTGCCGGAGGACAAAAACCTCCGGGAACCGCACGGAAACCTCGGGTGGGGCGCAAAGTCTCCAGAGGTGTCCGCTCAGGTTTCCTAAGTGGATCAGAGGCATTACAGCGCCGGGGACACGGGTTCGATGCCACCTACGGGTGCTGTCTGCACGGAGTTTGTATGTTCTCCTGGTGACCTGAGTGGGTTTACTCCGAGATCTTTGGTTTCTTCCCACAGTCCAAAGACACAAAGGTATGTCAGTAAATTGACTTGGTATAAGTGTCAATTGTCCCCAGTGTGTGTAGGATGGCGTTTGTGTGCGGGGATCGCTGGTCGGTGCGGACTAGATGGGCCGAAGGGCCTGTTTCCGCGCTGTATCTCCAAACTAAATTAAATTAAACCTTGAGATTCACTCTTCATTTTATTCTTATTGCATTGTCTTTACCTACATCTCTGTTTTCTGGGCATGAACATGAAATCCACAGTTGTACGCTCAGTCTTGCATTGACACCAGTAGGATCCTGGAGTGTTGAAACACTGGAAGCTGGCTCCACAGTGGTTGCTTTCACATTCGTTGACATCTGTGTAAAGAGGGAAAAGAGCGTCTTATCATTGTTTGCTCTGCGCCACATGTGAGGGGGGGCTATCCAGTGCAGAAAGGAATCCCCTTCACCCGGGGAAGTGGTAATGGTTGCAGTTCTCCCCCCCAAAGGGCTGTGACTGAGCACAATCAGGCAGAGATCCATAGACCATTGGACAATGAGGTGATCTAGGGATCTGATGTTAGTGCGGGGAAGTGGCTCTGTGGTAAAGGTCCGGCCGATATCGCATTGAACGGGCAAGCAGTAATGAGGGGCCGAAGGGCCTGCACCCGCTGCTATATGTTCTTATATCAAAGTTAGGAACAAACTATGCACACATTTATACAGAAGAAAGACACAACAAGCTGGAGTAACTCAGCGGGACAGGCAGCATCTCTGGAAAGAAGGAATGGGTGACGTTTCGGGACGAGACCATCCTTACACACATTTATACAAATACACACTCCTAAATGGAAGCATTAGAAACACGTGTACAGACACAGACACATTTACCCACACATACATTCATGAAAATCATTCATCTGACTGCTTTCCCCACCTTAATCGCAAGCACACAGCAGTTATCTGAGACAATCTAGCTCACCTGCACACTGATTGTTGTCATTTGGATCAACTTGATAGCCTGGTCCACACTGGCTCTTCTGGGATCGAACGACCATGCAGACACCACAGCTCATGAGAACTAGAAGAAACAAAACAAAGCAGTTAGACTTTTTTTCCCCAGTTTTGCTCAATGAAATCAAACAACAGCAACCCAATACAGACATGAGCCCAGCGAGTGTTGACATTGACCATGGGAGGTAGGTGGGCTGAAGGCAATGGGCTCCCATCCTGAGATTTGGAAAACGAGTCGTGGGATCAAAGGATCAACAGGGAGCTGTGAATCAGTGGAATTCTCTGCCTCAGAGGGCAGGGGAGGCTTGTTCTCTGGTTACTTTTAAGAGAGAGCTAGATAGGGCTCTTAAAGATAGCGGAGCAGGACATATGGGGAGAAGGCCGGAACGAGGAACTGATTGGGGATGATCAGCCATGATCACATTGAATGGTGGTGCTAGCTCGAATGGCCGACTCCTGCATCTACTGTCTATTGTCTGGTGTGTCATTCCTTATTTTAAAACACTTCTATCAGGACTCCCCTCTACCTCCGATGTTCCACGTCTGCCCAACCTCCTTATGGCTAATCCAGGCAGAATGCTGGCAAATCTCTTCTGCACCTCTCCAAAAGCTTCACGTCCTTCCTGTAATGGGGTGACAGCAATTGCACGCAACACTCCAAGATGAGCCACCACCAATGTCCGATCGAGCCTTGCATCCATATCACCGGTGAAAAAAGTCCGGCGACTCTGATACTCGATGCCTTTGACCGATGAAGACAAGGTAAACCACAGGCCATCTTTACCATTCAATCTCACAGTGGGGCGCTGTCCAGTAGGGTATAGCTGCCCTGCCTGCAGCTGTCCGCCTTTTTACTTCTTTTTTAATTTTTAGTATGTTAAAATACTGTTTTGTTTTGGAGGTCTAGGTCCTTTTATGTGAGGGGTGGGGGGGGGGGGGGGGGGGGGGGGTGGGGGGGGTGGGGGGGGGTGGGGGGGGGGGTGGGGGGGGGGGGGGGGGGGGGGTGGGGGGGGGTTGGGGGGGGGGGGGTGGGGGGGTGGGGGGGGGGGGGGGGGGGGGGGGGGGGGGGGGGGGGGGGGGGGGGGTGAGGGGTGAAACTCCTTTTCCTAGTCCCAACCTAGGCGGAGAGGCGGCTTTTTCCTCCGAGCAGCATCTTCGACCCGTCCTCGCGGCCTACCATCAGGCCTGGAGCGGCTTTTCCTGAGGGGACCGGCCAGAACCACGGCTTCGGGGGCGGCACAGTGCTGGAGCGCTATCGTGGCGATGCCTTGCCCGGGTCGCCCCCCGCTGGGTCCGACGATTGGAACATCGCGGAGCTGCGGGTCTGTGGAGCGTCCAGCCGCGGAGCCTGGGATCTCTCGCCGAGATCGCCAGTGGTGGAGCTCCGTCCAGCGCGGCCTGTTGGCTTCGGAAGCCGCAGTCTCCAGTAAGGAAGCGGCCGTTCCAGGTATCCCAAGCCGCTGAGAGGGTTCCCCCGACACCAGAGCACCATCACCCCCGCGAGAAGGCCTGAAACATCGGGCCGCCGTAGCGGCGACTGCGGAGGCCTCAGTAGGCCCACTATGGGTGGACAAGGGGATGGGGACTGGACTTTGTGCCTTCCCTCACAGTGGGAACCATTGTGGGGGATGTTTTTTTTATGTTTAATGTTAAATTCCTTTATAATGTTTGTTGTATTTTATTAATGTGCTGCAATGGCAACTCGAATTTCACTACACCAATTGGTGTATGTGACAATAAATTGAACCTACCTATTGACCATGAAGGCAGTATATCCTTATTGCCTTCTTTACCACTCTATCCACATGTCTTTGCCAGCCCACTTCAGGGAGGTTTTTACATCAACCCATGTAGTGTCTGCTTCAGATCACCCCAGACTTAACAAAAATGGCAGAGATGATGTCCATTGTGGGTACAATATATATTTGGCTTTGCTGTCTTCAAGAAGTGAGATAAGATGTTGTTAGTGTTTGTGTAAATTTAGAAATAATCAGCTCGCTTTCACAGAACAACCTCACTGGAAAAAGTGGTTTGTTATCTAGACATCAATGACGAACATTCAATAGAAAATGACACCATTTTATGTGTTTGGGCAGATATCTAGATTTAGCAGTTGTCTCCATATTTTTCTCGAAACATTGAAGGAGGCCATTCAGCCCATCGAGTCTATGCTAGGCTCTCGGAGCAATTCCACCCATTCCGACTATGTCCCTGTAACACATCTCTCAAAGTCCCACACTCGAACGATTCTACAGCAGACAAGTAAACATACTGATCCTCATGTCTCTTGTCTTCTCTGGGATGGTGGAGAAAACCAAGGAAATCCAAAGGGTCAACCAGGAGAATGTGCAAACTTCAATTCCTACACTCTTGCCTCAACACTAAAAAATAAAGGGGGGGATATATGGGGGAAAAAAAAAAAAAATTTTTTATGCGAAGGCAAGTGACCTGAGGATTTGACTAACGTGTGAGAAGAATCTTTCGTGAGCTTAACTCAGATTCCAGGCTCTTCTGGAGCTTGGCCCCGAAACCTATGAGCAAACCAGGGCAGAGGTTCGATCAAACTCACTCAAATGATATAAGGCAAGTGGGGGGAGACGGGGACAGGAGAGAATATCACCAGCTAAATACAGAGGGAAGCTGTCCCATTTCACACAAACCTGAAAAAAGGGACAACACAACTTAAATAACAGGGTTAACCAGCCTCCACACTGTCCCATTACACATCTCTAGTATAGTGCTTCTTAAACTATTTCAGTTGTCATTCACCCTTGACTCCTTACCACAAAATTAAATTCACCCTCGACTAAATTTATTATGTTTTTTGGTAATTTTCGTCTTATTCTCCCTTGTGTATAATTTTATACAAATATGTATTTTGTCACATGAACAGAAACATAAATTAACTCATTCACCCAAAATAATTTAATTCCTCCTTGGGTGAAACCATTCACCAGTTTAAGAAGCACTGTCCTAGAACAAACACAGCTTAAGTACAAGTGAACCTGCCTCTACAGTATCCCATTAAACATCGCGATGGAACGGGACGACGTAAGCTAAATACAGATGAACCTGCCTCTACACTGTCCCATTAAACATTGCCTGGGGTTGGACAAATATGGGGTTAAATACAGTCAAACCGCACTCTATCCATCACACATTGCCAGGGACAGGGGCAACATGTGAGTTAAGGAGTGAGTGTTTTTTCATGATCCTTCTGGAGGTTCAGTGTCATTGACCAAAGAACAGTACAGCACGAGAACAGGGCCCTTCAGCCCACAATAATGTGTGCAGAACATTATGCCAAGACCATCTCTTATCTAGAAACATATAACTGCAGATGCTGATTAAGGACGCAAAAGGACACAAAAGTGCTGGAGTAACTCAGCAGATCAGGCAGCATCACTGGAACCTTTTTCGGTTTGAGACCCTTTTTCAGACTCTGGAAAGGTTCTGGAACACTGCCCCAACCATCCCCTATCCACGTCCTCCACAGATGCTGCCTGACTGGCTGACTCTGATACACGATGCCCTGACTGATGAAAACAAGCATACTATGCCAATTTTACCACACTGTGAGTTCCTCCAGCACTTTGTGTTTTTTGCTCATATTCCAGCGCATCTGCAGTTCCTTGTGCCTTCATTTCAAACATCAGTTTGCCAACTTCAATGCTCGCGCTGATAATTGCCCGACACACATCCTCATTTATCCACTCGTTGAAAAGCCCACGATAACTCGTTAAATAAAAACCGGGGCTGAGCTATTGAAACCGTTGTCCACTCCCCCCAAGCTGGCTGCGCCCACCTCCCCTCCCAGCCCAAGGACAGATTTGGACAAGAGAGGGAGGGGACTGGGAGATGGGAAGGGTTGGATAAGTGAAGGAAGGGAGATGAGGGGAGGGAAAGAGTGGGAAAAGAGTGGAGTGGTGAGCGGAAGGGAAGTATTGGAAAAATGAATATTTACCCATTAGAGCAAACAGCGGCCCATGTTGCTGAGACCCATTCTCTGCAGCTTCACCCGCTCCTGTTGGGTCAGCTGATTCGGAAAGCACCAGAGTTTATACACCATCTGATCTCTTCATCACATTGGGCTAATCAGTGGGGGAAGGAAGTGAAACTCTTGTTCTCAAGGCAAAGAGACAAACCACACTCGTATTGTTAGCATCTTGATTGTGTCCCAGTGTCATTTGGGCAGGAGCCCGATCGGCAGGAGGACTGGAACGGTGCAGTAACACAGCTACCGTCCATAGAGAACACATTGACTCTACGACACACCAACGCCTCCAGTTGCTCAGGAGGTGAAGGACAAGCAGCATGTCTCAATGACCCTTCCCAATTCCTGCAGATTGCATCGGAGAAAGCATCGTATAAGGCCGCATCGTCGCTTGTCACTCTGGAGTTTAGAAGGATGAGAGGGGATCTCATTGCAACATATATGATCATTAAGGGTTTGGACACACTAGAGGCAGGAAACATGTGCCCGATGTTTGGGGGAGTCCAGAACCAGGGGCCACACACAGTTTGAGAATAAGGGGTAAGCCATTTAGAACGGAGACGAGGAAACACTTTTTCTCACAGAGAGTTGTGGGTCTGTGGAATTCTCTGCCTCAGAGGGCGGTGGAGGCAGGTTCTCTGGATACTTTCAAGAGAGAGCTAGATAGGGCTCTTAAAGATAGTGGAGTCAGGAGATATGGGGAGAAGGCAGGAACGGGGTACTGATTGGGGATGATCAGCCATGATCACATTGAATGGCGGTGCTGGCTCGAAGGGCCGAATGGCCTCCTCCTGCACCTATTGTCTATTTTCTATTGTTTTTTGGCAACTGTACCACCCAAGACAGCAAGACATTGCAGAGAATTGATGACACAGCCCAGTCCATCACACAAACCAGCCACCCCTCATCCACTTTACCTGTACCTTACTGGAGACACATATAACTTTGGACACTGGAATCGTGTGACACCCGCACATCTCCGTAAAACCATTGTCCCTCCCCTCACTCCACTAAACAGAAAGTTCACTCTCCTATTTGAAAGTAGACAAAAATGCTGGAGAAAGTCAGCGTGTAAGGCAGCCTCTATGGAGCGAAGGAATGGGCGACGTTTCGCTCCATAGATGCTGCCTCACCCGCTGGGTTTCACCAGCATTTTTGTCTACCTTCGATTTTTCCAGCACCTGCAGTTCTTTCTTAAACTCTCGTATTTGAAATTTCTATCCCGGGAAAATTTTCTGTCCACCCTATCTCCGTCTCTCAAAATGTTATATCTTTCTATCAGATGTCCCTGATCCTATTATGTTGCTTAGAAAACAATCCTGTCATGGGGAATTGCCATCCTCTCTCTAGTAATACCTCCTAATCCATTAGCATCATTCTTTATGGCAAAAACTCCTTCAAATATGGGGCCCTCATTTCCAAGCCTCCACACAAACTCATGTAATGACGACTAGAAATGCACGCACTACTCAAATGCAGTTGATCAGGGTCCTATAAAGCATCTGTTATGGGAGTTATAGACCAATATCAAGAGACTGCATTGGATGTTGGAAGGTCTTGGGCAAAAGGGTGTGTAATATATAAGTGTAGGGGGATGAAAATCGAGGGTCAGGCAGCATCTATGGGGCGAAAATCACCTTAGTTCCATTGCGGGTGTCAGGCAGCATCTTAATAGGGGAGGTATGGACAGACAACTTCAACGTTGGGAGTTTGTAAGTTGAAGGAGAAAATCAGCTGGGACTGGAGCAGGGTGGGGTATATACAATGGTTCTTAGGGGGGGGGGGGGGGTGAATGGGGAAGGTGTGGTGATCCCTATACAGGAGGTCATCTACAGTCTCCGCCAGACAGAGAGGCGCCTCGCCCTCCGGGTCATGGTGAAGATCTTACGCAGATGAGACCAGTGTAGATGGGGAAAGGAATCATGGGACAAGTTGGGCCAAAGGGCCTGTTTCCTATTCTGTATGACTCTATTGGAATTTAAGGTGACATGGAAGAGATTGCTGTGATAGATCCAAGGTTTTGTGTATGAACCAATCTGCAAGGTGTCAGTAGATGAAAGAACAAGTTGAACCAGACAGGACTGGCACAATTGAATGGCAGAATGGTTTGGATTATGGTTGTTATTTGAACAGATGCCCAAGTGACAAAATATTGTGAAGGAGTTGAAAGGCCAATATGACTTTCTTGCCTTCATTGCCCATGGCATTGTGTACATTCATTCATTCGTCATTGAAAACAGTAGTGATGCAGCGGTGCTGGTTTCCAATGGGAACAGTGACGGACGCACCACACATCTCTTTACAGGATGACTTGGTTAATGTATAGAGTTTGATGGTTCTGCACCTGCTGGAGTTTAGAAGGATGAGGGGGATCTCATTGAAACCTACCAGATAATGAAAGGCCTCGAGTGGATGTGGATGTCTCCAATGGTGGGAGAGTCTAGGACCAGAGGGCTCAGCCTCAGAATAAAAGGAGGTTTAGAATGGAGATGAGGAGGGATTTCCTAAGCCAGAGGGTGGTGAATCTGTGAAATTAAATTAATTAATTGCCACAGACAATATATCTTGATGGAGGCCAAGTCAATGGATATTTTTAACGCAAAGATTGATAGGTTCTTGAGCAGTAAGAGTGTCAAAGGTTACAGGGAGAAGTTATGAGAATGGGGTTGAGAGAGAAAAATGAATCACCCATGATTGAATGGTGGAGCAGACTGAGGAAGGGTCTCGACCCGAAACATCACCCATTCCTTCTCTCCAGAGATGCTGCCTGTCCCGCTGAGTTACCTGTCCCGCATTTTGTGTCTACCTTGGGCCTAATTCATCTCCTGTCTTATGATTCAATGAGAGACTGGAAAGACTGGGAGTGTTTCCCTTGAGGGAAGGAAGGGGAGAGGTGACTTTTATGGAAGTTCATGGAATTATGAGAAACATAGATAGGGGAGATACTCATAGTCTTTTACCCAGGGTAGAGGAGTCCAAAGCTAGAGGGATTAGGTTAAAGGTGAAAGATTTAAAGGGAGACCTGTGGGACAAAGGTCAGTGGGTACATGGAACAAGCTACCAGAGAAGGTGCAAGAAGCAGGTGCAATTGTGACATTTTTAAGACATCTGAACAGATACATGGATGGAGGGGATAGGTTCAGAAGGAGAGCAAAGTGCCAAAATAAATCAAATGGGATGAGTTTAGATGGACGTCTTGGTCAGCATGGGAAGGTGTGGGCAGAAGGCCTGTTTCCTCTGCACTGGATAACTCTGTGTGGAATCTAAAAGATTCACTTCAAGATGTTAACCAGGCCAGACTCTGAATCTTTCAGGTCCATGTAATCTGGACTAAAAATCAAGATTTCTTTTCACAGATGTCGACAAATGGACTAAGGGCATTGTTACAGGGATGAGGTTGTGCAGGCTAGTGATTTTATGAAATCCGGCTTGGAGGCGCAGGGTGGGGGAAGGCCGAGGGGTAATCTTATAGGGTAGGAGTATAAAACCATGAGGGGAAAAATAAGATGAATTGCAGATGTAGACCAAATGCTGAGAAAACTCAGCGGGTGAGGCAGCATCTATGGAGCGAAGGAAAATAGGCGACGTTTCGGTCGAGACCCTTCTTCGACTGTTGTTGGGTGGGACGGGGGTGGGAAGAAGAAAGGAAGAGACGGAGACAGTGGGCTGTGGAGAGCTGGGAAGGGGAGGGGAACGAGGGAGAAATGCAAAGTCTTTTACCCAGGACAGAGAGATCGAGAACCATAGGATATCGGTTTGGGGTGGGAAGCGGAAAGATTGAAGAGAAACCTTTTCGTCACACAGAAGTGGAGGTTTAGAGGTCCAGAGGAGGTTTAGGAGAATGAACGAGATGATTGGGTACCAGGTACCTGTATGTGCCAGGCACAAATGGTGGTGGGGTACATGGAAATAGCAGCCCGAAGGAGTTGAGGCAGAGACAATTACAACTAAACTAAACTAAACTAAACATTTAAATACATTTCGACAGGCTTTACTGACTTTATCATGCACCTAATGTTATTCATGTTATTCCTTTATCATGTGGGCGGCTCGATAGTAAACGTTGTGTGTTGCCTTTCCCCTGACTGGTTAGCACGCAACAAAAGTTTAATTTAGGTTAGAGATGCAGCGTGGAAAAACAGGCCGTCAGCCCATCGAGTCGGCGCCGACCAGCGATCCTAGCACACGAACGCTATCCTACACACACACACACACTAGGGGACAATTTACATATCTACTGAGCCAATTAACCTACAAACCTGTATGTCTTTGGGGTGTGGGAGGAAACTAAAGATCTAGGAGGAACACCCAGCAGGTCATGGGGAGAACGTGCAAACTCCGTACAGACAGCAGCCGTAGTCAGGATTGAACTGGTGGTGTAAGGCAGCAACTTTAACACTGCACCACCGTGCCGCCCCAAGGTACATCGATACGAAAGGTTTAGAGGGATATGGAGCAAACGTGGGCAGGTGGGACTAACGTAGTTGGGGCACGTTGGTCGACATGGGCAGGTTGGGCCGAAGGGCCTGTTTCCGTGTTCTATGACTTTACGACTCTAAGAGCTCGAAGCCAACAGTGATCATCAAATGGTGTCTTCAGTAATAGTGACCGGAAAACTGGGAGCGCATTGTAAAAAGAAAAATAACTTCTCTCAATAAAGGAAGTTTGCAGTCCCCACCCAGTGTGACCAACAGAGACAATGAATGTTGTCACCACAACTCTGATCAGAAGGATGTCAATGAAGATAAGCGAGCAACATTGCAAGAGTTGTGTTCACAAGGGCTGAGCTGAGCCGTGAATCAGTCCCCGAGGAGTCAGGGCCAGGGATACTGCGGGTGGGGATGAGTGGCTGGCTGCACCACGGTAGTGCTGGCCACTCTTCTGCTGAGAGGGTCTGCAGCAGAGCGAGGGATCCAGAGCAGTGGGGCCCCACTCTCACACTAGTGTCTGCGCGCCCTTGAGTTCCTGCTCAAGAAACTGCAGGGCTGTCAGCAACAGCATTATCAGGGAGATCTGGTGTCATCTCGTGAGGAAGCGAGAAAGCTAGAGCACATTAGTGCTGATGCTGGAACCAAAGCTTGATGAGCTGAATGTTAAAGAAGGAACTGCAGATGTGGAATATAAGAATCGAGGGTACACAAAAGGCTGGAGAAACCCAGCGGGTGCAGCAGCATCTAAGGAGCGAAGGAGATAAGGGTCTCGGCCCGAAACGTCGCCTATCTCCTTCGCTCCTTAGGTGCTGCTGCACCCGCTGAGTTTCTCCAGCCTTTTGTGCACCCTTGATGAGCTGAATGTCCTGTTTCCATCAAAGATAAACACAAAAGCTGGAGTAACGCAGCGGGACAGGCAGCATCTCTAGAGAGAAGGAATGGGTTGCATTTTGGCTCGTCACCCATTCCTTCTCTCCAGAGATGCTGCCTGTTACTCCAGCATTTTGTGTCTATCTTCAGTTTATACCAGCATCAGCAGTTCCTTCCTCCACGTTAGTCCTGTTTCCATGCTGTATGTGCCAATAACTCGCCACGACTGCAGCCAAGAGGAGATAACAGCATATTTTACCCAGCGTAGGGGAATCAAGAACCAGCAGTCATGTTTAAGGTGAGAGAGGAAAGATTTGATAGGAATCTGAGGGGCAACTTTTCCACACAGAGGGTGGTGGGTATGTGCCAGAGAAGAATGGTAGTTTGAGGTAGATAACTACATTGAAAAGACATTTAAATGACCGATACATGATAGAAAGGTTTGAAGGAATAATGGGCCAAGCACGGGCAGGTGGGACTAGCGTAGATGAGGCATCTTGGTTGTCGTGGAAGTTGGGCCCACAGGGGCAGTTTCTGTGCCTTAAGGGCCTGTCCCACTGCAACGACCTAATTGGCGAGTTTAGAAGAGTTTAGGAGAGTTTGAAAAAGTGTCATGTGTGAAGACCTCCTTTCACTATGTAGAAAAGACCTCCTTCAACCTCATTCAACTATGTTGAAAATTTTTTTGACTACCTTCGACTACCCTCGATTACCTACGACTAACATGCCGACCTACTACGACTAAACCTACGAGTAAAAAAGATATCGATTTTCTTTTCCATGACGACCTTTTTTTTACTCGGGGGCATTTTTCAGCAAGTTGAAAAATACGCCGCGGCCTAGCTGAGGCCTTGAGTACGCGGGGATCACTCTCGAGCATGAAGGAGAGTACAAAGACCTCCTAGGACCTCGTGTCGCCATGTACGAGTATGAGTCGAGGGCAAACTCTCCAGGAAACTCTCACAAATTAGGTCGCCGGGCCCTTTATGATTTGCTCTAACAGTGTTTGTCACTTCCTTTACTCCATCACTGAGGATCCCCCTCCCAACTTCACTGGGGCTCCGATTCTTCAGTTTGGAAATACCGTGGCTTGTAAAAGTATTCATACCTGAACTTTTCCATATTTTGTCACGTTACAACCACAAACGTAAATGTATTTTATTGGGCTTTTATGTGATAGACAACACAAAGTGGTGCATAATTGTGAAGTGGAAGGAAAATGATACATGGTTTCCAAATTTTATTACAATTAAAAAACTGAAAAGTGTGGCGTGCAAAAGTATTCAGCCCCCCTGAGTCAATACTTTGTAGAACCACCTTTCGCTGCATTACAGCTGCAAGTCTTTTCGGGTATGTCTCTACCAGCTTTGCACATCTAGAGACTGAAATCTTTGCCCATTCTTCTTTGCAAAATAGCTCAAGCTCAGTCAGATTGGATGGAGAGGCATCTGTGATCAAACAATTTTCAAGTCTTGCCAGAGATTCTCAATTGGATTTAGGTCTGAGCTTTGACTGGGCCATTCTAACACATGAATATGCTTTGATTAACCCAGTTTCCATTGTAGCTCTGGCTGTATGTTTAGGGTCGTTGTCTGCTGGAAGGTGAAACCTCCGCCCAGTCTCAAGTCTTTTGCAGGACTCTAACAGGTTTTTTCCAAGTTTGCCTGTATTTAGCTCCATCCATCTTTCCCATCATCTCTGACCAGCTTCCCTGTCCCTGCTGAAGAAAAAAATCCACAGCATTGATGCTGCCACCACCTGTTTTCACAGTGGGGGTGGGGGTGTCTCAGGGTGATGTGCAATGTTAGTATATTCCGCCACACATGCAGTTTTTGCCCTTTTTAAAAACCTCAATTTTGGTCTCATTCAGACCAGAAGCACCTTCCCCTCCACATGGTTTGCTGTGTCCCCACCATGCCTTGTGGCAAACTGCAAATGGGACTTCTTATGGCTTTGTTTCAACAATGGCTTTTCTTCTTGCCACTCTACCATAAAGGCCTGATTTGTGGAGTGACGACTAGTAGTTGTTGTCAGATTTCCCTGAAGCTATTGTGGATCTCTGCGCTCTCCAGAGTTACCATGGGCCTCTTTGGCTGCTTTCCTGATCAATGCTCTCCTGAGATGAGAGAGAAGGCCTGTCAGTTTAGGTGGACGGCCATGTCTTGGTAGGTTTGCAGTTATGCCCATACTCTTTCCATTTTCGGATGATGGATTGAACAGTGCTTGTGAGATGTTCAAAAGCTATTGAGATATGTTTTTATAACCTAACTCTACTTTAACCTCTCCACAACTTTATCCCTGACCTGTCTGGTGTGTTCCTTGGGCCTCATGATGCTGTTTGTTCACTAATGTTCTCTAACAAACCTTTGAGGCCTTTTTCTTCTTATAGGATTCCGGCAGTGTAGACGCTGCTAAGCGTATTACTGCCCTCCACAGGTCAAAGTTTGAACTAAATTCTTACATAGTCCTGAAACATGCAGGAATCAAAGAACAGCCCTGGATATCAGCTGATGTTTCTCACTGTGTCCAAACAAAGATAAAACAGAAAATGCCTCAACTCCAAGTCCAGTCAGTCTAGCAAACCAATGCCTTTCTTTCTACCCTATACTTTTTACATTCTAGGGAAAAACATGCTTAAACTGTTCCTTACTCCCACATTCACACAAGCCAGAAAAAATCATGTTTCCTACAATGCACAAACAGTAATTTAACCCACAATGTCCAACCTCAATCTACACAGTCTAAACTGAGTCCCTAACGGGTCGAGATTACAGAAACATATTTTTCTAACTTCAGCTTGTACAGAAATGTTAGTATTACCCTGACTTCCTTTCCCATCCTCTCTGCCATTCTTTTGTTAAGCCCTCTTCATATTTCTCTCAGTTCCACTTCCCCAATGATACACGTATATCTATTTCTCTTCTAAACTCTCCTTTGCTATGAGGTCACCTGTCTTCCCCTCACCCCAGAATGCCGGGTAACCAGCTAAAGTGATGTTACACGCAAACCCAATTCTAGAAAACCACACTCAAGATTTATTTAGAATGTCAGGACGCGCATTAGATTCCCTACTCTTAAAGTTTCAAGAGCAGCTGCAGAATCAGTAAGATAATGATTTCTCTAAATGCTTCCTCATCCACCCATAGAGCCCATTGAATTGCATTAATTTCAGCGTGAGAACAGAGCTTCTCAGAAATGTGTCGGCAATTCTTCAACCAAGCTGCTCCACATACCACTCCAAACCCAGCTCTCACCAACTGGATCTTAGATCAATCTGTAAAAAACAATCAAAGTGCTCTACTGATTGGATTAGATATTTCCATTTTCTTGGAGTCCACTCGCATTATCTTTTTCTGAAGAAAGCAATAGTTATCGAAATCAATAAACAGTTCAGGAATAACCCAATAGGCACAGGTAATAGCCATATTGTATGCTCTATATACCCCCTTGTAACTCTGAGGCCTTCACAGAAACAGCTGTATTTATACTGAGATTAGTTACACAAGTGGACTCTATTTACTAATTAGGTGATTCTGAAGGCAATTGGTTGCACTGGATTGTATTTATTAGGGGTATCAGATTAAAGGGGACTGAATTTTTTAAAAACTTTTTTGGCCCACACCGCCCACACTTTTCAGTTTTTATTTGCAAAAAAAAATTTGAAAACCATGATCATATTCCTTCCACTTCATATTATGCGCCACTTTGTGTTGGTCTATCAATAAAATCCCAATAAAATACATTTACGTTGTGGTTTGTAACGTTGACAAAAATGTGGAAAAGTTCAAGGGTATGAAGACTTTTGCAAGCACTGTACTCATGGAAACAGGAACATTCGGCCACTCAGTCCATTGCTGGACCATCGACTACCCATTCACATTTGTTCTACGTTATCCCTAGTTCTCTACACACTAGGTGGGACATTTGCAGAGGGACAATATTAACCTACCACCTGTACGTCTTGGGGATGTGGGAGGAAAACCGAGAGCATCCGGAGGAAAACCCAGGCGGTTCACAGAGAGACCGTGCAAACTCTACACACCGAGGTCAGGATCGAAACCTGGGTCGCTGGAAAACAGTGAGGCAGCGCTCTACCTGCTGTGCATTTGCTGCGGCAAAGTCATTGCACTATAATTGTTTGGACAACCCTCAACTGCTTGTTCATCCTAGTTTGGTCTAAATGTCTTTGGGTCAGAGTTTTGATTCAATAGTCATTGAGTTATACATGGTGCAGGTTTCACGAATGAGTCATAGAATCATACATAGAAGCAAGGAAAACTGCCCATCAGCCCAACTTGCCCCACACCACCCCAACATGCCATCCTACACTAGTCCCACCTGTCTACTCATTGGACCATATTCTCTAAACCTAATCCCATTCATGTACCTGTCCAAATGCTTTCTTAATTCATGTTCATAAATTCTTAGGTTGTGATAGGAGGCCCAAAATTAGGCCATTTGGCCCATTTAAGTCTACTCTGCAATTTAACAAATGGCTGATTATCTCTCGCTCCTAACCCCATTCTCCTGCCTTCTCACCATAATCCCATAATGTAAAAATGTTAAAACGTAATGTTAAAACACAATGAGTTTTAATTAAACAATAACAAGAATGAGGGGGGACCTCATTGGAAATGTATGGAATAGTGAAAGGTTTGGATGTGGTGAGGATGTTTCCACTAGTGGGAGAGTCCTACACTAAGATGACAGCCTCAGAATGAAAGGAGGTTCTTTTAGGAAGGAGATGAGGAGGAATTTCTTTAGTCAGAGGGTGGTGAATGTGTGGAATTCTTTGCCATAAGAAGGCCTGTGGAGGCTGTCAATGGATATTTTTTTAAGGCAAGAGATAGATAGATTCTTGATTAGAACGGGTTCAGAGAGGGATTATGGGGAGAATAGAATTAGGAGGGAGAGATAGAATCAGCCATGAGATTGATGTGGAGTAGACCTGCTGATGGGCCAAATGGCCTAAATTTCTGCTCCTGTCACTTATGATCTTATGAATGTTTGCAATAGTACCTGCAATCTTTGTATGGTTCACAGTGAATGATCTGCATAGGTTCTCCGACCTGAATATTCATCACAATCTTCACCTGTTAAGGAGTAGTGGAGAGTGAAGACGACCTCCTTGGACTATGTTAACTCCTGTTAAGGTGGCTGCTGAAGGGTTTTTGGGCCCGAAACGTTGCCTATTTACCTTCGCTCCATAGATGTTGCTGCACCCGCTGGGTTTCTCCAGCATTTTTGTCTACCTTCGATTTTCCAGCATCTGTTCCTTCTTAAACACCTGTTAAGGTCTCTTTGGATTTCAGGATCCTATTGACTCGACTGACAAAGCCACCGATGCAGTTCCTGTCACATCCTCAGATACACCGCCTCCCATTACATCAGCTGAGATCTGTATGCCTATTGTGAGTCGTTGAGAGCACTGAGGCTCCATCCGCAGCAGTGCGCACAGACAGACCCAAGTCCTCACTCCCCTCACCTCCGCATATTACCAATTCCTCGCCCTCGCGCCCAAGTCCCAATCCCCACTCCCATCAGCAAGTCAAGTCAAGTTTATTCGTCAACATACACATACGAGATGTGCAGGGAAATGAAAAGTGGCGATGCTCGTGGATTGTGCAAACAAGCAAACAAACAAGCTACAAACAGAATGGAACGGAATCACATGTTCACATATTACATACTTGTGGGAGGGCGCAAGAAAAAGGCAAAAAAAACAACATTAAAAAAGTAAAGTTAGTCCCTGGAGAGCTAGGAGATGACATTCCTAATGGCCTCTGGGAAGAAACTCCGTCTCATCCTCTCCGTTCTCACAGCGTAGCAGCTGGAACAGTCCCGTTGCTGTGGTGGGAAGGGTCTCCCATGCTCTTGTTTGGCTCTGGAGTCGCACCTTCAGGCAAAAGATCATAAGTTCAACAGTGGATATGAAGAGATGAATCGGGCCATTCAGCCCCTCAAGTCTACACCACCATTCAAACATGGCTCTGATCTATCACTCCCCTCTTAATCCCATATCTCCTGCCTTCTCCCCATAACCCCTGACACCTGTACACCTGTACGCAAAGGTACATAAGTGTCAAAACTCCACCTCCAGATTCAGGGACAGTTTCTTTCCCAGCTGTTAACAGGCAACTGAAACTTCCTAGCACAACTAGAGAGCAGTGCTGAATCACTATCTAACCCCATTTGGCGACCCTCAGACTATTCTTGACCGGAACGTTTGCTGGCCTTTACCTTGCACTAAACGTTATTCCATTATATGTCCCCACACACTGTAGTAAATGGATCGATTGTAATCATGTATTGTCTTTCCGCTGACTGGTTAAACAAAAAGCAACAAAAAGCTTTTCACTGTTTAGCTCGGTACTCTCCTGGTCACAGCGCTGGGGTATCATACTGTCGCTCGGCACAAAGCTTTGTTGCTAAATGTCAGGAGTGTTTTTGGGGACCGTTTTGCGGGGCACTGACTGACACGGACGGCTGCCCAGCCCAGCCCAGCCAGCCCAGCCCGGGGGGTGGAGCTCCGCAGAGTGTATATCTCCGCTGGCTGGGCTCAGACTCAGTCCCACTACACCCGCACCGGCGTCGCAGCCCGGAGCCCGTTTGCACACTGACAGTCAGCGACTCCGGCGGCAAGATGTGCAAGGGCTTGCCCCTCACCCAGCGCCTGCATCGCGAGAGAGTATTTTGACTCCCCTCTCCCCAACCCCCCACAACACGCTCGCTGCATGGTCGCAGGTAGTCGGTGAGATGGAGGCACAACAGCTTAGAAGAGGAGGGGGGTCGGTGTGTTACGGGCTGGTGGTGTAGATCCCACACCAGTGATTTGTGATAAAGCCTAGGCTGAGGGTCCCGTAGTGGCTGTATCGGTGGAGATTGCACTGATGCACAGCTGCATTGGTGCTGGATACAGTGTTGGTGGTGGGGGGGCTTCACTAGTGGAGCACTGCACTGGTAATGACTGCACTGGTGGAGGTCTGTACCACTGTGTGTAGCACTGGTGAAAGTATGTACTAGTGTATGCTGCACTGAGTTGCTACACTGTTGAAGAGCTGCACTAGTGGGGGCTGCATTAGTGGACGCTGTCTTGATGGAGGGTTGCTATGGTGCTGGATACCCTGGTGGGGGGGGGGGCTGCACTAGTGGAAAACAGCACCGGTGAAGGGCTGCACTGGGAAAGAGCAGCACTGGTGGGCTGCGCTGGTGGGAAGCTGCACTGGTCGAGAGCTGCACTGGCGGAGGCTGCATTAATGAAGATCCGCGCCGGTGAAGGCTGCACCGGTGGACAGCTGCACTGGTGCTGTCCACACTGGTGCCGACTGCATTGGTGGAGGCTGCACTAGCTGAGGTCTGCTCTGTGAGCCCGGAGGCCGGGTGGCACTCGGTGCTCTGGTCATTAACTCACGGGCATGTCTTTACTTCTCTGTTAAAGGGCCAAAGAGATGAAGGTCCGTCTGGGGCAGTTGCTGCTCAATCTAGGCTACTGGCGACGGCGGGCCGCGGTTCTCCCTCTCCCCCCGAAACACCGACGAGGAGGTCATCACACCAAACAGGTGTGAGTCAACGGATCTCTCCCTCACACACACACACTTTTACACACACTTGTGCACACAAACTTTTACACACACTTGTGCACACGCACTTTTACACACGCACACTTTTACACACACTTGTGCACACACACACACTTTTTACACACACACACTTTTACACACACACACTTTTCCACACACTTTTACGCACACACACACACTTTTATATACACTTGTACACACACACACACACACTTTTACATCCACACACAACATACACATCCACACTCCACACACACATACACCCACGCACTTTGACAACACACACAGAACACAACTTTTACACACACACATTTTTACACACACAAACACATGTACACATGCACACACACACACTCCCACGCACACACACAATTTTACACGCGTGCACACTTTTACACGCACACCTTTATACACTTTACGCGCGCTCATTCGCCTTTACACACAACCACACTTTACACACAACGCGCTTTACACACACACACACACATTACACACGCGCACTTTTACACATATACACGCGCGCACCCAGACTAGCTCATACTTCCACACTTGCTTACACACTCGCACACGCTCCCTTGTTCTCGCTTACACACTCAACCTCTCACAAATGTTCGCACACTTACGCTCACTCGCTTTTATACGCCCAAGCTGAGACACACTTTTGAGTATTGACGCCGTGCTCACATAATCTCACACTCAACGCGGGCGAGTGTTCCCAGGACACACACTCGCCCGCGTTTCATACATTCACACTCACACTCGCTGACACACTCGTCCCGGTCGGGGTGGAGCTCACGGGGGGTAGGCGGGGTGGGACGTCCCGCCGTGAACCACCCACTGCCCGGGGAGTGTCGCCTTTCCCGAGGATAACCAGAGGAGCCTCATTCTCTCTGCTCTCCCCCATGCCCCCCGCCCTGGGCCACCGGGGAGGACAACCGCGGGTTTACGAACCCATCACCAGCGCGCTTCCTCGCTGGGGCCATACAAACGTAAGCGCTTGATCACATCGTCTCCGCTGGTTCAACTCCACCCCTAGATCTCCAGGCCTTGTTAGATTTAAATCACACAGACTCGCGCTCCCCTCCCTCCCCTCCCCTCCTATGCTTTCCTCCCTGCTCACCTCCCTTCCCCTCCCTCCTCACTTCGCCCTCCCCCCTCCCCTCCCTCCCTCTCCCCCCTCTTCTCCTCACCTCCGCATCTCCCCTCTCTCTCCCCCCTCCCCTTCCACCCCCCTGTCATCCCTCCCCTTCCACTCCCTCCCCCCGCTCCCCCTCCCCTCCCATCCCCCCCTACTCTCCCTCCCCTATATCCCCCTCCCATCCCTTGCCCTCCCTCCCTTCCCCTCTCTCCTTCCTTCTTCCCTCCCCTCCCCTCCCCTCCCCCTCTCCCCCTCTATGATTACAATGCTTAAGAAAACATTAGACAGGTTTATGGTTAGGGCAGGTTTATAGGGATATGCCCCAAATACAGGCAGGTGGGACGGGTGTAGATGGGACATGTTGGTAAGCATTTGCAAGTTGTGTCTAAGGGCTGTTTCCATGCTGAATGACAATGACTGTGACCCTCCCTCCTTCACAGTACCAAGATACCTGTGATGGGAATGGGTTTTCCGCTGGGTGCTCTGGTTTCCTCCCACATCCCGAAGATGTGTGGGTTTTGTAGGAAGCAACTGCAGGTGCAGGTTCATACAGAAAATAGACACAAAACGGTGGAGTAACTCAGCAGGTCGGGCAGCATCTCGGGAGAGAAGGAACAGGTGATGTTTCATGTTCAGGATCCAAAATGTCACCCATTCCTTCTCTCCAGAGATGCTGTCTGACACGCTGTTACTCCAGCATTCTGTGCCTCTTTGGGTTTGTAGGTTAATTGGCCCTCTGTAAATTGCCCCTAGAGTGCAGGGAGTGGATGCTAAAGTGGGGTGACATAGAACTAGTGTGAACAGGTGACAATAGACAATAGGTTACAGGAAGGAGAGGCCATTCGCTCTTCGAGCCAGCACCGCCATTCATTGTGATCATCCACATTCAGTACCCCGTTCCTGCCTTCTCCCCATATCCCCTGACTCCGCTATCGTTCAGAACTTTATCTAACTCTCTCTTGAAAGCATCCAGAGAATTGGCCTCCACCGCCTTCTGAGGCAGAGAATTCAACAATGGTCAGCATGGAGTCGGTGGGCTGAAGGGCCTGGTTCCAAGCTGTATCTGTAAACTAATCCAGCTTCCCTCCCCACTTCCATTGTCACCGTGGTCAGAGATCAGCACCATGGACAGAGACCCACCCTGGGAACCCGCCGTCCCTCAGCCCACCCAGAGCTTGGTGGCTGTAATAGTTTGCTTCCATCTTCCATTCTCCAAACTGAAACTATTCTCTACCAACTGTGCCGCCTTGTGGAAGGTTTTTGAGAGTTTCTGCATGGATTCTGGTGGTGGGGAGAGAGATATAGCACACACTGATGAATGCAGTGGTCCGCACTGTTACCGGGGCACCTGTTGATCTGTAGTCCTTGTGATAATAATTGCCTCCCACCATGTCAGGTTATATAGAGTTTACTAGGAATATGCAACACAAGTTCTCACTTGAGAGTTCACTTTACGACTAACGAAATGCAGCAGACCGAGGCGCGAACAAGCTAGTGGGCGTAACTACAAATGCATGACTCACAGCATGAGCCACTAATCCACAGCACCCGAGTAGTGGAGAGGAGGGGGAGACAATAGACGGGCTGGTGATTTTAGTTTAATTTAGTTTAGTTTAGAGATACAGCGTGGATACAGGCCCTTCAGTCCACTGAGTCTGTGCTGGAGGTGAGGGGGGCAAGATTTAATGGCAACCAGGGGGGTAACTTTTTCACACAAGGGTGGTGGGTGTATGGAACGAGCTGCCAGAGGAGGTAGTTGAGGCAGGGACTATGGCACCATTTAAGAACTATTTAGACCGGTACATGGATAGAGACAGGTTTAAGAAGGATATGGACCAAACTCAGGCTGGTGGGACTAGTGTAGCTGGGGACTGTTGGTCAGTGTGGGATGTTTGGGGGCCTGAAGGCCTGTTTCAATGCTCTATGACTCGATCACTCGAAAATTAGACTCTGACCAAAGAATTTTAACCAAACAAGGATGAGCTAGCCAGTTGCTGGTGTCCATACAATTCAGGCAATGACTTTGCGGCAGCCACCGTGGCACAGCAGGTAGCTGCTGCCTCACAGTTCCAGCGACGCAGGTTCGACATACTGACCTCGGGTGCTGTCTGTGTGTGGAGTTTACAACACGTTCTCCATGTGACCACGTGGGTTTCCTCTGGATGCTCCGGTTTCCCTCCCACATCCACAAGGCGCGAGGTTTGCAGGTTAATTGGCCTCTTGTGAATTGTCCCAGTGTGTAGGGAGCTGATGAGAAAGTGGGATAACGTGGAACTAGAGTGTGAAAAGCTGATCGATGGCCGGCACGGACTCGGTGGGCCGAAGGGCCTGTTTCCATGCTGTATCGCTGAACTGCAGTTCAGAGACCTGATGATGTCCTGATGTAGTCAATGCCTACTCTGTTCTGTTGTGCTGAAGCAAAGCAAGAAATGTCATTGTCTGTCAGGGACACACGACACATGACAATAAACTCTATTGACTTTTCCACTTTTTAGAACTAAAATTTTCTGTCTACTTTGAAAAGTTCGGGAGAGGGGATTCTAATCCTCAGCGATGGAACGAAGCAAGTGGCCAATGTTGCCGCGCATGAGTTCTATCGACTGAAAAAGAGGGGGGATGAATGGAATGTACCGTTACAGGTGGTGTGTCTGCCTTATGTGCCTTCCTTCGATCAGAGTTCAGTGGGGAGAACATTGATTTCTGGCTGGCTGGTGAGGACTACCGGAACACCAAGTCCATCTCCAACTGCTCGCTCAAAGGCCATAGGATCTACGTCCAAGTCAAGGCCCCAAGGAGGTACATTGCGCCCTCGTTTTAACGGACCCCTTTTTTTAACCACTTTAGAACTTTGTATTCCTGATCCCAGGAACGAGTGGGTTAACCCAGGATGAAGCGCTTGTCGGCACTGGGCCTGTACTCGCTTGAGGTCAGAAGAATGAGGGGGGACCTCATTGGAACATACAGAATAGTGAAAGGCTTGGATAGAGTGGATGTGGAGAGGATGTTTCCACTAGTGGGAGAGTCGAGGACTAGAGGTCATAGCCTCAGAATTAAAGGACGTTCTTTTAGGAAGGAGATGAGAATACATTTATTTAGTCAGAGGGTGGTGAATCTGTGGAATTCTTTGCCAGAGAAGGCTGTGGTGGCCAACAGTGGATATTTTTAAGGCAGAGATAGATAGATTCTAGATCAGTAAAGGTGTCAGAGGCTGTGGGGAGAAGGCAGGAGAATGGGGTTAGGAGGGAGAGATGGAGTAGCCAGGATTGAATGGCGGAATAGACTTGATGGGCCGAACGGCCTAATTGTACTCCTATCCCTTATGACTTTATTAACTTCTTTATAATGGGTTTCGGTGTCAGTGGACTGACCTACCGGCGTTGCCCAAGCTGCCCCCGGTTCCTGGTGCTTCCAGGCCGGACCTATTGCCGCCACCGAGGGCCACGGCCATTGACACTCCGCGGCCGATCGTTGCCTCTCCCCCGGCCACTCACTCACTCATTTGGATTTGTTTCAGGTCGAGACCCTTCTCTTTACAGTTGAAGTCTTATGAAGGGTCTCGACCCGAAACATCACCTCTTCCTTTTTCTCAGGAGATGCTGCCTGACCCGCTGAGTTACTCCAGCATTTTGCACCTATCGTCGAATCCTTCCCACACATTCCGTCGTGCTTTAAGGAATAGTCTTCCTGCTTTTTGTTCATGTGATGTCAAAACTCTTGATCCCTCTCAGAAACGAACCAGGTGCCCTGACATTGAAATCTCTCACCTATACTTAAGATCTCAGTCATTCATCCAGACAAACTGTTGTCCCAGGAATGTGTGGGAAGGAACTGCAGGTGCTGGTTTAAACAGAAGACAGACACAAAAAGCTGGAGTAACTCAGCGGGACAGGCAGCATCTCTGGAGAGAAGTGACGTTTCGGGTCAAGACCCTTCTTCAGACTGAAGAAGTGGTTGAAGAAGGGTCTCGACCCGAAACGTCACCTCTCCAGATTTTTGTGTCTCTGTCCCAGGAATGTCCCCAGCGGCTATCCTGATGTGTCTTTCCCCTCTGTTTCAGGTCAACCTTGACTCGCTAACGAGGGAGATTGTTACCAGCAACCTGGTTGATCCAACCCGCTCATGTTTCCAGGAGGCTCAGCAGCTAATCTGATCACTTGATGGAGAACGATTCCTTTCCCAGGTTCCTGACGTCAGACTTCTTCTTGCACTTGATTAAGCCCGTAAGCCCTTGAGATATAGAAGCAGAATTAGGCCGAATCAGGCCATTCAGCCCATCGCGTCTGCTCCGCCATCCCATACATTTTTCCGTCTCAACCCCATTTTCCTGCCTTCTCATAATTCCACAAAATTATCCAAGTCACCCGTCTGCCTCCTTCTCTGCAGGGAAACAGTCCGAGCCGATCCAGCCTCTCATAAAACCATAAGACAGGAGCAGAATTGGGCCCATCGGATCTGCTCCACAATTCAATTGTGGCTGACCTATCTTTCCCTCTCAACCCTGTTCTCCAGACTTCTCCCCATAGCATTTGACACCCGTACTAATCAAGAACCTATCAATATCCATTAAAAAAAATACCCAATGAATCGGCCTCCACCGCTATCTGTGGCAATGAATTCCACAGATTAATCGCACTCTGGCTTAAGAAATTCCTCCTCGTCTCCATTCTAAAGGTATGACCTTTTACTCAGATGCTGGAAACATCCTCTCGTGTCCACTCCACCTAGACCACGTGTAACTGGTTAACTCTGCCTTGACACAGCTCAGTGAAGTACGGCACGGCGGTAGAGTTGCTTTCTTACAGTGCCGGAGACCCTGGTTCGATCCTGACTACGGTTGCTGTCTGTACGGAGTTTGCACGTTCACACCATAACCTGTCTGGGTTTTCTCCGATATCTCTGTTTTCCTCCCACATTCTAAAGACGTATATATGTTTATAGGTTAATTGGCTTCTGGAAAATTGTAAATGGTCTGTAATGTGTGTCGGATAGTGCTAGTATATGGGGTGATTGGGGGTCGGCACGGATTAGATGGGCTGAAGAATCTTCTTCCGCGCTGTATCTCTAAAGTCCAAAGAATCTATACTGCTCCATTCTGCCAAGTCAGCTTGACTCTGGATTTTAGATCAAAGTTCATTAGGAATAGGAGTAGAATTAGGCCAGTCGGCCCATCGAGACTACTCCGTCATTCAATCGTGGCTGATCTATCTCTCCCTCCGAACCCCAATCTCCTGCCTTCTCCCCATAACCCCTGACACCCGTACTAATCGTTAGAGTTAGATAGAGCTCTAGGGGCTGGTGGAGTCAAGGGATGTGGGGAGAAGGCAGGCACGGGTTATTGATAGGGGACGATCAGCCATGATCACAATGAATGGCGGTGCTGGCTCGAAGGGCCGAATGACCTCCTCCTGCACCTATTTTCTATGTTTCTATGTTTCTTAATCAAGAATCTACCTATCTCTGCCTTATAAATATCCACTGACTTGGCCCCCACAGCCTTCTGTGGCAAAGAATTCCACAGATTCAGCACCCTCCGACTAAATCAATTTCCCCTCATCTCCTTCCTAAAAGAACGTCCTACTTTCTCAGTTTCCATTCTTTCAATTACCTATCACAGTCCACGTTTATTTAGTTCAGGCATGGATGTAGATCACTCAACTTCATTACATTTCCGTAACTGCGGAAAAACACTGGGAGGCATGATGGCCTAGTGGTGGAGTCGCTGCCTTACAGCGCCAGAGACCCCAGTTCGATCCTGACACCGGGTGCTGTCTGTATGGAGTTTGTACGTTTTCCCTCTGACCTGATCTTTTGAATTCCTACCACCAAAGGCGTACAGGTTTGCAGGCTAATTGTCTTGGTAACATTGTAAATTGTCCCCAGTGTGTATAGGATTGTGTTAAAGTGCGGGTTCGCTGGTTGGTGCGGAGTGAGTAGGCTGAAGGGCCTGTTTCCGCGCTGTATCTCTAAACTAAACTGGGTGTGGTTTTAATCAAATTCCTGTTCCCTGTAAAGGATGATTGTGCAATAAAACAGGGACACATTGTGAAAATGCAGATGATCTGATCCTACTTAATGCCGTAAGATTAAAGTATTTCTCCCCATTGGCATTGGTTTAGTGTCATGTGAACTGAGATACAATTGAACGCTTTGTTTGCACGCTACCCACTCAACTCGTATCATGCACAGTGTACAATCAGTCCATTACATTAGTAGTGTGTAGGAAGGAACCGCAGATGCTGTTTTAAACCAAAGATAGAGACACAAAAAGCTGGAGTAACTCAGCAGGACAGGCAGCTGCTCTGGAGAAAAGGAATTACATTAGTAGACCAGGTAGTGTCATGGGAAAAATGCTTGAGTGCAGAATGTAACGCTATAACTTTACAGTAATAGAAAAAGTGCAGATATGAAAATGTACAAGATCCACAATGAGGTAGGTTGGAAGATCAGGACTACAAGCTAGATTATGGGGGGACCATTCAGTTACTTGATAAGAGTGGGGAGGAATATTGTGTGGGTATGCTGTCAGATTTCCACAATTGTCATCAATTCCTTTAGTCAGAGGGTGGTGATTCTGTAGAATTCTTTGCCACAGAAGGCCGCGGAGGTCAAGTCAATGAATATTTTTAAGGCAGAGATAGATAGATTCCTCATTAGTACGGGTGTCGGGGGTTATGGGGAGAAGGCAGGAGAATGGGGTTAGGAGGGAGAGATAGATCAGCCATGCAAAGAGTAGGAGTAAACGGGTCCTTTTCACAATGGCAGGCAGTGACTAGTGGGGTACCGCAGGGCTCAGTGCTGGGACCCCAGCTATTTACAATATATATTAATGATCTGGATGAGGGAATTGAAGGCAATATCTCCAAGTTTGCGGATGACACTAAGCTGGCGGGCAGTGTTAGCTGTGAGGAGGATGCTAGGAGACTGCAAGGTGACTTGGATAGGCTGGGTGAGTGGGCAAATGCATGGCAGATGCAGTATAATGTGGATAAATGTGAGGTTATCCACTTTGGTGGCAAAAACAGGAAAGCAGACTATTATTTAAATGGTGGCCGATTAGGAAAAGGGGAGATGCAGCGAGACCTGGGTGTCATGGTACACCAGTCATTGAAAGTAGGCATGCAGGTGCAGCAGGCAGTGAAAAAAGCGAATGGTATGTTAGCTTTCATAGCAAAAGGATTTGAGTACAGGAGCAGGGAGGTTCTACTTCAGTTGTACAGGGTCTTGGTGAGACCACACCTGGAGTATTGCGTACAGTTTTGGTCTCCAAATCTGAGGAAGGACATTATTGCCATAGAGGGAGTGCAGAGAAGGTTCACCAGACTGATTCCTGGGATGTCAGGACTGTCTTATGAAGAAAGACTGGATAGACTCGGTTTATACTCTCTGGAATTTAGGAGATTGAGAGGGGATCTTATAGAAACTTACAAAATTCTTAAGGGGTTGGACAGGCTAGAAGCAGGAAGATTGTTCCCGATGTTGGGGAAGTCCAGGACAAGGGGTCACAGCTTAAGGATAAGGGGGAAATCCTTTAAGACCGAGATGAGAAAGACTTTTTTCACACAGAGAGTGGTGAGTCTCTGGAACTCTCTGCCACAGAGGGTAGTTGAGGCCAGTTCATTGGCTATATTTAAGAGGGAGTTAGATGTGGCCCTTGTGGCTAAGGGGATCAGAGGGTATGGAGAGAAGGCAGGTACGGGATACTGAGTTGGATGATCAGCCATGATCATATTGAATGGCGGTGCAGGCTCGAAGGGCTGAATGGCCTACTCCTGCACCTAATTTCTATGTTTCTATGTTTCTATGATTGAATGGTGGAGTAGACTTGATGGGCCGAATGGCCTCATTCTGCTCCTATATTCTTACACCTGCGCTTTGACGTACAGCCACTTTGTGTTTTACGTGTGTGATTTACGCGTTTTTCGAATAACGCGCTTGTGTAATTAATACCCAAGCATAATTTATGTTGATGTATTTTTAAATAATGCAATCAAATTTACGGCACGCAGTGTAGTCACACGAGATGCCTGACAAGGTAAGGCACATGTTTCATTCATGTTTTGGAGATTCTTGGTGATATTCAAGAACGTATCATCTTTCCTTCTTTGCCACAGAAGGCTGTGGGGGCCAAGCCAGTGGATATTCATAAGGCAGAGATAGATAGATTCTGAGTTGGATGATCAGCCATGATCATATTGAATGGCGGTGCAGGCTCGAAGGGCCGAATGGCCTACTCCTGCACCTATTTTCTATGTTTCTTTGTTTCTATGTATGACCAGAGGAAGCAGGGTATATAAAATTATGAGAGGCTGCAATAGGGCAGAGTGGAAATTCCCACCAGAGGGCGCAGCTGTAAGGTGAGGGGGAAAGTTTAATGCAGATATGTGGGACAAGCATTTTTACACAGCGAGTAATGGGGGCCTTGAGCGGGCTGCCAATGTTAATGATGGAGGCAGATATGATAGTGGCTTTTTAAAAGCTTTTTTTAGATAGGCACATGGACATGCAGGCAATTGAGGGATATGGATTAAGTGCAGGCAAAGGAGATTGGTTTAATTTGGCATCATGTTCAGCAGAAACATTGTCTAGTCGACCTATTACCTGCCATGCTCCTTGCCTCTCCTCGTTTCCAGCTTCTTCTCCCCCCACCCCCACTCCCACCCCTACATTCAAACTGAAGAAGACTCCCGACCTGTAATGCCACCTTTCCATGTTCTCCTGAGATGCTGCATGACCCGCTGAGTTATTCAATACTTTGGCCAAGTCTCTTTTTCGTTTAGTTTGGAGATAGAGCGCGGAAACAGGCCCTTTCGGCCCACTGGGTCCGCGCCGACCAGCGATCCCCGCTCGTTAACACACTAAGGACAATTTTTACATTTACCAAGCCAATTTACCTACATACCTGCACGTCTTTGGAGTGTGGGAGGAAACTGAAGATCTCGGGGAAAACCCACAAGGTTACGGGGAGAACGGAAAACTCCGCGCAGACAGCGCCCGTAGGCGGGATGGAACCCGGGTCTCCCGCGCTGCGCGCTATAAGGCAGCAACTCTACCGCTGCGCCACTTTGGGTAGTTTTAAAGCGGAGTTTGACAGATTCTTGATTAGTAAGGGTGTCAAAGATTATGGGGAGAAGTCAGGAGAATGGGGTTGAAAGGAAAAAAATTGATCAGCCACGATTGAATGGTAAAGTAGACTCGATGGGCTGAATGGCCTAATCCTGCCCGTAAGATATACGAACTTATGAACACACACCATGGCTTTGTGTCAAAAAGTTAACAAAAATATGAAGGCAAATGTGGTGAGTACAAAATGGCACTGTGGTGGGACCATCCTATCCAGCAACAAAATCGGTGTGAGTTGTCCTTGAATTCCTTATGACAGGTATCTGTGTCCCAGTTAAGCATCTTGTTCCTATGTGGTTCTCCATCAGTCTAAAGAAGGGTCTTGTGTCGAAACGTCACCTATTCATAGAAACATAGAAAATAGGTGCAGTAGGCCATTCGGCCCTTCGAGCCTGCACCGCCATTCAATATGACCATGGCTGATCATCCAACTCAGTATCCTGTACCTGCCTTCTCTCCATACCCCTGATCCCTTTAGCCACAAGGGCCACATCTAACTCCCTCTTAAATATAGCCAATGAACTGGCCTCAACTACTTCTGTGGCAGAGAATTCCACAGATTCACCACTCTCGGTGTGAAAAATGTTTTTCTCATCTCGGTCCTAAAAGACTTCCCCCTTATCCTTAAACTGTGACCCCTTGTCCTGGACCTCCCCAACATCGGGAACAATCTTCCTGCATCTAGCCTGTCCAACCCGTTAAGAATTTTGTAGGTTTCTATGAGATCCCCCCTCAATCTTCTAAATTTAAGCGAGTACATTCCTTCTATCCAGAGATGCTGCCTGTCCTGCTGAGTTACTCCAGCTTTTTGTGTCTACGGTTCAAAGCAGCACCTGCAGTTCCTACCGAGACATTGTTCCTATGTGGTTCTGTGGTTCGATGCTGAGAAGCATCCAGCAGTTATACAGATCACCACCAGGTGGCAGCTGTGGTTTCATAGAAACATAGAAACATAGACAATAGGTGCAGGAGCAGGCCATTTGGCCCTTCGAGCCTGCACCGCCATTCAATATGATCATGGTTGATCATCCAACTCAGCATCCTGTACCTGCCTTCTCTCCATACCCCCTGATCCCTTTAGCCACAAGGGCCACATCTAACTCCCTCTTAAATATAGCCAATGAACTGGCCTCAACTACCTTCTGTGGCAGAGAATTCCAGAGACTCACCACTCTCTGTGTGAAAAATATTTTCCTCATAGAATCATAGAATCATAGAAAATAGGTGCAGGAGCAGGCCATTCGGCCCTTTGAGCCTGCACCGCCATTCAATATGATCATGGCTGAAAACGATCATCTCGGTCCTAAAAGACTTCCCCCTTATCCTCAAACTGTGACCCCTTGTTCTGGACTTCCCCAACATCGGGAACAATCTTCCTGCATCTAACCTATCCAATCCCTTAAGAATTTTGTAAGTTTCTATAAGACCCCCCCTCAGTCTTCTAAATTCTAGCGAGTACAAGCCAAGTCTATCCAGTCTTTCTTCATATGAAAGTCCAGACATCCCAGGAATCAGTCTGGTGAACCTTCTCTGTACCTCCTCTATGGCAAGAATGTATTTTCTCAGATATGGAGACCAAAACTGTACGCAATACTCCAGGTGTGGTCTCACCAAAACCCTGTACAACGGCAGTAGAACCTCCCTGCTCCTGTACTCAAATCCTTTCGCTATGAATGCTAACATACCATTTGCTTTCTTTACTGCCTGCTGCACCTGCATGCCTACTTTCAATGACTGGTGTACCATGACACCCAGGTCTCGTTGCATCTCCCCTTTTCCTAATCGGCCACCATTCAGATAATAGTCTACCCTCCTGTTTTTGCCACCAAAGTGGATAACCTCACATGTATCCACATTATACTGCATCTGCCATGCATTTACCCACTCACCCAGCCTCTCCAAGTCACCTTGCAGCCTCCTAGCATCCTCCTCACACCTAACACTACCCCTCAGCTTAGTGTCATCCGCAAACTTGGAGATGTTGCATTCAATTCCCTCGTCCAAATCATTAATATACAGTGGCTTGCAAAAGTATTCATACCCCTTGAACTTTTCCACATTTTGTCATGTTACAACCACAAACGTAAATGTATTTTATTGGGATTTAATGTGATAGACCAACACAAAGTGGTGCATAATTGTGAAGTGGAAGGAAAATGATACATGGTTTCCAATATTACAAATAAAAAACTGAAAAGTGTGGCGTGCAAAAGTATTCAGCCCCCCTGAGTCAATACTTTGTAGAACCACCTTTCACTGCAATTACAGCTGCAAGTCTTTTGGGGGTATGTCTCTACCAGCTTTGCACATCTAGAGACTGAAATTTGTGCCCATTCTTCTTTGCAAAATAGCTCAAGCTCAGTCAGATTGGATGGAGAGCGTCTGTGAACTGCAATTTTCAAGTCTTGCCAGTGATTCTCAATTGGATTTGGGTCTGGATTTTGACTGGGCCAATCTAACACATGAAATATGCTTTGATCTAAACCATTCCATTGTAGCTCTGGCTGTATGTTTAGGGTTGTTGTCCTGCTGGAAGGTGAACCTCCACCCCAGTCTCAAGTCTTTTGCAGACTCTAACAGGTTTTCTTCCAAGATTGCCCTGTATTTGGCTCCATCCATCTTCCCATCAACTCTGACCAGCTTCCCTGTCCCTGCTGAAGAAAAGCATCCCCACAGCATGATGCTGCCACCACCATGTTTCACAGTGGGGATGGTGTGTTCAGGGTGATGTGCAGTGTTAGTTTTCCACCACACATAGCGTTTTGCATTTAGGCCAAAAACTTCAATTTTGGTCTCATCAGACCAGAGCACCTTCCTCCACATGTTTGCTGTGTCCCCCACATGGCTAGTGGCAAACTGCAAACGGAACTTCTTATGGCTTTTGTTTCAACAATGGCTTTCTTCTTGCCACTCTCCCATAAAGGCCCGATTTGTGGAGTGCACGACTAATAATTGTCCTGTGGACAGATTCTCCCACCTGAGCTGTGGATCTCTGCAGCTCCTCCAGAGTTACCATGGCTGGCTGCTTCTCTGATCAATGCTATCCTTGCCCGGCCTGTCAGTTTAGGTGGACGGCCATGTCTTGGTAGGTTTGCAGTTGTGCCATACTCTTTCCATTTTGGGATGATGCATTGAACAGTGCTCTGTGAGATGTTCAAAGCTTGGAATATTTTTTTATAACCTAACCCTGCTTTAAACTTCTCCACAACTTTATCCCTGACCTGTCTGGTGTGTTCCTTGGGCTTCATGATGCTGTTTGTTCACTAATGTTCTCTAACAAACCTCTGAGGCCTTCATAGAATAGCTGTATTTATACTGAGATTATATTACACACAAGAGGACACTATTTACTAATTAGGTGACTTCTGAAGACAATTGGTTGCACAGGATTTTATTTAGGGGTATCAGAGTAAAGGGGGCTGAATACTTTTGCACGCCACACTTTTCAGGTTTTTATTTGTAAAAAAATTTGAAAACCATGTATCATTTTTCTTCCACTTCACAATTATGCGCCACTTTGTGTTGGTCTATCACATAAAATCCCAATAAAATACATTTACGTTTGTGGTTGTAAAGTGACAAAATGTGGAAAAGTTCAAGGGGTATGAATACTTTTGCAAGCCACTGTATATTGTAAATAGCTGGGGTCCCAGCACTGAGCCTTGCGGTACCCCACTAGTCACTGCCTGCCATTCTGAAAAGGACCCGTTTACTCCTACCCTTTGCTTCCTGTCTGCCAGCCAGTTCTCTATCCACATCAATACTGAACCCCCAATACCGTGTGCTTTAAGTTTGCATACTAATCTCTTATGTGGGACCTTGTCAAAAGCATTCTGAAAGTCTAGATATAACACATCCACTGGTTCTCCCTTATCCACTCTACTAGTTACATCCTCGAAAAATTCTATAAGATTCGTCAGACATGATTTACCTTTCGTAAATCCATGCTGACTTTGTCCAATGATTTCACCACTTTCCAAATGTACTGCAATCCCATCTTTAATAACTGACTCTATCAGTTTCCCCACTACCGATGTTAAACTAACTGGTCTGTAATTCCCTGTTTTCTCTCTCCCTCCTTTTTTAAAAAGTGGGGTTACATTAGCTGCCCTCCAATCCTCAGGAACTACTCCAGAATCTAAGGAGTTTTGAAAAATTATCACTAATGCATCCACTATTTCTGTGGCTACTTCCTTGAGTACTGTGGGATGCAGACTGTCTGGCCCTGGGGATTTATCGGCCTTTAATCCATTCAATTTACCCAACACCACTTCCCGGCTAACCTGAATTTCATTCAGTTCCTCCACCTTATTTGACCCTCGGTACCCTGCTATTTCCGGCAAATTATTTATGTCTTCCTTAGTGAAGACAGAACCAAAGTAGTTATTCAATTGGTCTGCCATTTCCTTGTCCCCCATGATCAATTCACCTGTTTCTGACTACAAGGGGCCTGCACTTGTTTTAACTAATCTCTTTCTCTTCATGTCTCTATAAAAGCCTTTGCAGTCAGTTTTTATACTCCCTGCCAGTTTTCTTTCATAATCTATTTTCCCTTTCCTAATTAAGCCCTTTGTCCTCCTCTGCTGGACTGAATTTCTCCCAGTCCTCTGGTAGACTGCTTTTTCTGGCTAATTTGTATGCTTCATCTTTTGTTTTTATACTGTCCCTTA